>VCAZ01000203.1:0-470000 GCA_005784505.1 Bagarius yarrelli | reverse complement strand
ACGCTAATGTAAAAAAGCCATTTATAGACATCAGTTTACCATTTAACACAATCATCCCTCAGCATCTGATTACAAAGCTGAGCCTGCTTAGCCTAAACACCTGCTTCTGGAACTGGACCCTGGACTTTCTGACTGGAAGAACATAATTATCCCGGTTTGGAAGCAGCATCTCCAGCACCACCATACTGAGCAGGGCTGTGTTCACTTTGCTGACACATGACTGTGTAGAAATGCACAGCTTAAACCACATCCTTATGTTCGCTGATGACATGACTGTGATGGGTCTCATTAGCAGGAACGAGTAGTCAGGATAGAGAGAGGAGGTGCAACAGCTAACATCCTGGTGTGGAGCCAACAACCTGTCTCTGAACATTGACAAAACTTAAGGGGATAGTTGTGGACTTTAGAAAATCACAGAATAATCATTATCCACTAAACAGAGCAACCATTTTCCACTAAACGTTATTGCATAGAAACGTAAATGCCACATAATATTCAGTTTTGTATATATACAGTATATATACAATATATACAATAAATACACTGCATGTGCGTAAGCACGCACGTCTAGGCTACACACCCTTAAACAGAACGAGAGAGTAAAAAAAGAGCATTCATCTGTATGATGACAAACTGTTTGATTTATTATAGGATAGTCTATCTTAACCCGAACCTTACCATGATTGCAACATTCTGAAACATATCAATATAATAAACATAACCGAATGACTGCACTTATTAACATAACAGGCCGTCTATTAGCATAAATCATCTGCTTATAAGACCAGGACATTTCCATTTCAAAAAATAAGCATGAACTTTAATAGCATGTAGAAATCAACTCAACAGTTTGATGGATTTATCCATAAAATCACCTCAAGCCATTATGATTTTAGGATAACCATAAACATGTTGGAACATATCGTGTACAGCCTGAATAGCGTAATGAGCATTTCCACATGTTCGGGATGAAGATCGGAGCAAAATCTGTTTACAATTATTCTCGCAGAGACCCACGTGAATCTCTAACGTGCACGTGAGATAATGTGCTGTTTTTCTGTCGTCTTTTGAGTGCGTTATTGGCAGCGCCACCCTCTGGATACTTGGACTTGTGAAAACTGTATCAACACTAAAAACATGGAGATTTAATTTTGCCTTTATTGATAGGACAGGGAGATGAAATGAGAAACAGAGAGGGGAGGGGTGAGACCAGAAAGAACCTGAACCGCAAGTGAATCCGGGTCGCCGGAGCGGAATAGCGCATATGGGTGCCAGCGTCTTAACCCACTACACCACCAATTTTTAGACAATAATCTAATTAATATTCTTAAACTAAATTTATCAAACAAAGATTTGAAAATCGCAACTAATCCCTCGAACCTACACACCTCTCACATTTACATTTCACCCTTCTGTCATCCGGAAAAGGGTACCCTGTTCACCCCAATGTGCAACAGTTTCTTCTATTAGCTATCAGGCTCCACAGTACTCAGAACTCATCTACCTCAAATAGACACACACACACACACACACACACACACTTATTAAACAGGAATCTATGTTTACAGCAACACCCACAGACACATAAAATAATCATTCTATACCCAAACACTTTAATGCTCCACATCTAATTGCAATGCGGCTGTGACCCTATCTGCAATTTTTAATTTATTTGCACAATATAGTCTATACTCTGGTCAGCACTATTTCATACATCTGTCTGGAGTGTTGCTTGTATTGTTTATTTGTAGTGTCTGTCTTGTACCGTTGCACTTTATGTTGCTAGGACAATTTATTCTCTAGTCTTCCCCTCTGTGTTGTTTTTTGTTAAATGTAGTTGTGTGTTGTTTTATGTAGCCCAGTGTTCCTGGAGAAAAGTTGTCTCATTTCACTGTGTACTCCAATAAAGGACAAATGACAATAAAGGACTCTTGACTTCACTTATTATCACTTCAGAATGATAATGAACTTTTTTTAATGTTTTTGGTTTTGCAAATCTACTTTTTGAAATCCAAAATAAGGTGAATATGTTGCCAAATAGAAATTCTCAGCACAGAAAGGTTACGCCTTGTGTCTAACAGTCAAAGCCAGCTGCCCGCTAACTGCCGATTGAGCAGGTCTCTGGCATCAGCTCAGCCTTTTCTGTGAGTATCTTGAGATTGTTGCATCATACATCATACTATACATACTGAGGTTACAGTGGTTTAGCAAACAGTCAGTGGAGGAGTGAAGCAGCGGAAGCAGCACTGTGATTGTAGAGCTTAGCCTGTATGCCCTACTCCTCTCACGGAGGCACAGAGGGCTTCACAAGGCCAAAAGCAGCCACAGGCTCATCTTACTTGGCTACAGATGACCATTTGTGGCACGAATAGTTGCCAGCTTTCCTGAAGCTCCTTACCACCCACACTGTACCTTTGCCTCTCAGTCACCAGAACCAATCACTGACCATATAATATATATATATATATATATATATATATATTATATATATATATATATATATATATATATATATATATATATATATATATATATGGCCATATATATATATATTTACAGTGGTACCTAGACTTATGAGTTCCACGGCGGAGCTCGTAACTCAAATTACTCGTATGTCAAATCAAGTTTTCCCATTGAAATGAATTAAAATGCCATTAATCGTTTCCGGGTCCCCCAAAAAAACACTGCAATTTTTGTTTAATACATGTTTTAAATAAGAAAAATATACTTATAAATAACGAATATTGAATAAAAAACAATACAATAGAATGTACTGCAGTAAACTGGTTTTTATTAAGTATATTGTACAGCATTTACCTTGGAGATCAGACAATTCCACTTGCTAACGCACTTGCTAATGCACATGTCTGACTAGCTATCGGGAAAAACACAGGATGCTGCGCGAATGTTTGCGGCGTTTCAGTGTGGCATTCGCTACGCCAACTTGCGCTTGGGTGTCTGAAGTTGGCTCGTAACCCGAATTTTAGCTCGCAACTCAAAGCAAAAAAAAAAAAAAAAAAAAACTATGTAATATATATATCTGTGAGGTTTCTGGTTTCTGGCTGTGCATGTATATATATATATACACCACATGCACAGCCAGAAACCTTACGGACTGTGCTTCATCTCGCTGATATTTTTACGAGTTGACACAGAAGGTACAGGACTCACATAGCCACTTAAGCAACATTTTCACACAAACATGCCCGATGTCTGTTGAAAAAATGATCCTTTAATAACCACCTTCAAGGAACAAGGATAATTGTCAGTCTCTCCAACCTGACCAACATGTACGCTTGACTTGGCACAAATGAATGCATGTCCAGACTTCTCACCAATTTCAATGTGGAATGCTTTTATATAGAGCAATATCAGGCACAAAGAGAGTCCTTCAGTGATTTTTGACAAGTTAACAGCTCCTTCTGACATACCAAATGGCTGCAGTGACAACTTAACTGCCCTGCCAATCAATATTTCCTATTACTCTCATTGTCACTCACAAAACAAGAATATGATGCAGGGTCAAATGAGGGAGGCGAAGATTGTGTCAGAAAAAAAAAAGAGAAGATGACTTACTGCTTTGTTTATAAATGACTTATTTCTGCTTAAGTATTATCCTTAGCAAACGCAGGTCGGTTACTGACACAAAGGTGTTTAGCTCTTTCTTAAGCCTTCATTTACATTAAAATAAGCTTTCAAACCATAAATAGTAGGTTGTTAAATAGTATACTCACCCCCGTCCTTAGGGAACGAATAATTAAGCAGATGTTTTACCTGTCAATTACTACCCCTAAGCCCAATCATGTCACAGCTCAGTTCTGCCTCCTCTTCACATGATAAGGTCCTGACAGTCAAGATGACTGATTGACAGCAGCCCTGATCCAAGCAAAAAAACTAAGCGTCTTAAGCTCAGATGAATTGACCAGGATGAACATGTGAGGGGTTGTAAGAGGTGGAAGAGGGGTAGTCATTTGGAAGGTGTCTCAGCCTTATGTATAGGTCTGGATTGTCTTTTATTGAAGTCATTTTGGATCGACTACTTAAAAAAACTGGCCAGGCAATATTGGACAAAAAAGGGATCTTAGATGCGTGTGTGAGTGGGAGGGATAGGCGGATGGGTGTAAAACTGAGCCATGGCTGTATTTTCTATTACTTACCCCGACGAGATTCCACACAGTTCTGTTAACCATCAGCAATTATCTCCCTGTCAAAGCTAAAAGTAACAAATTTCCCCATATCCAGCCAGGCAGCAGCTTCAGCCGGACACAAGCATCATCTGACACCAACTAAATCACTGTGCCAGGCATTTCTTCTGACAGACAAATGCACTACCTTGGAAAACCTGGGCCTATCACTCTCAGTGGCAGGGGGAAGAAATAGATGAGCGGCTCCCTGTTGACCTTACTTTTCTTTCTTCCTGTCTGCCCTTCCTCCTTTCACCCCCAAAAGAGATTAAATGCACCTGGTTCTGTAAGCACTGAGGTATTCCAAAATATGAGTTTTATTAATGGCCTTTGAAGCATGCTGTTTAATCTTCTGCCAAAAGTCAGCCATCATCTTTCCTCACCTTCTCCTTCCCCTCCTAGACGCATACAGGAAACAGGAAGCACATTGCAATCGTTACCCCACTAGCATACAATATGCATTGTGAACCATTTAGACTTAGAAGCAGCTATAGTTCGAACAGAAAACTCAGATGAGACGTAGGATTATGTTAAAGAAAGTATTCCCCATGTAACGTACAAAGCACATGTCACATGTGGAAAGAGGATGATTCCACTAGACAGACAGGCGGGGAGGAGAGGACCAGGGGACGGCAATGAAACCAGACATGACCTTTTCCATTTGTCAAACACACTTGGGTTACATTTCCACTTCATGTCACTGCAACTTTCTAAATGACTCTTCAAACCGTTCCTCTCATGAAAATCCGCAAAAAAAGCAGCAACAGATGAAAGAGAACTCTAGAATTACACCTAATAAAAAGCTACATCCATTCACATTAACATATTCATCATGGAACAGGACGCCGGCTGTCACTAATGTCCAGCGCCACTGGTGACTTTGGAGGTGGGGAGTACTTCCTGCCACTAGCTTGTCAGCCCAAGTAGGAAATCTGCAGCGATAAGCTGTCTGACTTCATCAGGCACATGCAGACAGGGCTATGCTGTTGGAACTGAAAGCTAGATTTAACGCAAAAGATTAAAACACTTAGGACTGTACTCCGAGTCAATACACACAGTGAGGATTTAATGACATTTTTACTGACATTTTACATAGTATTCAGATGTATAGCTTATATGCCTGAATAGTATTAGCTAGCTTATCTAAATTTTTTTATTTATTAATTGTTCCATCTAGGAGTGAGCGGTATCACCAAAACTATTTTACGATAACGATATTTTTCACGATATTTAACGATTTTTTAAATAGGTTGTTATTCCAAAAAATCAACAAAAATGGCTTTAAATAACAGTTAAACTGAAATACTTGAGTAATCGTCAGGACTTCACCTTATTTCATTACTCATGACAACAAATTCTATTGTATGTCACAGTTCACAGTTGTGTGGACAAACCCTAATATTACAAACTTTACTCACTTACTCAGATCTTTTGGCATGGTGGTTTAGTGGTTAGAACTGTTGTCTCACAGCAAGAAGGCCCGGGTTAGGCCTTTCTTTGTGGGTTTACTCCGGGTACTCCGGTTTCCTCCCACAGTCCAAAAACATGTATTTTAGGCTGACTGCAGCTCTAAATTGCCCATAGGAGTGTGTGTGTGGCCCTGTGATGGACTGGCGAGCTGTCCAGGGGGTAAAGAAGATGAATAAATGAATGAATAAATATGTAAACAACCTCATCTGTTTGTTTTTCGTTTTCCATGTTTCCATGTTTCTCCCAGCATTTCCCTCAGTCTCAAATGCAGCGTCTTCAAGGTTTACACATTACAAGTTAGCCACAGCTGCTTATTTAAATGTTGCGGTATATACAGTATAAACAAAATCTATTACAGTTGACAATTTACAACGATATACACTGTCATATGGCCAGCCTGAGTACCAGCCTTAAAAAAATCCAAACCAGAAAAGGTCTTGTTTTTTGCATAGAGGGCATAGCATCTCAATCAGAAACACACATAGGTCTTAGTAACAATACATGTAAAGTTATGGACTAATACCTTAGGTAATACTTACTTATATATAAGCACAATATGAATACGTATAATATACTAATGAACAGATAACCTTAACTTCAATTTTAATGATAGTTTTGTCATTTTAATGTGTGAGTAATGACCACTTTAAATACATATTTGTTACTTAATGCATTTTGACTAAATTGGGTAAATAAAATTAAACATGCTTTAATGATCTAAATTAAATATGTAATCAAAAATCACCATCTCTAAATTCACTTCCTCTAATATAATCTAATATCGTTTTTAGTCTTGAATTGCTGACTCTTTACACCGCATGTATCAAGTGAGCCAATTCTGTTCTTTTACTCAAATGTGGCAAAGATGGAATATGACAGACGGCCGTGTAAGCAGAAAAAAAGTCATATGAGTTCCGATATTTTTAGATCGGTTTCAGGCCTCATTCGTATGTGGAAATAGATCGGATATGAATCGGATATGAATCGGATACGTGCATTGGCGTCTGCCATGTAAGCAGTTGGACACCGAACGGAGATATACAATATACAGCTTATAACTTAACTTACAGTTTATAATCATTGTTTTTGTTGACTTAAAAACTGTTTGGTCTGTAAAAAAATAAAGATATATATAACTTAGCGGTTAACTTTGCATTCAGGCTGCAACGAGGGCTCTCCTTTATTTTTCTCAGCATAAAGAGCGCACCTTTTTGACGACCTTTTGGAACGACCAAACTGAATAATCATTTTCTCTTTGTCCATTGCGTTCATGGATTATCACGCAAATTTACCTTCCTTTTCCAGTCACCACGTTTTCCCTTAGGTTGTTTTGCTGTGTATAGTGTAAATATCAGATACGGGTCAGTTTGTAAAGATGATAAGAAGATAAGCGGGTCATCAAAAAAATAAAATATAGTCACAAAATCGGAATTGGCTGTCAAGACGTGCAGTAAAACTACAGCCTTTCATATTTAAGTGTTATGATCAGTGTTAATGAGTAATGTTAATAAGTCACACAGTTTTACACCACCAAAATAAACCCAACCCAGTCATTTGTGCCTTGGCGAAGCATACAGTTCCATACTCTGACCTTCAGAACGCTTTGGAAAGTGATAAGTAAGAGAGGTTCAGCTGTTTACAGGCAGGTGCAAACAGCAGGGACACCTTACCGGATGTGCTGATGGCTAGCACCCCACGCCACACATTAGCTTGACTAAAGTAATTGGTGCTATACACAACCAACAACAGCTCTCCTACAACCTGGGGCTGGATCAATATTTGTTGAGATTGCACCTTGTTCCAACAACAGCAGATTTACAGCGGCCGCTTGGATTTACACATTATCTTCGAGCGCAACTCATCAGTTGCAACCCAATTACTAACCCAAGACAGACAGCATTAACATGGGCCCCATTGCAGCTTTATTGCCCTTCACTACTACCCCCCTGCCCTATTCTGGCCTATTCGGGCTCTGCCACCATAACAGATACTACACTTAACATGTTCTTGCAGAAATAAATTCTCTGTCTTTCATTACTCCTGCCTTGATTTACTTCATATCATCTCACTGCTATAGACAAAGATAACATGTTGTAAATTACCGTCATCCAGTCTGCTTGTTTCAGCGCACAGTGGGGGAAGGCAGGGGGAAAACAAGAGGACAGAGGGAAATGGACGTGGGCTTTCTTTTTTTTTTTGTTTTCTTCCTTTTCCTCCATATCTGTGTGACTCTACCCCTCTCAATTTCATTCCTTCGAATAGAAGCCTACCAGACTACTTTGTCATCAGGCTGCTGACTCCATTTTAGGCGCTTAGAGGTAAATTGTCAAGAAGTCATAAAGTAACAAGTTTAAAGCTTTAATCATTAATACGACATCAGCGCTCTTTCATTAGCACTGATGCTCGAAATAGACAAAACTGTTGCACACAATCATCGCTAGCCGGTGGGATCCCCGCCATGAATCTGGAGCGGGCTAAGCAACGACAGTGTAACATGTGAGCTTTGATTTGTTTTGATCACCAAGTGTCATTTTGTGGTCCGGGGCAGTTGTCACTGTGCTGAGATTAATAGAGGGTCATGTGCTGTCAGCAGGGTGTGACTTTCGAAGTGAGATGCTAGTGGCATGGTTTCTCATCACCACACTCACTCACAGTCTGGTGCCATATTTCATAGCTTACACCCCTAAAGTGTGTCTATCGCCCTGTATAAAGGAACACTAAAGCATCATATCGCCGTCTGACCTCAAATATACCGACGTTTGTTCGATTTGAACGTTATTTTTGCCGAAGCATCTGCTGTTGCGCCACGCCGCATTAGCCTGAGTAAACAGTCGCTCAAAGCAGCCGTTTGGTGGGCTGTCCCATTTCCCCCTTTCTCTACGCTTTGCAACTTCCTCCACCTTCTTTTCTATTTCAGTGGCTGATAACTAAGAACATTAGTTTTATACCACTTGCCAGGCTCAAATGAAAAGAGAGCTAAGTTTAATGACACTGGAATTAATCGCCCCAACAGACAGACAGCTAAAAGACAAGATATTGACTTCATTAGGGATAATGTATTATGTCATTAAGTCAGCAGGGTCACCTTGTGTATCACAGACGCCGGGCTAATATATTGGCATTTTCCTCAAATAAGATAAATTCTGATATGAGGGATAAAGCTGATTAGAAAATGCCTCATCCAGAGAGGCGATGCTTCCCCAGTGTTACTGCAGTCCTCCAGCAAGAACACACAGCCCCATTACCGATCACAGCTTATCACACAGCTACATTGATTTGCACAGGCAATTTAATCATTATTGTTTCACTCCAGTCTACGAAGAGAAATGTTTCTCCTTCAACGACTACGCTGAATGCAAAAAAAAACCAAAAGACAATTTCTTCACTTCCTTGTCATTTTTTTTATGACTTAACCAAACACACTCACATGTACTTGACTTAATTATATTTAAAGATCAACTGCAACGGGGGGCATTTAAATGAAGTCTATATGATAGTAAATGGATCTTTAAGCATAAATGGGTTCTTAGCCTTTCATAGGAACATTATACGTTATACAACTGGCTTTTTTTGTGTGTTTTGTTATATAGTTATCCATCTTCATTTCTATGCGTGTCTCTAGGATTCCCAGAGCGATGGGACATACAGTGTCCTATCTCTGTGACCTTGGGCTTCCTTTTTTGGGCTAAAGGTATTGACATTTTTCCTCCTCCATCCTGTGGTCCTTCCTCTCATTTGTCATGATTATTGCTGAATTCTCAGCTGTCATTTGTGGCTGTAGATCAATGCTGTCCACTCCCTCTGTGTCGTATTGGCAGGGCAAACAGCTTTCCACTCACTCTCTCACTCTCTCTCTCGCTCTCCCTCTTTCCCACTTTCTATCTCTCTCCCCTTTGTTGAGTCAGTCAGTCCATTCATCACAGCACCAATCAGAAGTGGAATTACTCTCCCTCTCAGCACCCAGAGCTTCACGTGTCTTTTTCATCAACGTGAGGAGAAACCTCGAACCAGCGCTTTTCTACACAAATCACCTTGTCGCCGCACTTAAAAGGTCAAAAGCAGTACAGTATGTGTACACGCCAGCTTAAAGACATCCTCCTAATATCCTTATTAAGATATCGTTTTAGTTTCCATAGCAATTGCTTTTTAACTATGCTCGGGTGCCAATGACACAATAAAACGTTCATGAGTGTACATATCATTATATTATCATCCGTAATGATAAGCTCTCGGGAATAACTGATTTTATAATGTGAATGCTCAGTGGCCCTTTAAATCTCCTCATTTATATTTGTGGAAAATGAGCCTATAATTTAACTTTCAAAGAAACTACAGAGGACTTTAATTATCTTTTTAATAGCGAATAAATTATGGTGGGCCTAATTGCTTATGAATGTGAGGACACAGATCATGGATTTTGATCTATTCCGCATCAGGCGGCTAAAGAAAACGAGAAGATCTGTTTTCATTGAGTTTCTACAGACTTGAATATTTATTCTGTTCTGAGACTGGCATTTATAGAGGTGGCTTTAAGGGCAAAAGCAGTTCCTGGCTGCAGTCTGTGCTGCTAATACATAAGGCGCACCATCTATAACAGGGCAAGGTTATGTTTTGACAATCACTATTTATTTAAGCTAGAGTAAATCTACTATTATTCTGTAACATTGATACAGCCCCAGGGTTTGATACGCTGCATAATAACTACATAAACACACATACTGCAAAAAAAAAAATCAGAGTAAGTGTACAGGATGAAATACATCCTTTAACAGAAGGTTGGCCTGCTGGCTTTAAATTGTTACAATGATAAACATCAACATCTCACAAACACCCAGAGCACAACAGCCTAATAAACAATCATAATATAAAATAAAAGTCTTTATATTATATAAAAGCATTATAGTCGTATAAAGTGGAAATACTTCCATATATCTTCCACATATTTTTGGGACGATTATAAATGATTATTAATAAGCGTTAGATGATATTAGCAGATATGTTTGCTTGTTTCCACAAAGAAAAAATAGAAATATATAAAACTATATAATAATAATTTAAAATAGTGTTAATAATTACGTTTGTTTACCGTAAATACAGCGTTTACTGACAATAATTAGATAGTTCTACTTGCTAGATTATCATTTTTTTGCAGAAAACTAGCTTTTTTAAGGAATTAAACAATCGGGTTACATTTTTTCAGCAATAATTTGATGCTTAATTTGAGAGAAAATGTTTAGATTTAGCAGTTTGTTTAATTCGAGAATAGTTTGTTATCATGAGCATCAGGTTTGTTTATGCTTATATATTGTCTGTGCATTATAGTGGCCAATGATGAGCAGAGGAAACTGAAGAAAGAAAAAACAGACAATTTCTATCCGAACTGTTTATTTGGAGGGGATCTGTGCATACATGGAGGTTTAGTGTTGTGCACTCAGAAATATTGTTCAGCTTCAGTTGTACAGGAGTTTCCACCCACCGAACTCAACTCTCACTGCATATATATATATATATATATATATATATATATATATATATATATATATATATATATATATGTATATGTTTTTTTTTTGTTGTTTTTTTTTTTAATTTTCCTCCCTGTTGTGCGTAAATTTCAGATATGTGTGTATTCCTTTAATATTTAAACCAGAATTATTATATATTTAAGCCTGAAATGATTTTAAGTAACCTGAAGACATTATTTTAAATGTATTTAAACGTGATTTTAATACCCCAACATATTAATAGTGGCTCCCTGATGCTGAAAATTACACACAACCTAATTACCCATCTATATGTATCTTTTACCTCTCTCTGAGAAAGCCTGACTGGCTGGGCGAAGATACATTTTGGTAGCCCGACTGGAGGAGAGAACAGTCCTCTGACGTTGGGCTAGAGATTTTGCGAGCCCTGATGTATATATATATGTATGTAATCAGGTGCTATCTGTACTGTCTATTTCAGGAAGTCTTCAGCATGGTCCTAACACCATTCAGACAGTGAACAGTGTGTTGACTCTCATCCAAAGCAAAGAAAACACTGAATCGACACACTCACCTTTATTCTCGAAACACTTGCTTTCACGTGCCACTATTTTGCTTCTTGACACTCGTACACTCTTTGCAGTGGTGTTTCGAGTTTTTCCCCTCATTTCAACCTTTTCCCGCCGTTTTTCCTCTCCGTGTTTCGGCTTGGCTGAGCAGTGCTGACAGGCGGATTCCTTTGCTTTTCGCCATATTAAAGCCACTTTCCCGCCCTGACAGCCTGTTCTATTCTGCCACCTTATAGCATGGGCTTCACACTTCTCTGGGCAGCCACTGCTTCTTGACAGACCACTGTCACTTCCCATCATCCTCTCCGTGTATCCCGCATGCACGTCTCACCCCCCTACCCCACTCCTCAGCACGCAGCCCCACTTTGCAGCCAGCGCAATTATTTTTTTTTTGACAAGCCATCCATCAGCCTTAACTTTAAAAGCACTTTCTGCTGATATCCATTGTTAAAGCCCCTAGCCTTTTTCCTTTCTCCCTGGAGCGCCTGCATGAAAAAATATGATATCAGACATGCAACCTACCACACCATGTAAATTCACTTTGTTCTCAGCTATGTTTCCAATTTCACGTCCAATTTTTCGGTACATTATGCGTAGATGTTGTGCTTAATACGATGTTGTCAAATCCCATTAAAATTCCTAGCCTTGCATTGTTTTAAAAACAGGTTACCATTTGTGTTCTATGCAGTAGGAGAGGCGTACGGACGACAGTCAAGTTGAATCCTATTGAAATTATCTGCTCAATTGTGGCGTCTGAAGATGGAAGTCATTTGGAAGCATTAGCACAGACACACAAAAATATGTCACCGCACCACATAATGGCGACCCAGGCATTAAGTATCCCGGCTCTGTGAATCGATAAAGCTCACCAGCTGGTGACACAAATGTGATGATAATCAACAGAAATTAATCTGTAACTTTCTTGCTTGAGAGGAAAGGCGACTGTGCTGTCGTGTCATTTGGTGCACTTCCGCTTGGCCTAAATCTGTGTCTAGCAGAGAAGAAGCTGTCCACTAGACTCCAATCACATCTGTCTGCTGGGTTCAGCCATCAGGAATTGTATGTGCATAATGAGTGAATGTTTGCTTTATGCCACCCAAATGACACAGCCTCTCATTTGTCCAACAAGCAACGTGACTGTCTGAGCAATACGCAATCATTCTGCTAGGAACTGTCACACAAAGCTATTCCGTTAATATTTATGCTTCCACACTAAATAAACATGATATATGTGCTCTAATTCATCCCAGACACTCAGACTGCCCTCAGAGTACGACAGTGGAAAAAATGCCTTTTTCTTTGACCCGTTGTTTGTTGTTTATTTACCCTTTTGTTTAATGTATGTTTGTATGTCATCTTGCTGTTGTTGTTTTTTTTGTTTACTGCTCAGGGGGGGTTGTTATTTCTCTGTTTGTTTGTTTGTTTTTGTTTGCTTTGGTTTGCTATTTGGTTTGCTAATTTGATGCTTTGCTGTTTGTTTGTTAAATTGTTTCATAGAGATTTTGTTTATTTTAAGTTATTTTGCTTTTGTTTGTTTGTTTACTTGTTTGGATTTTGTCTGGTATTTTGTTTGTTTGCCTGTTTTGTTTTGAAGAGATTTTATTCATCCGTTTATCCGTGTTTTAAAACATTTATTCATGTTTGTTATTTTGTTGTCTTTTGCTTTTTTGTTGACCTGTTTTGTCTTTTAAAAGCTTTTGTTTGTTTGCCATTAATGTAAGTAAAATTTAGGTCTTGTCTGTTTGTTTGTTACTTGGCAGTTGTTTTTTTCTCTGTATACATGTTTTATATTGTGAAGTCAGATGAAAAGGTTTGTGTAGAGGCCATGTCCCCATTTGACTTGGTAAGTATGTACATTTCAGCAGTAAAGGCATCTCTTGTTCAAAATGGCACAGCTGGACTATTTTGCCTCTTCTGCATGCCAAAGAGAGTAACCAAATTACATTCAGGTTGCCAAACAAACTCACCTCCTTGGTACAAACGTATAAATAAAACAAATCTTCCAGAAATATCATCAAAGATGGTAAGGAATTACAGTAAAGCGACATGCTAGCTTCAAGTTTATACATCGGTATTAGCGAAAAGCAGTAAACTACGTGTCAAATACATTCTCATGCCTCCCATTAAGAAAGAGAAAAAAAAAGAGGAAACACAATTATCAAGCTGATACCACCATGAATCTGGTTGAGGTAATGAATATCAAATTACACGGAAAGCTTTATAAATCATCATTAGACGTGATTTTAATTGATCCAACAATTAAACACGACAAATGCTATATACACTCAATCTTTACCTTATTCATTCAAAATAAGGAACTATTTATCTTGGTATTGTGGCTTCATAGCTAATTTTACATAGTGTTTGCAGCTAATTAACATGGACAGACAGGCATTACAGGCAGAGGATAATTTCTGTTGTTTACAGCAGGGTGCCTTCTATTTAAAAGGATTCCTCAGGCGCTCTGACTGCTTCCTAATAACTCCCTGCTTCACCTTTTAAAGAGAAACACAAACTTTTAGCACTACGATTGATTATACAGGGAGCGCATATATATTTCATTAAATAAAAATGAATGAAAACTATTAGAAATGATTTTTTTCACTTTACTGTTGTGTTTACTACCGTGTAATTTTGGTGTTCCAGTTTGATATTTGGCAGTAGGCAGTGATTTTTATTTATTTTATTTTTCTCAAGAATATTTTATATTTACAGCTGGCTGTCACGCTGATCCCGAACTCTTTACAAAACCACAGCAGCTAGAATAAATGCAAGGTTGGTTTTTTTTTTTTGTTTGTTGGGTGCCTAATAAAATGATTATTATTAAAAATTGCAACATCTGTTACACCATACAATGAAAAGTTTACACCGTGAAGCCTTCCAGCAGTCTATAACATAAATTATGAGGGCATAAGTAGGGAAAAAAAGATGGATATTATAGATGAATGTACTAGCAGTCAGTCTAGACAGCAAGGAACAATTGTAGATACTAAATCATTTTTTCTATTTGTTTATTAGTTTGTTTGTCCCCCCCCCTCTACTTTTTCTCTTGTTATCATGCTCCACTGAATTCCCCTCAAACATACACTCACGCCCACAGACACCCGGTACAGGAGTGTTTATCCAGGTTTACTGATTGTTGACGTCCTGGTTCATGCCGTGGAGACACCTGCCTGTCTGTGGCCCTCTGACAGCTCAAGCAGCAGCAAAGCATCAGCATATGGTTATCATTGATCCAGATGGCTTCTGCACGTCTGGAGACTGATCACTTTTCTCTTCTATTATCAAACAGTGGTAATTAGCCACAATCAAGTAGGTGTTAATTAAGCATAATGAAACCACTGCTACACTGCCTGTGTCTACTATTAGCCACTTATAGAGGATAATAATAATCTGGGGGTCTGGGGAACTGGGTGTGGGTATTAGTTCAGCTTATGATGGCTGTGTTTTGTCTGTGAATTTGGCAGATTTAAGCCTGTAAAAGTCCTGATTTGCTAGGCTGTCACAGCTGCTGGGGAGGAACAAAGAGAAGCCAGACTCCTGATGACAACATTTCAGGGGGGGTTTGTCATCCTCTCTTAAAGGACGGCCATTAATCAGTGTGACCCCTGCCTACCACCACGCCAGCGCAGCACCTGCAGGCTGGCCGTGTTTCAGGGGAAATTAAAGCTGTAAATTTTACTAACTTCATGTGCATATTGCATCCACACCGGCACTGAAGAGTCAGCTCGCGGCAGGTCGGCAACACTTACAAACCTTAAACACACACTTTTAGCAGAGAAGTTCTGCTTTCGGAAAGTCGATCAAATTGGTTTTGAAGTTTTAATTTTCTTTTACATTTTTTTTGGATGACAGCTGCCATAAAAGATATCTTTCAAACAAGTTCAAATAATAATTTTTTTTTTGCACTACACTTTGACATGACAGGCAAGAAATAAATAATTATGTTGTCATTCACATAAATTAATGTGATTACATGTTCCCATCAGCTCATAACATAACTTTCAGCACTTACCTATTTATGGAGATTCATCAACAGCAGCCGCAGTAAGCATAAACATGCAAGAGAAAAAAAGAGAGAGAGAGAGAGAGAGAGAGAGAGAGAGCGCCGTGTCAATCACTGGGGAGCATCATTTAGATCCACTGATTAATGTGTCTCCCCACCTGTCACACATTTCTTTAAATAACGGATGTAATGAATAGGTTGACAGTAAGATAACGCCGGCATGCGCCGAACATCTTGCACTTGCCTGACACGATTCAGAGCATGAACAATGTATAAAGTAACTGTGATGACATGATCATTGATGAGGGTGGTGAACTCCGCTATCTTCTAAGCTGCATCTCCAACCTTTTATTAAACAAAATTTGCCGCTATTTGTTTTGGAGGCTGTACGCCTAGCGTGTAGCGCCGCTAATACAACAGGACCCTGTACAAGATTATTTACTGTATGTTAGCCAGGAGGAGCTGGGGATGAAATTAGCAGCTTTATTAGAAAGATGAAAGGGGGAGACGCCGATCCGGATTGTGATGTAACGGCAAATAGAAATGTGGCAACCGTATGTCGTACTGCGGGACAGTTCATAATTTAAGATCGTATAAAACTACAGCTCTCCAGACAGGCTATGACACTTCTGTTATTATTTGCTATATAAAGGAACATGATCCTTTTTTAATCCTTATCAAATAGTAATATAATTGCATTTCCCCACATGCTGGGGGTGAGAGGGATCTGTAGTGATTCACAGCATGTCATCTACTGAGCGAGAGAGAGAGAGAGAGAGAGAGAGAGAGAGAGAGAGCGAGATGTGGCACAATATCTTACAGAAAGACAAAAAGAATTAGAAAAATCAATGCTTCTACTAGGATTTGACAAACCCAGACACTGCAGTCTTCTCTTGTTTTTTTCTCTTATCTTCTCTTTACTGACAGGAAGCTACCGTCACCTTTAGTTCATTGGAAAATAAACAGAATGATGTGTCCTTTTAGTTTCCAAACATCAAAATTCCATGCCATTAACAACATTCGTGTCCATCCGGCAGTCGCCAGTCTCCAGGGTCTTTCCTTCTGCTGCTAGTCCTGTTCCTTTCTCCCTTTTTCCTTGGGTAAGGTGTATTGTTTACTTCACACTCTCTATTGACACTTTGACACCCTAAATGCGAAACCTGCGGTCAGTTTCCACAAGCCGTGTGATCCGACATGACATTCTGTGGCAGTAACGTTCTGTACTGACAAATGTGTGACTTCTGGCCTGTTTAGTAGGCTGGAAAGATAGAAGGAAAGCAGGGTAAGAAAGAGTGAGAGAAAAAGTAGAAGAGAGAGAGAGAGAATTAGAGAGGGGGAGTGAAAAAATAAGAGCTTACTGGAATATTATGGGTTCTATTCCCAGTATCACCCAGTTACCACTATTGGACCCCTAAGCAAGGCCCTTAACCCCCTAGTTGCTCAGTTGCATGTGGAAAATAAACTATGGAGAGAGAGAGAGGGAAAGAGGGGGGATAGAGAGGGCGAGATATAAATAAACATATATATATATTGGGGAAGTGGTGGTTCATGGTTAAGGTGTTGGACTCGTGTAAGGTGTGGGTTCGATTCCCAGCTCCACCAAGGCACCACTGCTGGGCCCCTGAGCAAGGCCCTAACCCCCAATTGCTTAGTTGTATAAATGAGATAAATGTAAGTCGCTCTGGATAAGGGCGTCTGCCAAATACTGTAAATGTAAATGTAAATCTAGAGTGAGAGAAAGAAAGAAAGAAAGAAAGAAAGAAAGCTAATTGGGTTATTGTGGGTTCGATTTTCCAGTACCCCAGCTGGGCCCCTAAGCAAGGCCCCTAACCCCCAATTGCTCAGTTGCATACAGTTGATAAAAAAAAGGAAACTATGGATAATGGTGTCTGCCAAATAGCGTACATGTGATCGTAAGAGTGAGAGAAAAAGAGGGACAGTGAAAGAGTGGGGGGGGGGCGTTTGAGTAAAAGAGGAGGTGAAGAGTAAGTGCAATCTGCCTACTCTAAATGAGAGTGTGTGCTGACAGAGTGAGTGAAGCAAATGAATGCACTCTTGTGCAACGTAGGACCAGGGATCATGGCCTTATTGGCTGGAGAGGAAGCAGTGTCTAAGATGTGAGGCTTGTGCCGTCTACTCTCCAGACTCCCTCTGTAAATCACAGCGTCACCAAAATCGTCTCATTTAAAAGGGGTCAGGGAGGAAAATCGGGTACTTTATGTACAGTCAGTAATTCTTCAAGGACGATGCATGAACCTTTTCTAAGGGTAAATCAGTGTGAGCAAAAGGCGTTAATTAGGAAGCATAGTCCATTGGCGGCTCACAGCAGGGTTAGATAAGCCCGGCTTAATCAACAACATATCATCAGATCTGGAAAAGTAAATGACTTTGTCACATGGTCTTTTCCAGAACTCTGAGTTATGACTTCCTCTAAGTACAAACGACTAAGAGCCTTTCAACACTGTGTAAAACTTTATCTGGTATTCATTTATCAGTGTAGGGAAGTGTTTAGCCTGGCATGCGTGCATGTGTAACGCACAAAGAAACCCGAAAACACAACAGCAAATAACAACCAATATCACTCAAAAAAGCAGTGTCAAAACTAAAAAAACGACAGAAAAACAAAAACACAACAAAACTAAACACACACCACATTAAAAATAACGACACCATGAAAAGCAAAAACATAACAGTAAACCTCATCCAACAGCTAACCACAGAAACACATTAAAACTAACGATCCGATAGCTGATAGTCAGCAAAACAAAACACACAAAATACACAAAAATCCCAAAATGAAACCAAACCCCAGCGAAACTAATAACAACTATATTAAAATAACAACATACATACAACAACAAAGACACACAGTGCCCATATGGTGTAATATTGATGTGCTGGTGGTTTGATTGTTCTGCTTTTGCTTTGTGAATGTGTGTGTGAGGTTTTACTGTATGAGCTGGAGTAATAGTTTCTCGACAGCTAAATAATCTGTTTGTATGGGTGTGTTTCGGATGTGTTGTGAATGAGTGACAGTGTTGTTTTAGCGGCAGTTGCAGTGTCATGACAGCTGATGATGTAGAGCGAGGTGCAACTGCAGGACGTGTATTAAGTACCTTAAGAGACCAGAGCAGGAAGCCCTAAAGTCAGTCACCTTCAATGTCCCCCTCACATCTCTCTGGGCCATCGCTCTCTGCCACCGTCCACCATATTATTTAAAGCCAAACAAAATATCAGCACCTGAATGTCATCACAAGGACATACAGGCTGCCTCTACTCTAAACTAATCAGTGTCCGGCTTTAAAAATCACCCTCTCGCCTGCCCCAGCCTTCAAATCCATCTTCACCCATCCGGCCTAGCGTGACAAGAGCATCAGCACTCGCTTCTCGACGTTCCACCTGCAGCAGATTTACTGCCAGCACTCGCCGCCACCGCCGGGACGATTTATCCGCGTCCGTTGTCGTCGCTTCTTTCGAGAAAGTGCATGTAGAATTAATTTTAACTGCGTCCTAATGTTAAATATCCTGGAAACACTAAATTTCACGCTAGGCCATGCTTAGAAATACACGCGCATATATCAAGAATTCGGGATGGGGGAGGGTGGAATGGCTTTTTTTTTATGATAAGAGGTTACAATTTAATAACCAGCAGCTTCTAACGACTTCATCTCAGCTATTAATTACTGATACTTTATGCAGAGACTACTTCTGGTCATTATGTAATGCATCAAAAGTTAATTTAATTTGATTGTTTTTATTACTTAATCACACCGGCAGAATGAAATCTCGCCCAAAAGGGGACCCTATGTTGATATATGTCCATACGGTAGCAGCAAGCGGCAGAACTCAAAGGATCTGCTTAAAGATTTGATTAAAAAAACAGCCCTGGAAGCTGTTACGGAGAGTCGAAACATGCTCAACACCGAGGATTTTATAATCCAATCAACGTGATGAAAATGAAAATCCTTGAACTCAGCCATCGCTAAAAAAACTTGCTTTTAAGCACAAACATCTCGAATATCTTATTAACGAGCGTGCGGAGCCAACATTCTCTTAGTTGGCTGTTCGTCTGCGGATTCTGATGATCACATTCTGCTCTGGGAGCAAGACGAAAAACATCCCGATCTTGGCAATAAACATGTAAATATCAATCAATATGTGCTCACTTCTTCCCTTTTTTTTGCCTCTTTTTTTCTTTTTCAATAACAGCTGCAATAAAAATCTCAGCGGCTGCAAGCGACTATAAAAGTATGTAAAATAAATTAGGAGAGCATAATGAGAGAATTCAACAATTTCCCCATAAATATAACATAACGACCACAACTAAAATGTCACGGAATCAAATATATCAATTTCGCTGAGACAGCGGCCCGTTATGTTCACCGCACGCAGCCATATTTCTGTTTTTTGGGTTTTTTTTTTTTTTTTTACTAGAGGCTCTATATGAGGTTTTGAGCAGAAACCCTGCTAGCATATACAGGCTTTAGAAAATGCCTTCCCATGATTCATCACTGAGCTGCAGACACCTGAGGCCAGGCTCGCCTTTGTTTTGTGTTGTTTTAATGATTTTTTGGATGGCTTTTGAAGTGAAAAATTAGTCCTGCGTTTAGATTTATTTCTATTTCAAATAAAATAAAAGCTAGCATGACGTCCACAGGTAAATTAGAACTATTATATTGACCAAAAAAATCAATTACAATTGAAATATAATCAGCGTACATCAGATAAACTGTGCTAGCAGATGTCTAAAACTAATACCAGAATCTCAGCTTTTATTTAGAACCTTTAAAGAAAAAAAAAAAGACCAAGCCGCCTTTCCTCTTTCATATAAAATCTCCCCTGTAATAAAACCCCAGTGCTATTATCACTCCAGGATCCTTCTCTCCATGCCCAGCTGAGTTCGGTTCATTTGCAGGCTAGCAGGCTAATCTTTGAGCAGCCACTTGACCTTATGGAAACCCCTCATATGTTACAAACCAGGTGAATAACATAAAGCACAGGAATGCAATTATTCAAAGATGCCCTCTGAAACGCCTGGCGTTAGCTAGGGGACAACCTAATACTGGTGTGTGTGATTGATGAGTCTGTTGCTGGTGGTAAATAAAAGCTCTTTCCCTTTAAAGAGGAACCCAATCTGAGACCAACACCTGTTTACCTAGAAGCCTTCTTATTTTCTTGAAAAGAAACAGGCGGAAAGAGGATAAATGGATGGATGGATGGATGGATGGATGGATGGATGGATGGATGGATGGATTAATGGATGGATGGATGAGATGGGTGGATAATTGAATAACTAGATGAATTGATTGATGTAACAATGTAAGAGATGGATGGATGGATGAACTTGATAACGATGTAATAGATGGATGGATGGATGAACTTGATAAATGAATGAATGAATTAATGATTGAATGGATGGATGAATTAATTAATTAATATATAGATGGATGTGGATGGATGGATGGATGGATGAATGAATGGATTAATAGATGGATGGATGGATGGATAGATAAATGGATCCACGCATATCCCGACTCTGCAGCGACCGAAAATTTTGAGACTACAATGAGATTGTATTCTTATTGTATTGAGAAACAAAAAATTTTTTATGATTCTGTGCAAACTGTAGAGTCTGTATTAGTGTAATTCCCAGGAGATTAGCAATTTTTGCATACTTAAACTAACCTATCCTGTGCCAACCATGTCAGTGTCACTAAACCAGTAGGATTCGTTTTTTTTTTTTTATTCAATCTAAAAGTTTGATATCTGTTAACCTGTAAATGGCTGATACATAATAATAATTGCATAAACAAACGGGTGTGTTTCTATTACAGTGACCAGCATCACAATTCTGTAGTCTCTGCCATAAAGCAATTAAGGCCAAAATATGTTTTTCTGAAAGCTACACGTTCCATTTTACTTCTTCGTCTCGTAAAAAAGAAGCGCAATGGCACGCCATGTTCCAAAAGCAATACCATCAGCAGTAACAGCGACTCCCTAAAAGACGCCCCATCAAAAAGATCTATTCGCAGTCGTTTTTCAATGGCACGCATGCTGAGTATTTCGTAGTCCTCCACAAAGCTCAGCTATCAGATGTGCCTCTGGAGGTAGGTTGTTTAAGGAACAATTAGGAGGGTATACAAAGCCATTTGCAGGCAGTCTCGCTTCCTCGGCTTCCTAACTGGAGTACCTTTCAGGCCTGATTTATCACTCTGTCGCCTTCAGAAGGCAACATAATTAATAGGAGCATGGACTTCTAATTTCAATGACTTCCACAGCAAGTGGATTTCATTTGATTTATGATGCCTGGCGAGTTTGCATTTTATCAGTTCATTCACTCATTATTTATGCTGATGACCAATTTCAATGGGTCGCTATCATCTAACTCACTACTAATCAAAGAGAATTAGGGTTCACTGCATTATTTAGGAGCAACTAATCTATCTTCAGGAACAAGGCTTAGGAATACTCGCTGCTCCAAACGAAAATCCACCAAATGACTACCGAGTTTAAAAGGCATGAGTATCATTAAGAGGGTCGAAGCACTCTGAACGACACGATAGATTCACACTCACTTGGAGAAACTCAACTCCATGCAACTGAAGTGTACATGTAGTGAGCTAAGCTATCAGTTACTTTACGGTAAATAAAGTTTCACTACACTAAAGCTACACCCCTTCCTGGAAAAATGTGGCAAGCTAAGCTTTAAAAACATCACTACATCTAAACTTTTTTTTATTCATTTTTATATCAAACCAACTTTAGACAGATTTTGTTATCATAATGTGCAAACACCTCTTTATCTAGGTGTTGGGGATACTGATACAGAATACTGATATTTGGAGGTTGGAAAAACTGCTAAAAGAGGTTTTTCCTGCTAGATAATGTAAAAAAAAAAACCCATGAAGCTGTCTAGTGATTGGCTGTTGCGAGCTGCTGTTTGCAGACTCTGATGAACTGAATTGCAACAGAAATCACCATCAAGTAAATTTGTTATTTCAGCCCAATGATCGGTTTGTGACGTCATCCTCCAGAGCAAAAGGTGGCAGTAATGCACCAAAAATCTGCTTGTCAATCGCTGTAAAACATGAAGTAGAAGAAATCAATGTCATAAGGAAGTCATTTAATCAGCCACACAGCTCTGTGACTGACAGTAAAGATACTTACTGATCCAGGATCAGTACATGTAGCTTGTGTGGACGCTAGTGCACTACTTTACCAACTAATGATTCGGAGAACAACGACGCTACTTAGAAATGTAGTTAAACTAGTAGCTTTGTAACATGTAGTGACGATTCTGCCCAACTCTGTGTACAGTAGTACTAAGCAGTGCGCATGAGATTTTCTCTCTTAAGTCAAATTAATTGACTCGTTCAATAGGATATGGAAGATGAAGTCCTATCCAAGCAAAACAAGGGTTCAAAGTTAGTGCACACGATTTGGGAGTCTATAAAAACATGGCAGTAACGTTTGCGAACCTGTGTGAAATGAAAATTTTACAGTAAGAAATAAAGTATGACATATGACATCAATTTAAGACTACGTATCATAATAAAGATTAGCAAGGAAGCAGAAACAGTGTGGGATGTGTTGGAGCATTAAGCAGCAGTTATAACAGTCATGTAATCAAATCCACCTGGTGAATAAACCTGAATAGCACGATTGCTTCTGGAGCACAGAAACCGAGTGAATATAAGCATGAATGCACTAATCTTGAAAAAGCAGCTGAATAGAACGTTATATTCTTTCTTAAACATGCTTAGGTTTGCTGGCGATCTAAATTAGCGTTGTACTTTTACCTCCATGAACACATCCTATTTATAACCTCACGTTTAACATGCGATGTTCATACTTGTTATCAGATGTAGCTTAATAGTTAAAGTGATTTTGGGTTCAATTCCCAGAACCATGAGGTTGCCAATGCTGGACTCCAGAGCAAAGCTGTTAAACTTCAGTTGTTTAGCAGGATTAAAAAGAAAAAAAGGAAATAAGTGTTTATATTAGCGCATTTGGTAATAAAAGTCCAGAGACACATCATACACAGGAGTGATGCCATAATATTTTATTTTAATATTTTAGTAATAAAATTAACTTTTATTCCGTCTCCTTAGAATTTCAGAGTTTAGGTAAATATTCTAGTCCAAAATGCTTATTTATGAATATTTTGTGCAAAGGCTATGATGCAACATTTGGAAATTTGTGTTGTTATTTTGGAGGGCATCTGGAAGGGCATCTTCATCTGGAAAAATTGCAAGCAGATGATTTGTATTTTACACTTTCTCCGAGTGAGGACACATATACACGTAACTACTTTCTATAACAGTAATGTATTTATGTTAAAAGTGCAAAAAATTAAAGAGTGTTTCGTCTGAATGTGTGTTAGGATGATGTCATGTGACACATCTTTGAAATCTTTCACTCCTGCTTTTTTCAATTTTAATTTAATTTAGATAGTGAGTTTAAGTTTTATTTTTCTTCAGAAATCAGACTGCAATTTATATCCTCAAATCAGCTTATAGTTACTGACATTGGCATGGAAAGGCACTCTGATAAGATGACTATGAGAGAAACCATCAAGGAAATTTTTCTTCTTCTGTGGGACACCAGTGCAATTTATTTTTATTCATTCATCTTCTATACCTGCTTATTCTCTAATTCGGGGTCACAGGGATCTGCTGGAGTCTATCTCAGCCATCTCTAAACGGGCGAAAGGCAGGAGGGGAACACCCTGGACAGTTCGCCAGTCCATCACAGGACCACACACACACTCACACTCACTCCTATTTAGAATCACTAATCAACCTAACATACATGTTTTTGGACTGTGAGAGAAAACTAGAGTACCCGGAGTAAACCCACACAAGCACGGGGAGAACATGCAAACTCCACAATCCGGGCCTTCTTGATGTGAGACAAACCACCGTGCACATTTCTGATTTATTTTAATTCAGATTTGAATCAGTAGTTTTACAGACTAGTCAATAAAGTCAGAACAAATGTTAAGGATGTTATTAAACCAGAAAAAGGGTTTTTTTTGGTGTTTTTTATGTGTTCAGTTGTTCCGCATTAAATTTCGTGTGTCATGCCACAGTGGTGATGAATTGCTTATATGAAATTAGACACTCAGTCCTTGAAGAATTCATATTTATATAAGTTTTACATGTCATTCTGTCTATAAAGGACAACATGTCTTCTTTTACACAAATGTTTAATTCTTTAGTGTAAATGTTCATCAAACACTTTCAGCTCTCTTTGGTGCCCCGAGTGCATGTTTGGAAATGTCGAAAATGTTCGACCACTTTTATTCTATGTGAGGTTATCCGAATTTGAAAATATCTCCCACTCAAAGCCAACATTATCCTGACTAATTTTAAATCAGACTCGATGCAAGAAAAAAAAAAAAAAAAAAATCTGTTAAAACTGATTTTTATTCCGCTGGCAAACATGCACCACAGTTTCAAAAAGATTTTCTGACCTAGTGAGAACCCTAACAAATGTTTTTTTGGAAGTATATTCAGTGCTAAAAAAATTCTTTGCTGGTACTTAAACTAATATAATTATCCTTGAGTAATGGTTCAGCAATGTCAAACGACATTTATGAGAAAAGAGCTTAATTCAAAAAAGCTTCGTTCTGACCACAATGAGTGACACTGTTAATATTCTCGAGAACTAGCAATTTAGAGCAGAACTGGTTCAAACATGACAGCGGTTTATGACTTAAATCAAACTTGCGTTTCAGCCTGCCAAAGATGTCTGAGGGGGAAAAAAAACAACTGCATTCATCTAAAAGGCCCAAACCGAAAGACCTTGAAAAGACTATAACCATAAATGATCTATGATATGCTTCCTCAGTATACTAATATTTCCACCAATTACTGTCATTCATCAATCTGTGGCCTTCCAATGTGTGGAAAGTGAAAGAATCTATACAGCCTGTAGAAAGGGAATGAAGCATCCCATTTAAAGAAAAGCACAGAGATGAAAAATGTGCATGTCAAAGATTTGACAGGAAATCCAGCACTGATGATCAACCTCCATCCGTTACCTGTTCTCTTTTGCAGATTCGGTGTATGATAAATTACATTTAGTAAAGGAAGGTGGGGCTAACCAGTCCTGACATGTTTTTTATTGACTGGCATGAGCCATATGCAAGTAATCCCGTTTGTAGGTAAACGTGTGAAAATAGTATCCAGAGAAAAGATGTGGGCAGCCCACAGAAATCTAAGGGCCTGCATTGAGATTTATTGGCAGTGGGATTCTTTAGGGCTTGAGCATTACTCATAGTACACGCTGGGTGTCAGGGATTGTTTAGAAAATGAGACAGCTTGAGGTTGAGACCAAGCATTGACACCAGCACCAGACTTGTGTGACGTGAGCCTATTTTCCGCCGTGTTCTTTTAACACCTCAGACATTCCACAACCCTTCAGAAGATCCTTGATGCATGATTAAGTCAAATAAGACAAAGTGTGCAATTACTCAAGATCCTTAGCTGCACTTGAGCATGTGCATCTACAAAAAGAGCGTGATTTTCAGTTGGTCAGACTTAGTAGCAATCACTGTACATTAAATTAATCCTTTAAATATTCAGATTAGGCTGGATCATTTGACAGACTGCATCTGGGTGAAAATCTCCAGACAAACCTAGGAAATCTTATAGCGCCTTTTAAAAAATGCCTACATAATTTGTTGCAAGGAAAGTAGGTCAACCCTGCGAGAATCCTGAGGTAGCCAAAGATTGCCGGGTCTAGTATTTCTGGGTATTTAAAGTAAAGATGCTAACCCCATGTGGATTTTGATGATGTCAGCAAGATGTACTTCCATCATACAACTTCCACTGACGCCATATGATTATAGAAAGGACACCGCTCATAATCACACTACCCAAATGAAGATGGGTTCCCCTTTGAGTCTGGTTCCTCTCAAGATTACTTTCTTGTATCTAAGGGAGTTTTTCCTTGCTACAGTCGCCTTAAACTTGCTCTGTTGGGATGTTTTTGATAACATTTTAATTTAACACCGTGGACTTTCGTATTGTTACTCATGTTCTGTAAAGCTGCTTTGAAACAATGTCTACTGTTAAAAGTGCTATATAAATGAACCTAAAAAAATGAACTGAGTAAAACAAAAACACATCCACACAAAGGGGTGCCTGTAAGGGGGTCATGTTAGGAGGATTCAAAGAGCCGACGCACTTTCGGGGGCCGCCAGAAATCTGTTTTATTAGTAGCAACAGTACTAGCAATGACGTTTTAGTATAGAACGTAATGTTTGGTGCGGAATAGCCGTGATAGGAGGCCCAACGTCATATTCTTCCATAAGGCCTAAAATTGTTAGCAGCGCACACAAACAGACAATTGTTACGGTCTGAAGTCAGCCCCTGTTTACAGACGAGCTACCTACAGTGACTTTAAAGACCCTGTAAGGTTGTTTATTCAGCAATATCCACAGCCACTCATACTTTACCTGCTCTTATTAAAGCAAAACAAGAGAAACGCCTCCGGCTTTATTAATGATGGTCCTCCGGTTCAAAGATGACTGAAAAAATTTCCAACATCTGTTTGCTACACTCACTTCTCAGCGGGGCTGCAACTATTTTTCATGCTTAATGATGCTCATCCACTCTGCAAGTTTTACGGACAAATGTGTCTTCGGTCACATTCATCATACGGAATGAGTGCTTGTGATGAGGCGTCTGTTGGCCTGCTTTGCTCTTTCTACTATACTTTAACAAATGACAACCTTCTCCACATGTTTTTCATTTGGGAGATGTATGTCTGAAGATTTATATATTTATATATATATACGTGTATATAAAAAAAATCTTGAGTTGACCAAGGAACAGGCGTCTTCAAGGGTAATCATCATCGACGCCTACTCACAGATCCTCATCAAAAGTGACCAGAATTCCACAGTGCCACTAAAACATAAATTATGCAATGCCTTTAGGACAGCTCCCTAGAACCATGGCACTTCTATGGCACATGTTCAAAACCCTGATGATATGCATTATCTTCAATCTGCCTTCTCCATTGTGCTCAGCTTCACGACTTACACAGAACAGAACAGGAGCACATCCCCGAGGAACAACATGAAAGGCCTGTGTGAGTGTGTTTGGACCAGGAATACGTTCTCTTTGAACAAACACGGCATAAGTCATACATCTCATCCCTGCTGTTCAGCCTTATAAACAGAGCTGCGCTTGATCTGCAGCTGGTTATGAATTCAGAGAGTAAATGGCTCAACCAGATGCATGCTTAAGTATCAGGACAGGCCGTCTGCTTTCTCAAGCATGGGAATCCAACTGCTGCCTTCTGCACCGTTCTAAGGAAAAGCTAGACGAAATCTAGTAAATAACCCCTAAATAGGGTCATTAAAGTAAAAGGCTGCAACAGAAGCTGTGGCTACCGAATGACCATAGAGAGAGGGTTATAGTAACACTGCTGGGGATAATTGAGGGGACATTAACAACCCACATCTTGCTACACTATACCCTGCTACACTATAGTTGTGTTGAAATATACATATTCTCATTGGAAAACCTTTTCAGGCCTTCTTGTATAAAAGTGATCAATGCAAATAATTCAAGTCATGGAATAACCTTTGAATCATGTCAGATTTATGTAGTATGACGTAACTTGCATGAAATCTTGCCTCAAAGGCTGTATTTACACTGCAAGCATCAAGTGACCTAATTTCTTCGTCCACGATCGTGTAAGCACGAAAAAAAATGATATGGATTCTAATATTTCCAGATCGGTTTCAGGCTTTATTTATATGTGTAAATAAATCGGATATATATGTGCACTAGCGTCTGAGATCGGATTTTCACCTGTCAGTGCATGATGTGATGTGAACAGCAACCTGCTACATTCTTCCAGGCTGCAACAAGGGCTCTCCTTTTTTTTGGCCTGAGGAGAGAATTGTTTTGCTGATGTTTAAATATCATGCAAAAAGCAAAACAGTGTATAATCATTTTTCTTAGTTTATTGATTATTGTGCTATTTCCAGTCAGTACATCTATCTTGGTTTTTATTTGCTGTTTAAAGTAAATATAAATATTGGATACGGGTCAGTTCAAAATAAGATGTAACAGGTTGTCCAAAAAATCGGATCTAGTCGCAAAATCGGACCTGCGCATTAAGACCTGCAGTGTAAATGCGGCCTAACTTTGCATTTGGCACATCATGTTAAAATTACTGCCACGTTTTATCACTTCTAGCACTTTGTCAAACTCTTGTTTAGTGTTTAGTGACACAGTCATTAAAAAAAGAATTTATCACATGGAGCTAAGCTTTTTAGATCTATTTAGTTACCCGAAGGGACCTTTAATATAATTTATATTCTACTATTTTTCCAATATTTAAATGAATAAATTTAGTCAATAAAATTTGTGATATCTGAATATCCATGCAATTATTAAGTAGTCTTTGCTGGCTGTTGTTTGTCTGCTGGACGTGTGAGGACAGACGGTGTTAGTAAGCAAAACTTGCATAACATGTTCTTTTGTTAATACTTACAGTCCAGCAAAAAGCTGTAAACTTTAACTGAACTGAGAGGAATAAATCAGAGCTTGCTAGGCAAAACAGACACAGTGTGAAATCTGGCCCGTAGCTGAAATCTTTTGACAAGCATAAATGGGGAACAGCTATTAATCCACAGTGCTCAAATCGCCCTCCATTTGCTGGGTCTCTGGGATACCGGTTTCCCCTTTGAAATTTTGGATCTGGATCACGGATCTGGTAAGACGAATCATTGTACACATCACGCTACACTTGTGTAACAAAATTAAAACGAGAGTTTATTATCTCTTCTGGCATCGCATCCTGGTTTAAAAATGTCCAGCCTGATCGTTGAGATATAAACACTGAGGAATAGGAGAGGTCCCAGTGTGCTCCGAAATGATTTACAGTGCAAAACAAATGTTTTTTTATTACATATAATATTGAATTAAAGATAATTATAAGAATAATAGGTATAATATATACACATCCACTGTTATAATTCTTTAACAATATAGTATGTAGTCTACAGTATAGAATTGTGCGGCGGTTGTGGCTTTTGCTAATATCTTTATTAACTCTACAGCACAGTAAAATTAGTTTTTTTGCATATCCCATCCTAGAAAGTTGGGGCCAGAGTGCAGGGTCAGCTATAATGCACCGCCCCTGGAGCAAGAAGCGTTAAGGGTCTTGCTTAAGGACCCAACAGTGGCTGACTGGCGGTCATGGGGCTTTAACCTGGGTCTTCATGGTCTTTTCCAATCAACAACTCAGCGCGTTAACCATTTCAGCCACCACTGCCCCTGGTTAGATATGATCAGGGATTTACCCTCTCAATCTGTTTTGTCAGTACTGATCAATGTCCAGTATTTTGCGTGTTAACTTGTTTTTTTAGCTAAAGCATCATCATTTAATGCCAATATTTCTCCTCTTAAGACAAGTAAGACTTACCCAAAGCAAGGATCTTAATAAAATCTATTCTAAACAATTTATTCAAGGCAGGGTCAGAGAAAATCTGAAGTCAATCCCAGGGTAGTAAATGCATAAGTTAAGGGACAACCTGGGTGGGGTGTGATTACCTCACATAAAACAAAACAATCTTAGAAACTTCAAAATGCCAAATGAGTATCCAGAGGAAACCCCCTAAAGCACGCAAACACCACACACACCCAGGTAGAGGTAGGAATTGAACCCCTTTAACCCTCAAGACGCAAGACAAACATGCTAACCGCTAAGCCGCTGTTGCCCTAAGTGTTACAGAATATTATCATTATGCGTAAAGCTCACTCCAGAGAACAGAGTTGCTTTCCAAAATCGATTTCCTGCACTAATATAACACAGCAGCTAATAGCCATTTCATTAACTAGTGCAAGAAACACAGTCATCAAAATATAAGCCTGAAGTTGTAGATGTTTATTAATTTGCATTTGATACACATTACTCCAATTTTGCTCATAAACATTCACCACAAATCAGTTCTCTGGCAACCCACAGGCTACAAGTGCAAGACTGTTACATAAAGCATTTATAATTCATGTGTATCTGACTTAGTGATATGTATAAACCTTATAAGAATTTTAATGTGTTTTGCCTTTTGCATAAAATTTTTTAAAAACTAAAAGAGAAAATAAACTTTCAAACTGATGCTTTAGTGCTGGTAGGAAAAGTGTTGGGGTCTTTTCATCTTTTTCATTTCAATGCCTTATTGATTTTGGTTTGTGGATCTTATAGAGGCTATTAACCACCCCTACTAATGGCACCTCTGTTTTGTCCGATACATTCAACAAGGGAAAGCATTTTCATTGATCAACATCTTTGCAACGCATATAGAAAAAGATTGATTATAGACTTCCACAAATTCCAATAACAATTAGAGCTTAACGAAAAACTGTTACAGAATAAGAACACAATTACAAATGCGTTTCATTTTCCAACTAAACCGAAAAAAAAAACAATGCACTTTTATGGTAAGTTTCTGGTTTTATGTTTAATGTATATATGTATCATGTTTTATTCATGATTAATTGTTATGTTTTTATGTCCATGCTTTTATTGCAGTTATGTTTTGACTTCTTGTTCTTTGTTCAGGCCATTATTTACTTCCTGTTTTGTCCTTGTCATGTGATCTTTGTTCTCCTTGTGTTCCTGTCACATGATCCCCCTGTCATTGTGTCTTGTTTTTATTGGTTAGGTTGGTCATGTGTTGCTTATTGTTTGCAGGTGTCTCTGGTTTAGTTGGTCATGTGAAGTCAAGTTAAGTCAAGTAAAGTTTAGCTTAGCCAGCTTCAACACTAGTATGAACATAACCAGAACAACAAACACTAAACATGAACTAAGCTAAACTAGGCATATACATAACCTCACCACAGTGATACACGAACAATCCCGACGAAATACAATACACAAAAGCTGTTTTGTAGGATTGTTGTTATGGTTTCATTTGCATGGTATCTTATTTTTTATAGTAGAAAAAAAGAAGTAAAGTAATTGTAATGCCACAATAATATCACCAAGAACAAAATGTTTCTCAAAAATCTATACAGAGCAAGTTCAAAATTTATCTGGCTGCCTACAGCAGCACAACAGCAGCTGATTGAAAAGCTACCCGTCTGGGCTATGGCAGAAGCCTTTCTTAGAAAAAAAAAAAAACATCCAAGCTCAAACAAATCAGCCAATCCAAGTGGCAAAATGCGTTAAAATGTGAAATGGGACCATTTTCAAATGGTGTAATTATTCTGTAATTTTAAAAACACATGATCAAAAAACTGCCATACCCACAATGAAGCATGGTGGTGGCAGCATCATGCGTTTCTGGGCTGCTTTTCTTTAGTCAGAACGAGGGCCTTTATCAAGGTAAAGTAAACCAGAAATAGATAAAAAAATACAAGTTTATACTTGTTTTATTATAGTGCAAACTGTGGTGTTGGTTAGTGAAAGCTGAAGATGAAAGAAAGTGCATGACACTGACACAAAACATACATCCAAGTCAAGATAACTCATGGCCTAACCAAACCAACATCAAGAGAATACTCTATCTGAAAGACTTTTACCCCCAAAGATTGAACAGTGTAATACAATTACCAGAAGCTTTAGCAAACTTAGGTCAGTGGTTTGTCCCGTTATGCTTTTACATTTTCAGCATTTGGCAGATGCCCTTATCCAGAGCGAGCAGTTAGGGGTTAAGGGCCTTGCTCAGGAGGCCCAGAACTGGCAACTTAGTGGTGCTGGGAATCGAACCCACAATTTTCCAATTTGCAGTCCAACACCTTAACCACTGCACTGCTATGTCTAGTTTTGTCTATCCAGGGTTGTACTTAATAATTCTGTGCAGAAATTGTACACTAAGGTTGTAAACTTTAATTTTAAACATGATTTATTTTTGTTTAATTATGTTCCCTAAAAAAAAAAAAAAAAACTTTAACAATGATTAGACTTTTTATATCTATGGAAACCAAATACTTAAGCTTTTAAATAGATTAAAAAAGCAGGTTTTTTTCATCGTTCTGTTCAGTATTGTTTTTCTTTAAGGACTGACAGAAAAATAAATACATGCCAAAAATCTGTTTGAAATTAAATGGACTCTGAACCCTTACAGTCTTTGTTTTCCTATTAGAAAGCTCCTCTCTATCTCATCGAGTGTATATTGCATATTGGCAAAGCACACACTGCAGGTGAATTAACTCTCTGTCACATCTAATCAGGGAGTGTTAAGAAAGAGAATAGAATAAAAAGAAACAGCAGACTGAGGGTCAGGTGGAAAGAAGAGGACATGTGATTGAGGAAAAAAAGCCTGTACAGTTTGTACCTCTTCATATTTGTCACACAGCCTGGCAAGCAGAGTAACCTCAACAAACAAACCATACAGCGACAGGCTTATTCCGGTTTGGTACAGGAAGTTAGAACCTTTTTTTAAGTTACAGATACACTATAACTGCAGTGTTTTACTAATGTGACAACATATTCATGAGATTTTACAATATAACTGGTTTGTAATACTAATTATATACAATTACATTTACAGCATTTAGCAGACTTATAAGCATCCTATTTGTATTAAGCAGTTTCTAAGGGGCCTCGCAGTCTGAGACACCAATTCACAACCTTTCCATCAGTAGCCCAATACCAATAACACTCAAAACAAATGTTATGCAGACTATTGTTAATATGTATATGTTTATTCTTAAATCTGACCAACCAAACATTCCTATTGATTTATTGGGGAAAATGGTAGCACAGATAGCACAGTGGTTAAGGTGTTGGACTGCTAACCGGAGGATTACGGGGTTGATTCCCAGCACCACAAAGTTACCCTCGATGGGCCCCTGAGCAAGCCTCCTCCCCCTAAATGAACCCGAATGTAAAAGAACAGGAGGCTAATCTTCAATTCCCATTTTCTCCCTTTTACTTACAATTTTTTACTGCTCCCTTCTTAGTAATTTTTCAGCCACCGCACCTATTTTCTAGTCTGTGTCATTGACAGAGGCTTTGATAGCTCACACCCCACAGGTGTCAATCAGCTCTGATGGACAGACTGACCCCGCCTCCCAGAGGAAGGCCTGACAGGCTAACAGCACTCTGACAGTCATCTCAAAGGCAATGGCTTTGTATTTTCCTTTACATTATCTGCAGTGCTTTTATAACGATAAAAGTGCAGGTTCCAGAGGAACACTAGAACTATAGCTCAGAAATCCTGCAGTCTTTGCTTATGCCAAGTGAGATGAAAGACATATTTCATACTGCTTCTACGCCAATTTGTCACTGACACAATACACTTTCCATTAGTTACAGTTCACTGTGGACTTGCCAGGATGGAGAGAGGGCCTTGTAGAAGTGGTTTTGCTTGTCCCTGCTATTAGATTTCTGCTGACTATTTATATGATGATGTATTTATTCTTTTGGACAGGAAGCAAAATTCGTTTCACAACAGGAAAAAATACTGATAAGACCTAAGAGACTTGATAATTTTGACCTGAAGGTATTGCATTCACCTAAGTGAATATTTTACAGCTGAGTCTAACCACAAGTATGTTCTGGGCAGGATCACAAGATGTCAAAAAGTTCTGTATTATACGTTTCAAAATAGAAACCTGTTTATGAATTTAATAAATTATTACTCTTTTGGGGCTTTGAGTGCAAGCGCATAATCTGCCTTTAACTTTCAAGTAACAATATTTTGTAACTTGTAAAGTATCATTATTAAATGATGCACAGATTTATTTGAGTCAGCATGCATTTCTAATTAACTTTGGCATCTGAGTTAATTAAAAAAGGCTAAAGAATGACAGCTAGATTTAGAATCACCACAAAAATTAGAACAAGAATGCATAGGGAAAGGAAAAGTAATAAAAAGCTCTTAAATCTGCATTTCTGACAGCTGAATGATTTAAAAAATTGGAGTGAAATCATTCGTCCCCATAGAGATTCACTCTCCAGCATTAGCTCTGCTGACAGCACTACCCCAGTCAAAACCACATTTCTTCATCCTCATGCTGATTAATGAAGTTGGAGTGCTGATGATTTTCACATCATGTAGAAAGGCCTGCGCAGGCCAGCCAAGTGAAGCCTGTTATTCCGAGCCCTGCTGAACTTAGCATCCCACCAGAATGAACCCGAAAAGGCGCCTTTTCGCAGCACAAACAGAAGCCCGTGAGCGTAACTCACAGCTTGTGTGGAAACAAAGTTGAAGGGTCATGTAAATTGCAGGCGAGGCGGGTGCTTGGAAGAGAACAGCAAAACAATTGTCTCCTCAACCCGGGGCTGTGTTCGCAGAGAGATCTGGCTGGCATAGCAAAACACCTCTGAATTCCCTGACAGAACCGAAAAGCAGAAGGGGTGAAGTAGGCCTTTTACAACATGACACTCTATTTAGCTGTTGCCAAATCAGGGCAGCATCGTGGAGCACCTCGCTGCACGGTGGAAGGATGATAATGGCACTACAAGGCTTCAGCTGCACACATGAGCCATAAATTTCCTGGCTTGTCATAAGCACCTCTCAGAAGTGCATCAGGGATCACATGCCTGGCTTAGGTTTTCCAGATTGTTCCAACAAGCACTAGCGGGATTTCCAATTTTCTAGTCTGCTGCCTGGTAGCAGGAGTTCGCCGTCGAGTTTACGAGGACGTACGTGTTCTCAACAGGCTGCTGAAAGTGTGGGCACAAAAGGAGACGTGAAACCATGAAACACATCATTTTACAAAGCTGCAACATTTCCACCTACAGTTTCAGCGTTGAGTTACTTTAATTATGTGGGTTTCACTTTGATAAGTACCATTATTCCACAAATAAAAAACTTTATAAAGGAGAGAGGCATTAATGTAAATTTTAATATTACGTGTTAATGTAAAAAAATGCCTAAGCAAAGTAACAAACAAGCAATGTCACTGCCAAATAATATATCATTCTTAGTTAAAGCACAAATACAGCTCAGATTAGTGGATTAAAAAACAGAAAAGTTATGTTTAAGTGAACTTTGAGCCTCTCTTACTGTTTAAAAGATCAAAAGAGGGGGAGAAAAATCATCATATAAACCCATCCATCTACTATCATTTGGAAAAAAGTTAAAGAAAGCTGCACTAGACGACTACTATTCAGCCATCAAGCGATTTCACCCCATCACAACTGCAGCACAGTAACTCCTGAAATAAACCTGGCTTTGAACAAATATAAAGAAAATTAACATGAATCTATTTTGCTTTGACATATAAAGATTATATTACCTGATCTGCCAAAAACAGAACTTACGGATAGTTATTTTACTTATTATACTCATTTCTGTCAGGTAATCCAATGACACCCACAATGTTTATTATTTGATGGGATTTTACTGTACATTATATATCTAGGTTTAATGCTGGGTTCAAAAAAGTAATGGATAATAACATAGTAGTCTGTTATTTTTGAAAGAGGAGGCATTCCTGAAAATAAAAGCTGGAACACAAAGACTTGCCAAGCTACACCACACAAGGCAAAGCTCCCTTAGGCACTGAACTAGCAAACAGAGTTTGATCGGCTGTACTTTTGGATTTGCATCTGGAGGGCTGTTCCTCATGGTGACAGTCCCAGAGGGAAGATGAGAATATCGCATTCTGTTCACTGCACTCCATCACACCATCCGGCCCATATGCTCTCTGCTCAGCTGGTGTTATGCTGCTGCCATCTCCCCAGCCTGCTCTGGCTACTATTCACAACCACTGGCTGCTTAGCTTCCAATCCACAAAGGAATAAACCCCAACACAGAGACAAGACCGGTAAGAAAACCTTCTGTATTTTTCTTTTTTTGGTCTTTCATTTATGTAACGCAGTGTATCAAGGAAAAATAAGGTATTCGATATGCTTTCAGAAAAAGGGTAATTAGGGTTAGATGACTGGGGTAGGTGGAGTTCTGTGATCCTGTGACAGTTTGGGAACAGTGCACATAGAGGAACTTTACTGTGGCCTGACATGCTTATCGATGTGGGTGTGAAATTCAAATGGACTGATCCAGGGCACGTTCAGGATTACACCATTCTTCCCTACTTTGTACTCATTCCTAAGCACAATAGGCTGCCTGTGAAGGAACTGGAGTAAGCTATTAGTTGTGCTGAAGTGTTGATTCATAGTTGGTGTGGGAAAAGGAAGGATCCGATGGGCTGGGATTACTCAACTCACCTGGCTAACCGCCGCCTACAGTAGGTCCCATGGCATGCCGAAGTACCAAGGAAAGACCTTTTGATATGATTAAGCAACGGTTATCGTATTGTAATTACAATCAAAGTAAATCTAATAAACATGATTATTGAAAATGTACTGGCTTTATGTATTATGCTAAGAAAGTCTCACTCTTGCTTTTTCAATAACCACCACACTTCTGAAAATAATTAGAACTTTAGATCCTTTAGAACTTTGAGGTTCAGACTTTTGTCAGACGCCCTTATCCAGAGCGACCTACACTTATCTCTTTTATTTAACTAGGCGATGGGGGGTTAAGGGCCCTGCCCAGCAGTGTAATTCGGTGGTGCTGGGAATCAAACCCCGATCCTTCAATTAGCAGTCCAACACCTTAACCACTTCCCACAGATACTGATGTTGTATAAGAAGGGCAGAGGTGCAGAGTGCTTTTTAGTTCATCCTTAATATTTTTCAGTGGGATTAAGGTCAGGGCTCAAAACATAATTTTTTTTCCATGATATGCTGTTATGGTGCCCCCAAATGTCTGGTCATATCGGGACTCTGCAAATGAAGAGCATGGAGTGTCTTTATGTGGGTGACCAAAGTCAGGGCACGCAGCAGTCAATGATGCAGATCTGCCTGTTTCTGAACACAGATGAGTGCCAACAGTAAAAGGCAGCTTTATACATCTACGTTCAAAAATGAAGCTGAACCATTTTTAAGATAAAAGGCTGCTGATGATATATTAATAGAAGCATATTGATCAAAGTATTTAAGCACTTGAGAGCAGCAATTAACCACATCAATCTCCCCTGTGCATCTTTCTCAGGACTGACGTCAGTCAGCATTAGGTTTAATTACGCACTGGTGCTAACTGAGAGAAATGTGCTTTCAGTTCAGCTACATCACCCAGCACTGACACTTTGTTCAATAGGACCTTAAGGAACAATACAGCCAGACCCATCGACCACCTTTCTCAGCCAGTCAGGGGTATCATTTAGCCAAGAGTGATAATTAGATGCAGAATTTACTGAAAACTGTCAATGGCCGTGTCAATAGAAGGACTCTCAGCATCCATCATCCTGCAAATCAATGCCAATTTTCTTCTATGAATTCAAGAAAATGATAGTGTTCAAATAAATTGCTAAAAAAGGAAACGTGAAACTCCTCAGGGAGGAATGAAATGACTCAATTTCACCCGTTTTTTGAGCTGCTGGACAACTGGCTCGCTCAATAGAAAAGGTCACAGACCATTATGGGGCTATATCTTCAAAACAAGATGTAGAACATCACAGGGACATGACAGCAAGCTCAGGTTGGCCTATGATACAACACACAGGGATATATCTCTGCACCGACAGATTCCAGAGCAGGGTTAGCAGGTGCTAGACTCAGCAGGAGCTGAAGGTCAATGACATGGCGATGGACATTAAAAATGAATGTAAGCCGCTGAATCAGACTTGGCAAATGACTGTCGGGTGGGTGGGTGATGTTAGTGGTAATCTTTAGAGAAGCATAAAGATCAGTGGGACTCTGCTTTCTGTAAGAAAACTAGCAGCACTTAGCCAATAACGAGAGCTTAATAAAGATCCTTTTAACTGCAAGCAAGCTTCAATCGGTAAAACCATTTGTCTTTAGAAATCTCTGATTAATGCATGATTTCTATCAACAGGCCTGCAACTGATGAAATAACATAAGATAATGATGCAGCTGAATGATAAAATGATGTGGTGGCAAAAACAGTGCCATATCCCATTAAAGTTATGTGTGAGCATTTTATAGATCCTGCTGTGTGTATAGGTTTTGGCAGTGGGAACACAGTACTTCATTTTGCCTGACAGGCCATTTAATACCACATAATTACAAATCCCTCACAGGCCAATTACTTTCAACTTACCAACGTTTACAATGACGTCTAAACGTAACTGAAACTTTATAGTCGGTCTAAGCTACAGTGTGACCTCAATAACTGTCTCCAGGTTACAAGATATGCAGTAAGATTACTATATTTACATCATATCCTAGTGGTCTCAAAAATATCTGCGCTAGGGCTGTGCAAAAATATCGATGCAGCTAACTATTGCGATATTTTTTTCACTACTGTATCAATATCTTATCTCTAGTATCGATACACATTTCAATTACGTTTTAAAGTGATTTACATTTACACTTATAGTTATTTAAAACCCTCAGCGGGTGTCAAACAACTTTCTTCTGCACACCTGTAATTGTCGCTGACACATACGGCCATTGTCTAAGAAGCAAACGATGGTGAACGATTTTGTATTTGTTCTATTTTTAGCTTTTTGTTTTACATTTTTGTATTCGAAGTATTGCAATCTAATGCAATATGTATTGCAAAATATCATAATATATCTATATATATAGTATATATATATTGTTACCTATGCATCGTATCGTGAGGCCCTTGCCAATACACAGCCCTAATTTGAGCATTCCATGGGTTTAAATTTAATATGCCACATACACATCCCCATAGTAACTCTGCTATTAGGTGTCGTTTTAGAAGAAAACGAGGTGAAAGCAACAAGGTTTATGCCAAACTATTACGAGTGACATGTTTCTTAATGACGTGATGAGCAGACAGGCTTCTTTATGGCCTCCGTCTAGACTGGGTTGTACCCCGTGACAGGCAGGTAAATGAGAGCAGGGGAGTATTCATCAGAGGCTGAAAAGCCGAAAGCAGTCACATTTAATCTTTCCGATTGCATCCTTGCCATCAGCTCTGTACTGACACTGGCAAAGAAAATGATTTGTGCAGATCAATCACTGGCTCATCAGAGGCCAGTCGTAGCTGCTGCATGTTTAAAAGGTGCCCCTGATAGACGCTCCGCTACCACCTGATTAAAGGCATGCGATGTCTCGCTAACCTTTCGTTTGAGGGATGACTGTCACTGAGTGACAAATACTTCTTGGTTTGCGGTATAATGCAAGATTTTGACATTCAGATTCACCAGGCGCACACAGGAACAGATGTCACTATTGGCAAGGATGCTTGACAGCAACAGCCGGTAAGGCAGAGCTCAGGGGGCCAGGAAACAAGCGCTTACCAGCCCACTATGCTGACAAGACTCACAACAAGTGCATGCTTTAACATCTCAGGACCAACCCTTGCCTATCCCTGGCTTGCAATTACCATCAAAAAACATCTGCTTGCTGTAGCCCTGTTTGCCCCACACTCACCTTGACCCGTCTTTCATTTACACACCGTGAACGAGAAAGTAACAATGTGGGGAGGGTGGGAGTTCTGTGTGTGTCGCCTTTACTCGAAGGCTGACACCCGTGTGAACACAACTCCCCACCCACTGCCGGGTAAACGGAGCAGCAGTGCTCAGTGCTGTGCCTAATTTTCTAATGTCATCTCTGCTGGCAGCCATGTAAAAGGGAAGTGGTGGTAACAGATAGGATATCAAAGTCAATACCCTGTTGTGCTAAGCTCATCCTACTGTCGCTCTGAGCTGCCAGCTTTCTGAAAGCCCAACAGTGCCATCAGACACTACCCATCAGGCAACTTGATACAGGGCTAGGAATTGTACGCAAAAGAAAAAGAACAAGACAGACAGTGGAAGAGATAGACTGGGACAGGACATTTGACCACCAGATGCAGTCAAGAGGGTAAAGACTTATGCTAAAAAAGAGTTAAATATCAGTGTTCTGTCTCCATATGCCATACACTTTGCCATTCATGTTTTTCCCTTAATGTTTTACATATCTGACTTAGCTCAAATTCAAATTCAAAGTATTTTTTATCATAAATGAAATTATACATAGGACGATACATATTGAAATACTTTTTACGTCTAAGCAAAACATTTAAGCTTAAGGCGAAAAGTGGTAGTGCAGTGGTTAAGGTGTTGGACTGCTAATTGGAAGATCGGGGGTTTTTCTGTTTCTTCGCGTCGGGTTTTCTTTGTTTCCATGTTGCCACTTTTCCATGTTGCCACTGCTGGGCCCCTGAGCAAAGCTTTAAAAGGCCTTTAAGCCCCAATTGCTTAGTTGTATAAAGGAAAGATATAAAAGTAAGTCGCGCTGGGTGGAAGTTTTTTTTTTTTGCCAAATGCCAGAAATGTGACTGTAAATGTAAAAAGGTAATCTTGTACAAATAGGTACAGTGAGTATATGAACAGTAGTATTAAAGTATGAACAGTAGTATTGAAATATAAACAGTAGTATTAAAGTATGAAGTATAACAGTAGTGTTGTATAAAGTATGAACAGTAGTATTGAAAATATGAACAGTAGTATTGAAGAATTATGAACAGTAGTGTTGACAAGTGAGTAGTATAAACAGTAATATTGAAATATGAACAGTAGTGTTGAAGTATAAACAGTATAGTAATCGAAGTAGTATGAACAGTAGTATAACAAGTATTGAAATATGAAAACAGTAGAATTGACGTATGAACAGTAGTGTTGAAGTATAAAACGTAGTATTGAAGGACAAACAGGAGTACTAAAGTATAAAGAGTAGTAATAAAGTATAAAGAGTAGTATTAAAGTATAAAAAGTAGTATTAGAGTATGAACAGTAGTATTGAAGTATAAACAGTGGTATTGAAGTATAAACAGTAGTAGTTATGAAGTATGAACAATAGTGCTGAAATATGAACATTAGTATTGAATTATAACAGTAGTGTTGAAGTATAACAGTAGTATGAAGTATGAACAATAGTATTAAAGTATGAACAGTATTATTGAGGTATAACACGTAGTATTAAAGTATGAACAGTAGTATTGAAGTATAAACAGTAGTGTTGAAGTATAAACAGTAGTATTGAAATATGAACAGTAGTATTGAAATATGAACAGTAGTATTAAATTATGAACAGTAGTATTGACGTATAAACAGTAGTGTTGAAGTATAAACAGTAGTATAGAAGTATAAACAGGAGTACTAAAGTATAAAGTATAAACAGTGACAGTAGTATTAAAGTATAAACAGTAGTCTTAACAGTATGAAAAAACAGTAGTATTAAAGTATGAACAAGTAGTATTGAAGTATGAACAGTAGTATTAAAGTATGAACAGTAGTATCGACGTATGAACAGCAGCATGTTGAAGTATAAAACAGTAGTATTAAAGTATAAACAGTAGTATTAAAATATGAACAGTAGTATTGAATTATGAAAAGTAGTGTTGAAGTATAAACAGTAGTATTGAAAAATTTGAACAGTAATATTGAAATATGAACAGTAGTATTAACAGTATAAACAGTATAGTATTGAAGTATATGAACATGAAATAGTGTTAGTATTGTAAACGTTATGAAAAGTAGTGTTGAAGTATAAACCCAGTAACATTGAAGTATGAAAAAGTATTAAAGTATAACAGTAATATTGAAGTAGTATTGAAATATGAACATAGTATTGAATTATGAACAGTGAAGTATAAACAGTAGTATTGAAGTTGTAATAGAACAGTAGTATGAACAGTGTAGTAGGTAAACAAGTAATAAACCGTAGTGGAAAGTAGTATGAAGGACAAACAGAGTATATGAACAAGTATAACTAAAGTATGAAGTATAGTAGTATAAAGTATAAAGAGTAGTAAAACTAAAGTATAAAGTATAAAAGAGTATATTAGAGTATGAAGTATAAACAGTAGTATTGAAGTATAAACAGTAGTATTAAGTATAAACAGTAGTATTGAAGTATGAACAAGTAGTTTAAAGTATGGAACAGTAGTATTGAGGTATATGGTATAACAGTAGTATTAAAAAGTATGAACAATAGTATTAAACTATGAACAGTAGTATTGAGTATAAACAGTAGTACTAAAGTATAATAGAAACAGTAGTATAAAACAGTAGTATTAAAGTATAAACAATAGCAGTGTTGAAGTATAAACAGTGGTATTGAAGTATGAACAGTAGTATTAAAATATGAACAGTAGTATTGAATTATAAACAGTAGTGTTGAAGTATAAACAGTAGTATTGAAATATGAACATAGTAAAATATGAGTATTAAACAGTAGTATTGAAAACGTATAAACAGTAGTGTTGAAGTATAAACAGTAGTATAGAAGTATAAACAGTATACATTATGAACAGTAGTATGAACAGTATGGAAAGTATGAGTAGCAGTGTTGAAGTATAGTGAACAGTAGTATTAGGAACAGTAGTGTTGAAGTATTAAACCAGTAGTATTGAAGTATAATTAAAGTATAACAGTATAACAGTAGTAAGTAGTGTATTAAGTATGAACAGTAGTATTGAAGTATATGAACAGTCGTATTAAAGTATGAACAGTAGTGTTGAAGTATAAACAGTAGTATTGAAATTGAGCTATAAAAGTAGTATGAAACAGTATACGTAGAATAGTATTGAAGTATGAACAGTAGTATTAGTATTGAAGTATGAAACAGTAGTAGTATTGAAGTATAAACAATAGCAGTGTTGAAGTATAAACAGTGGTATTGAAGGTGACAGTAGTATGAACATAGTATGAAGTATGAAAGTAGTATTGAACAGTAGTATTGAAATATGAACAGTAGTATTGAAGTATAAACAGTAGTATTGAAGTATAAACAGTAGTATTGAAATATGAACAGTAGTAAATTGAATATGAACGTATGAACAGTATGAAATTATGAACAGTAGTATTGACGTATAAAAGTAGTGTTGAAGTATAAACAGTAGTATAGAAGTATAAACAGTGGGAGTACTAAAGTAAACAGTAAGTATTAAACGTGTATTTAGTAGTAGTATAACAGTAGTATGAACTCAGTAGTATGAGTAGTGACAGTAGTATTAAAGTATGTATTAAACAGTAGTAGTAACAGTAGTAGAAGTATGAACAGTAGTATTAAAGTATAAAGTATGAACAGTAGTATTGAAGTATGAACAGTAGTATTGAAGTATAAACAGTAGTATTGAAGTATGAACAGTAGTATTAAAGTATGAACAGTAGTATTGAAAGTATATGAACAGTAGTATTAAAGTATGAACAGTAGCAGTGTTGAAGTATAAACAGTAGTATTAAAGTATAAACAGTAGTATTAAAGTATAAACAGTAGTATGAAGTATGAACAGTAGTATTGAAGTATGAACAGTAGTATTAAAGTATGAACAGTAGTATTGAAGTATGAACAGTAGTATTAAAGTATGAACAGTAGTATTGAAGTATGAACAGTAGATTGAAGTATGAACAGTAGTATTGAAGTAGGAACAGTAGTATTGAACCGTAAACATAAATACATATACATTAGGACATATGAACAGTCTGCATATAAATAGTGAAAAAATGGAATTTGTGGAAGTGTCCATGTAAAATGTGAATCCTGTGCGATGTATAATGTTCATATGTGTTCATAGGGGCATTAAAAGAAAAGATAGTGGTAGTGCAATGGTTAAGGTGTTGGGCTGCTAATTGGGAGATCAGGGTTTGGTTCCCAGCACCACCAAGTTGGACCCCTGAGCAAGGGTCCTCAACCCGCAATTGCTTAGTTATATAATTAGAATAAATGTACTTTGCGCTGGATAAGGACGTCTGCCAAAAGCTGTAAATGTAAATAAAAATTCTTATGTTGATTTTACCTATGAAAGGCTAAAACACTCCTATCTAAACATCTAAGCATCAGTTAATCCCTGACACAATTTTAAACAATTCTTTTGGATCGTTTTAGCACATATTTTCTGCGAGTAGTCCTAGATTAACAGCAGTTCCTGCGAGTTAAGAGCCGCTAGTGCAGTCAGCTTCATTCCTCTTTAATACTGACAGTCAATTAACACTTTCAGCGGAAATGTAACACCTCTGAGATAAGAGGCAAACCAGAACACAGGATATTTTGGCACTCACATATATAATAGACAACATTGATTAGTTCCACTTGGCTGGGTAAATTGGCTTAAAAAACATAGGGTTTATTTGCTGCAACCTTTTAAATAAAAAAAAAAAAAAAAAAAAAGACAAAACTTCACCTAAAACCCATAGACGAAAATCGCAGTGCTAATGCACACATGCACTCATAAAACATACAAGTTACAAGAAATCAACTAATTGGATGTGAATTTAGACAAATGAAAACCAAATGTTCCCCATTCCGAATGGCATATCAGGTTCTTTTTAAACACTGGGTTCTGTAATTGTTCTAAAAAAAAAAAAAAAGCCTGTAATATTTAAGGAACATGAGAATTGTGTGACTCAGTAAACCTTTCTCTGAAAGCTGGATTGGAATACAGCTCATGTTAGGCCCTGCATTTGTTTGCAATTACCCCATATTTTTCCAATGTGAACACGTCAGGATGAAACATTGGCTGGTTTACTGTGTATGGATATAGAGTATGAGTGCAGTAGCCCTGCAGGAAGAGCGCTGCTCTTTGTGTTTCCCTTTCCTGTACTGTGACCTGTCATTTACAGCTGCTGTTCAACATCTGCGAGGTTATTGTAAACTGTGACTTTCATCACTCCGAGGTGCTACTGACAAATCCTAAACAAGATCCGAATTTGTTCGGCGTGCACGGCGCATTCAGGTTTTTTTTTTTTTTTTTTGGCCAGGTACAGTATCACATGTATCACATGAAGCAACATGTTTCCAATAACCCCCAGGCTGATAATAAAATACATACCCAGCTGATTAGGATAGGAAACGAGTCCGTTCTATAGCTTAACGTTCCTAATATACTTGGAACGGTATTCAAAAAGGTGGGGGTGGGTCTAAATCAGGAAGTGTATTTACAAGATAAAACTTTCCATAACTGGAGAAAATAAAGCTAACACATGCTTGCGATCATTATGTCGTGATTTATGATTTCCTGTTATAAATATGTACGCTGTGTGCTGTAAAAGGTTGGTATTAATGAGCTATGAATATCCCCTCTCAACAGTAAAACACATTCTTTGTTAACCATGGACTGAATCGTCATTAAGTTTAACAGGTTTTCCGAAGTGCATTAGATTGGGGGGGGGGATTGATTGTGGGGGGTGGGGGGGCAGCAGAAAGCCTCTCACACCATACTGGAAACCAGGTTGTTAAGGAGCACTTTTATGACACACACATGTACAAGAAAGATTTATGAAGAAACCCTGTGAAAAATTATATTCTCATGCAACCCAAACACACACAATCTTTAAAATGCTGCATCGAATAAATACAAACACACACACACTTATAAAGGGTGTATAAAAGAAGCTAGTCATACCATCTTATCAATGTCAGTCTATGTAGCGGGAAAGCTAGCAGCAACTCTAATTTCCCCCCTGGCTGCTATCAGCCCAGTTTCAGTTCTAAAGCAGGAGCATGGATTGCACATCACATCACCAAAAAACCCACCCTGGGTGATAAAGGCACTTATAACCCTACATATATTTATGGATACCATTAAAAACAAAGCCACTATAAAGAAAATAGCTGACTGTGGACTAAAAAGCTCGAAGGACCCAATTTCCTCCTGAAGCACCTGATGGACACTGTGACAAGCAGATTGCTTTCCAGTACCAATTTTTGGAGCATGTGAAAAATGGGGCTGCATGCAGGTATGTGGTCCAAGATGACTCATAAATCTTCCTTTATCTGCTCGCTGGTGTTAGCAGAAAAGGATGAGTTGCTTTTTTTCCATCTCATTCACATGTCTATCTGTCTGTTATCCATGCCCTTGAGCAAAGATTACTGATGCCCTCCCTTTGATATATGTCACATCGCACAGTGCAGCTTTTCATCCAGTGAATTAACCCCCCCCAGACACACACACACGCACACAAAAATGCAAACCTGACTGACATCAGCTCCCAGGCTTTTCACAATTCTTTTGTGCTCATCATAAAACCCTCAACCACCAACACCACCAGCACCACCCATCCCTCTCCCAAATGTGACACCCCCTCCCGTCCTCCCCAACCTAATATATGTAATTATATATATATATCATATATAATATATATATATATATATATATATATATATATATATATATAGATATATATATATACCTGAATTGTTTGTTTGACCTCTATTCCATAATGACTACAACATAAAGTATTTATAATAACACACATTTCATAATGTGCTGTGTGTGTTATTTCTGTGTCATCATTAAGGCAGACTGAGTCTGTTGGCCAGGACTGCCTGCTTCTGTATATACAGCACATAACAATAAATTACATATTTCAATCATACTGATTATAATCTATAGCAATACATAAGATAGAATTAGCGTATGATATGGTCAGAACTTTGTGGACGCCTCGTCTAGTATATTCTTATACTATATGTTGTAGCATTTCATTAGGTCCGAACATTGTTCCGGAATGACAATATGTTGGAGGTGAAAGGTGGCAGCTTAGTGGTTGAGGTGTTAGACTGCTAACCTAAAGATTGTAGGTTTCACTAATTTACCACTGCTGGTCCTTTGAGTAAAGCCCTTGACCCCCTATTACTCAGTGGTATAATGAAAATAAATGTAAATCGCTCTGGATAAAGGCATCTGCCAAATGCAGTAAAACTAAGACACAGTGTGTTATGGTTGAAATGAAAGAACTCAAGTGTACTAAACTCAACTCTACAGAACACCTTTAAGGTAAATTGAAACACTGACTGTACGCCAGACCTCCTAACCCAACATTAGTGTCGAAACTCACTATTATTATTGCGGTTATAGCAGCAAATGCCTACAGTCATGCTTGAGAATTTAGTAAAAAAAAAAAAAAGCTCTTTTTTTAGTGTTAGGGTTATTATATATAGTGGCTGACAAGTCCAAATAGCAAAATTACAAATCTGAAAACAAAATAATTCCAAATAGCAAAATAAATCTGAAAACAAACTAGCTAACTAGAACTGTGTTGGTATTTGGTTTTAGGCTTAGTTAATTAGTTTTCCTTTTGTTTTTGGATTTATTTAGTTTTAACGTAATTATAAGTCACTGGAATAGTATGGTTCTGAAAAAAAAACACATGAATGTGATTGTCAGGTGTCTCACTATTTTGTCCATACAGTGTGTAAATCCTTAACCTAAATTCCTTTGCTTCAATTAGATTTTATCTCATTCATTCATCTTCTATAACCGCTTATTCCCTTATTCGAGGTCACAGAGATCTGCTGGAGCAAATTTTTTTGTATCCTTTAGAGAATAACTTCATTAACCTATTTCTAAGTTCTGATTTATATATAGAGGCTTAAATGAAACTAAACAAATTGCATCTACTCAGAGCTTCTACTTCATGTATATTTAAACACAATACAAAAATGCAATACAATAGTCTACAAATCATTATCAAAGTTAAAGGAAAGTTAAAAATTAAAGTTATAAATAAAATATTACACCACTAGGGGAAAACAGCAACCCATTACCATAATGGAATCGTTCATGATCTATTCCATTAACATCTACACAAATAAATGTATTCTTTGCCCTATAAAAGCAGGTCCATTTAGAAGCCTAAAAACGTTCATATGCTTTATTCAAAACTATGAACGTGACGCATCAGATTTAAGAAGAGAACCAAATACGTGTTTTATACAACTTATCCGATTAAGGAAACGAGATATATGAACAGGACACCATGTTGCTGTTATTGATGTACCAGCATGTTGTAAACCTGTACATGTGTATTATATGTGGCTAAACAACAAACAGGTGCGGGCTAATTAGGTAGAAAGATCTGATGACAAAAACAATTATGAAAACGGCATCACAGCAACACCTCGCTTGTCCTATATAAGACAATTAGAAAATTAAGGTAAGTCTAATGATGGTGAGCGACACAAACTATTATTAACTGTCATTACAGCTCGACTGACAAAGTTAACTAGATGAAAGTCTGCACATGGAGAAACCATGTGACCTTAAATATTCCCAAATCATAATTATATTCAACAGCCATTCTGTGGTATCATAGTGTGACAGCAAACCGGACAGCCTGCTAAGACAGACATAAACTGTAGTCTGACTGGCCTGGCCAGCATTTTACCCAAATAAGTTCTCCATCAGCATCTGTACAACTGGCAACGCAACAACCTTATTACATTTGTTATACTGAGCTCCATCTGGTCGGGGTCATTTGCCTTTTTAATTTAGTTGTCTCCTGCGCTCTAATTTGTCTCGCATTTTACAAATGGTGCCGACCACTCCACAAAACTGCATCCCGTCAGCTGAGGAAAATATATTTTCATACAAATACAACAGCAGTTGCCAGCCATAAATTTGCTGAGCGGCATTATTAATAGATAGTAACAGATGTTTACTGATGGTTAATTACCAGTCATGTTGACCAGAGAAATCTGTTCATAAATGGAACGGAATTTATTGCACACCAAAACATGTCTCTCTCCTTGGCAGGACAGAGCACACTGCCAAGTCTGTGTGTAGTGAATCAGCAAGACAAAGTCGGCCGCCTTTTTCCTCTGAGGTACAGCAGCATATGCTTCACTGCTGAGAGTGGCACACACATGCAGAGGACAGCATGCCATGTATTCATGGCACTGTTTAGAGCTTATTTTGTCCATTTTGGCCAAACAACAGTTGCAGAGTTATGACATGCCACTCACTTGTCAGTCAGCATCAACGTCTGCAGCCAAGCTCGCAATTAATCTTTCAGTAAGTGGCATGGCAAGTACAACTACTGCGAGGTGTGTTTGCCAAAGGTTACACTACACCTAAGCGACGCTGCACAAGGACGTTATTACAGATGCTGCAGGAAAAACACAACACGTAAAGTTCAGCTGTTCTGTCACTCCATCGTCCTACCCTGCTGATTCGAGGGTGGAAACCATTGCTTTCAAATAGCCAGCGCATGTGATGACCTTATCTCAAGTTCACTCCGACAGGTAATAAATAATCACTGGAATATGAGAAGCTCAGGCCAAGTTAGATTAATGCAGTATAATGATAGCATGCAGCAACCTTTAGCCGTCAATTTAATGTGCATGCATAGACATTTAACAAGCTGGATTCTTTCTTTACAAAGTGTAAAAGTAGATGCCGCTTTGCCGAAAGGGAAAGGAATAAAGTGTTTAAAGAGCAGGACAGGCTCCGGAGAGCAATCATATGTGTGCACAAGTTTTATTTACAGCCCTAGAAAAAGGCACAACAACTTGCAAACACTGACAAGGTATAAAACTTTAAGTGAGCTGTAAATAGCTCTGTCATTCCATCTGCAGTGTTGTATTTCCAGCACATGTTATCCGGCCCAGTGCGAAATCTTTATTCTTCCCAAAAAGGCATTGAGGGACACAACAGATAAATAACAACCTGACAAGAGCCTATGAGCAGTTAATCAAATAAACTAAGTTTTTGTTTTCAAGTTTTTTCCTTCCTTTTTTTTTCAGGATGGAAGATGGTGTGCAGAATTGCTTGGCTATCATCATAAAGTTCATGTCAGACCCCGGGAACAGCCTGTATCCTCTGATACATTTTTACAGTTACTTCACCTGCCTGATATCCTTCAGCCATTTTCTTCAGAAGCTGTCAAACACGCCAACTATAATATATGGCCCTTCCAATGAGAACAGATGTAGCCATTCTCTGTGCTGCCTCTTGTACCTTGTCCTGCATGAAATAATACATCAAGATTAATTGATTTCTTGTCACTCTCCGAGAAAAGAAAATTAATTTTCATGTATCTTTCCTCTAACCCAGCATATGAATTTTGTACATGGCAAGTAATTTAAGTTTTTTAATTATTCATGAGAGCAACATGATGAAGTGGGCTGATGATCGCCTCGAGGCTGCAGTTCAGGCCGGCATCTGCGCCCAGACAACAACGACATATCCTAATGCTTGTATTAATAATATATGTATGTACATACATCTTGGTTCAACAGCTATTTCTCTAAGTGCGACCTAGTCGTAGAGGGTCACTAGGCACCTGTTTGAATAATGTGACTGTTCTAGGTTGGGTTGTGGGCCAATAGACACAATGGTGACCAATTTGCAAAGAAAATAATCACAGCAATTTGCTGTTAATCCCTCCATTCCTTTACGCAATTACCATTGATCATCGTCTACCAAGACAATCTGTAGGCAATAACGCATGACATACTGTGGATGACTTTAATTAAACTAAACATGTTTTCCTGTAATCAATTTGCAAATGTTGGACAACAAAAATGCCTCAAATGGGTTCCTTCTTTCGGGACATTTCCAGGCAAAAAAAGAAAAAAAAAATGCTAGTCTTAGTCACTCCTAAAACAACACAGCGTGTGCAGGGGGGAATGATTGAGAAGCAGTCAGGAGTGCTTATGGAACCCTGCGTTATCTGCCGTGTACCATCTCCAGCACAAATGTGAAGTTTAAAAAAAGCAAGGCCAAGTGGAGGATGCCATTTTCCTGCTACCAGAATCCTCAGAAAGCCTGTCAGCCCAGCCGGCCCAAGATTGATGTGCAAGCTGCCCGCTGTTCCTCGGCATTACATGTGACATGACAACCATGATAAATGAGAGTCAATTATTTTCTGAAAGAGGCTGTATTTTTTTAATCCATTACCACCAATCGCCAGCATGAGGTCTGTTTTAAGAGGTGGCTTCCTTAAGAAAATACACCACATGGAACTTGTTCAAGTTTAGCGGCGTAACCCGCAGACTGTGACAAAGTCCTGTAAACAACGTAAAATGCTAAATCCTAAGCAGTGTTTAAGTGTAAAAAAACAACCTGTGACTTTTGGTGGTTAGCATAAAGATAATTACAGTGTGTAAGGGCTGGGTATTTTAATTCTCGTAATGTTGTGAGTGTGCGACTAGTTAAATTGGTCTGTCTGGCAAAAGGCTCTAATTATCGTACGAGAGTCTAATTAGCATTTAGTGAAACACAAAAACAACAGCGTCCCTAAAAAATAGCCTTAATTTCTTAATAAACAGAGTTCACAGTGTGCAACCAGGCTGCTTCCCAATCCACTGAGAATCAATCAGATCATATCACAAATCGTACAATTCCTGCTGAGAGCGTTAAATCATTTTCCGCAGCTCATGTAACTGTTTCCAGTGTTCAGTGAATAATTAGGCAGATGACCCGTTAGATACGAGTGAAACACTTAGCCAAAGAATTTAAAAGTTACTACAGCTAAATTAATTATGCTCAATTTGTGACTAAAGTCACTAACTTTAAGCATTACTAAGTAAGAAAAAAATAAATAAATAGTCTTAAAACAATCATAATAATCTTACACAATCTGCTTTGCAGAGTATTTTATTCCTAAAACAAGATGAATAAGATTTTTTGGCTAGAAATAAGACTTGACTAGATAAGGAGTTTTTGCAGTTCAGGGCTCTATCAGAAATAGCATACTATTTACTACGACTGATAAAAAAAGTATGTTCTATATAGCCTGGGTAGTTTTAAATAAAATTCGGACATACTATATCCACCATTGACATACAGCACAAATTTAAAAGTTGGATAACGTTTAACTTGAATGATTTTAAACGAGTGCAATTTAATCACAAGGAACAATGTCCTTTTCTTTAAGAACTTAAAGCACTTGAAAAGTGACACACACATCTGCGCTTTCCGCCATTTCCGCAAATGACTAGTTGTCTCTCCTGCAGCAACAAGGGGATAGTAAAGTGTACATCGTATGCACACTTCAAAATCGTCTTAAATATTAACTATTTACTAGAAATTGTTTGGTGCACAAATCGATCTATATCTTAATTAAGTAAGCATTGTTAAGTAAGCAAGTGTTTATTAATAAACACCTCTGTGAGTATATTCATACTGTACTCATATTGTAACTGCACTTATTTTTGTGCAACATTATACTATACCCCACGAAAAAAGGGTGAATGTTGTCCAGGGTGGTTAGATCCATTCGAAGCGACAGCTCACATTTCAATAGATTTCTGAATCTTCTTCTTGGCTCCATTAAGGTTCTCCAACTATTTCTACCCCCACCCTTAAAATCTGTCTGTAAGTGGATTGGCAAAGGTAAATTCTCCCCAGGTTTGAAAACGGGTATGTGAGACGCTCTGGGTGCATCCTAGTTGAAATGATCTTTATTATGGATAATTATATGTCCCTCCCTGTTAAATTTACTCCCACAGTTGTCCAAAATGATTGTATGTGAATCTTCCTCAATAGTCTTTGCTAATAAAGCCAAACTTAATTAATAGCACCAGAAGTGCCGGTCTGGATTCAACAACAGCACTAATTGTGTGTGTCTGGGTTAAAAAAGTGTTGTTTTAACACGTTAATTTTGTAAATCATATTTTAATGTATTTTTTGGCGATGGTACAAACCTTTCATTTAAAAATGTCTTCGTAATCAACAAGGGAGCGTATGACGTTTGATGTTGTAATTAGGTAGGGTGAACAAGTGGACACTTCAGTGTTTTTGAGCATTTAGATGAGTGAGGATGTCAGTTTCCAGGATGAGAAACGTTGACAAAGAAAATAGAGTTTTTAAAGTTGGTTGGACAGAGAGGGAGGGAGGGAAGGAAGGAAGGAAAAAAAAAGAAAGAAAGAAAGAAAGAAAGAAAGAAGGAAAGAAAGAAGTAAGGCTGCTTAAGGATGAGTGTTTATTAACACTTTAACAGGAGCTGATTAGTTTCGTAGAGCTGAGAAGATCAACATTACCTCTAACTCGGATGTGTTTAAAGTGCTGTACTGTAGATGAATGGTACATCCCGGATCGTGCTATTGTACTAAAATAATGCCCTTTTGCAGCACACTTTGCTGAACATGTTGCGACATTTCATGTCCCTCAGCATATATAATTTTTTAGATAACAGCAAGGTTCTCTTTTCGCCCCAATTCAGCACATAACCGTTCTGAAACCGTTGGAGCTGTAAAGAGTGAAAGGCTGCATTTACACCGCATGTATCAAATAATTCCAATTTTTTTCTCTAATGTGGCACAGATCTGATACGACCCACAGTCTTATAAGCAGAAAAAAAAAGCATATGTGGAAGTAAAAGAGATATAAATCCGATATGTGTATTAAAGTCTGCAATGTAGGAATACAGATCGGATTTTTCACCTCCAATGCGGGTCATACGTCAATAAATAAGTGACGGCGGCGCATGACATCAACTCACGGTTGACACGAATAGCGTTATATATAACTTAGCACAAATATATTTTAATCTTTCTTATTTTATTCGCTTAAAGCCTGTTCTGTCTGTAACACTATCCAAATATATACATATATATATACTGTATATATCTTAGCGGGCAATACTGAGGCAATATCCACAAAATACATCAGTAAGGACAACAAAACTACGAAACCAAAATCTTGGTATAAATCAACAAATAAGTTGCTTGGCCTGCATAAGCACTGAGGAATCTTGTCCAGTTTCATAATATTTGGCACTGTTTATTATATCCTGTGCTATTTATTATTTATTGCTATGGCTGTCAACAGTGTAGAAAAAAAATATGTGTTAGTGATTCGTCCTAATAAACCCTTGTCTCAATTTCTCCTTGACTTGATTGCATGTTCTGCATGATATGGACCTTTGACATTGGGGAAAAAATCAGATTTGGACCTTCGAATGCCGATTCTTAAGAACCCATGGCTTGGACTAACTACACAATAATGTTCTCTAAAGCTACTATTAATCTGAATCACATTTGTTTAATAGCCTTAATTATGAAAAATTTCTCTGTACACCATTATTTATCACGGTTTCTTAACACTATTTGGATACAGATGTTTTTTCTCAGTTCGTTGTTATTACTCTTTACCTCACATTAGCAATTATAAAGCAGTGGAAAAGAAATTACTAGTAACAAAGGTCAAGATTTTTTTTTTTATTATTTTCTGTCTTTCTTTTTTTTTGCTTGCATCCAAGTGGTTTGAATGGGGTTTTAAAGAATTTTTTCTTTTGCTTTCCTAAAACTCTCTAAAGTTCGAGAAGAACCACAAATTGAAAACAAATACAGTGTGTGTAGACAGACAAAGTCACTGCTTAAAGGTCAGGGATTACACCATACCCAGTAACACTCCTTCTGCCAGGGAATAACAAGATGTGTACAGATTAATGGATGTGGGAGAAAATGTAGAGCTCATTTGCTCCTCCAACACATGGCATTTATTGCACTCTACTGATTATTTACTTACCATTGTCATCTGGAGTTAATGTTCCCTGTCTTAGTAACAAAAACAGTTTAGAAAGGCAACTTCCACAAGTCAAACTCGGCAGTTCCCAGACTCGTCTCTGCTATCTATCTCTGTTTAAACGCTCGCTATTTATTTGGGAAAACTTAAACAACTGCTGTCATGTCCGCCTAGAGTTGGCTTGGGAATAAGCACGGCAGATTATTCATAGTTAGGAGGAAAAAGGGAGTGGTATTAATGGATTTCAACTCATGAGCGATAACAGGAATTTTTGAATATGTTTTATGTTAATACTCTGAGAAGGTTCATGCTTGCGTATGCTCTCTGAGACTGTAATGCACAAATCATCAGTAGACAAAAATGCAGATCAGGGGTTCCTATGCAAAAAAAAAAACATTGCTTTAGATCCTGTTGGAAACTAAACCTTTTTGGTGGTGAAGACCTTGAGCTCTCCAGTCACTTACTGCACAATATATATGAAGCAATGCAACTGAGGGCACTGGTGTGAATAATATTCACTTTTTTTTTTTGCAGAGCTGTAATCAGGCAGATTTATGACTTGCCACTGTGAGAATGTCCTGGAGTACCCGATAAAAGCCATTCCACCACAGAATCCTGCAATGGGCATAAAGGAAAAGAAAAATGGCAGTGGAGGGAGGGGCAGCCAATAAAAAGAGGTTCAGTGCCAAACAATTCTAGATACTAGAGCAGCGAATAGTTCACACTACTCTTATATAAAATGTAGTTAATTAATCTCGTCCAAGACGTACATTTTTCATCTGATTGACCTCTTCGAATAATACAAATAACATTATAATAATCTGGGTGATCACAAAACGGTAAACTACAACAGAACCCTGCTTTCCTCTATCATCATCATCATCTCAACACAGAACCTTACACAGCACATGGTAGCAACCAAATAAACGTTCACTTCCAATAATGTTTTGTTAAACTGCATCAAATCCCTTCTCAATGTGGTCTCAAAGCCTAATTGTGTGATGATTACGCCATGCAGTTTAAATCATGACTGTCAGAGTCTATTAGCGTTCCTGTGCAAGGTAATCCCTGAGCAAACTGCATACTCGGAAGGAACATGAGCCAGGAAACCTGTGGTGGTTAACAGGCCATGACTAGATTTCTTAAAATCTAGTCTATCCGAATTCTGCACAAATATCACATTGCATCACATTACTAATTTCCTCGGTAGGACATATTAAAAATAAACATATCTATCTGTTACCTTTTAGCAATTTTTGTTAATCTAGGTGTTTTGTGTCTTGGTTTAGTGACTATTGCATTTTTTGTGCACCTGATTTCACTATTTCTAATGTAGATGTGCAGCAAGCATATGCGACTAAAGAGCTACGCATTTACGGCGGGCATATGGTGCAATGCGCTAGGTTTTTTTTTTTTTTTTTTTTTTTTTGCAGAAGCATCCATGCCGCTCAACTTTTTAACAAGTTGGCCATGGGTCATGTGACAAGAATCAACTTCCTCACCTTTTCCATTACCTTGCTGTCTCAAAAGAAGCATGATAGAAAAAAAAGGAGTGCGATGTGTATTGTATTGCAATATATCGTGATATTTTATATACTGATGCATAGATCGTGATTTGTATCGTATAGCGCGGCATTTGTCACTACACAGCTCTATTACAGAAAATAGAAAGATGCTAACGCTATCAGAAAGTAACACTGGTAGAAGGGTATATTATTAGCCTGAGTGTCATGTCAACACCGGAATCTCCCAGAACACACTACAGCCCACAACGGAGTTTAATAACCAAACAGTCTCAGTTAATGACACATTCACCCTCACCATATTACCGATCACACATTTGTATGTGTATAAACATACATTTCACCTAACACCACACACTCAGGATTAGCATTTCTTCTCGCTTATCAAAGTTTACACTTTGTCCTTGCTGTAAGGCAGAGCACAGCTGATGGTTGCTCAGCACTAACAAATGCCTCTGGAGTACAAGAACCGAGTGCTTTAAAAAAGAAGAAAAAAAGCACATTTTCCATGCGTTTTTAAGCACGACATGTGATTAGCCCCTTACACTGTTGGACATTAAAAGTTACAGGACCTCTCAGCATACTTCACATCGACTCTGATTGCACTCAGGAGTCCTGTAAAATGTCAAAGCATTTTTCACAGACACTCTCCATACCCTCACACATCTTAAACACACTCTGTCACCCTGAGCCACCACATGTCCCTGAATAAACCATCCTGACACTCTCTCTCTCTCCCTCTCTCTCTCTCTCTCTCTCTCTCTCTCTACTGGAGGAGGGACAAAGATGGCTTTGCATAATATGCAAGTGTGTATTAGTGTGTGTGTGTGTGCTCACATGACACTTTATCAGCTCCATTTTTTGTCATAAATCAAAAGGATATAGTCTGACAAACAATCCAATAACCAAGGTTAAGGAAAGATGCAGAAAATAAATCACCTCAGTGTCATGTTCAATTTTTATAACGCCATTAAACTGCAATAACCATAACAAGGGCTAAATTGGTAGAAGAACACGACCGTGCTCCTGGTAAAGGAGTCAACTCCTGTACAGAGTTCCTGTAAGACACTTCAAGCTGTGTGTTACTACACTTCATGCTGTGTGTTACTTTAGTTTGACACTGATCACTCAGCCTGTAACAGAGATTAGCTGTGTAATCTCAGGTACAAGCAGTGTGTAAACAATACCGTGAACCAGAAAAGATGTTTCTATTTAGGATAAATCATTTGAACTGCACACACTTGGGACTATGAGTAAAACAAATGCTGTCTGGGATACGGTGTCTTGAAGCTATACAGCGATGGAGTGAAGGTCAATTGCCCATACACTCTGCTTTGTTAGTAAATACTGACAAATACTGAAAATATTTAGTTCAGTTTTATACACTTTATCATGGCACCCTATTGTTTTAAATTATAATGTCTGGAAATAAGGTATATAAATAATGTATGGAAAGTGGTAGCGCAGTGGTTAATGTGTTGGACTGCTAATTGGAAGATCCGGGTTCGATTCCCAGCACCACAAACGAAATCTCCAGTTTAAAGATGAAAGATTTTCTGTTAATATTGATATCAGACAATTTGGTAAGCTAAAACGCTCAATGAACACGTACAGTTTACTTTAAGAATTGTTTTGACATGTTGTTTTAGAGTAGGATTGTGTAAAAATATCAATTCATATCACGTAAAATAATTTAGCGATGCCGTAGTGATATTCTAAACTATTATCAATACATATTTAAACTAAATAAAGCTAATTTAGCTTTATGTTAACATTAATTTAAACCTTCAGACGCTGACACTTATTGCCATTGACTCAGAAGCCAACATGATAGAAAAAATAAGGGTGCCTACGGCTTTGTATTTGTTGTATTTTTAGCTATTTGTTTTACTTTTTTATAAGTATTGCAAAGTTGCAATTTGTATTGAATTGTACTAATTGTTATATATTGTATACAGACGCTTGTATTGTATGTGATTTGTATCGTATAGTGAGGCATTTGCCACTACACAGCCCTATGACAGAAAACAGAAAGATGCTAATGCTATCAGAAAGTAACACTGCTAGAAGGGTATATTATTAGCCTGAGTGTCATGTCAACACCGGAAATTCCCAGAACACACTACAGCCTACAAATATGTCCACCAAGGAGTTTAATAACCAAACAGTCTCAGTTAATGACACATTCACCATCACCATATTACCAATCACACTTAAGTCACACTTATGTACGTGTATAAACATATGTTCCACAAAACGCCACAAAGCCCAGTAGCATCATGAATAAATGATGTTTTATAGCTGGTGTCCGGTACAGGGTCTTAATTTCTACCCCATGCTTGGGATGAACTGAATAAACGACTTCACCCCTCACCTGACATTAATGCCTAAATTTATTTATAAAACTGAGTGGCTGAATGAGCGAATCTCCACAGTGATGCTTCAAAATCTATCACATTTTCCAATGTTGTGTTTGTGTTTTCTGAATAAATGGTCTAAAAATGGTGATCACATTCTTATTGTCTAAATTTATTGCAATTGCAAGTTTTTTTAAAGTAAGTCTCAATGAAATCCTAAAACAACTGATGTCATCAAAATAGGTTAAATAGATCAATCGAGTACAGAAAAAAAGCACTTACAATAAAAAGAAATAACGAATACACGACAAACCCCACTATGAACGGCCACAATTGTACACTAACTGATTATTATTATAAACTATAATATAAGATAGTCAGGCTTTTATAAGTTTAAGGTTAGATTACTGCAGTGCAATTTAAGTTGGTATCTCACAGTCGTCCCTCAGACACCGTCAGCCAATACAGAATACTGCGGCCCGTTTCTTTTTAACTAGCACACGCTAACGTGAGAACATCATCCCAATACTTTATTCACTCCACTGGCATCCAGTTGCATTTAGAGTTCATTTTACAATTGTATTGTTTGTTTATAAAGCTTTTAGTGGTCTGATGCTGGGTTTTTATCAGCCAATCAGTTTTGAGGTTAACAAAACAACTTTTGCTGGACCGAGGTCAAGGTATAAAAAAAAATAAGGAACCAGGCTTTTACTGTGGCTGGGCCTAATCTCTGGAACAAGCATCCTACCGATATACTGATCTGTGCCTAAAACTAGACTTAAAATATATGTTCTTAGACTAGCTTTTAATATCTAGCAATGCTGTGACATTTTTGTATATTTAATGTGCAATTTTTTTGTTACTCAATGGCCCATAGGACCTAAATACATTCCAGATATGCTCACTGAACACAAACCAATCAGATCACTTAGATCATTCGGATCAAGTCCATCAGAAGTGTAAACAAAGGGAATTATGCAGCCCGCAGTTGGAAGAATTCAGATGTGCTAAATCAGTAGCCATCTTTAAATCCAGACTCAAAACACATCTACTTAGGTCTGCATTTACTGAATGAACACTGTGCTACATCCCAACTGACTATAATCATCTTACATTGTTAGCTGGTTTTATTCATTTGAAATCTTTTTTTTTTTTTTTTTAATTTTTTCAGTTTTTACTGTAGTGATTTTTATGATCATTTTAATTTCTCCAATGTGAATAAAGAGCAACACTTTTACGGCGGGCATATATGGTGCAATGCGCTAGGTTTTTTTTTTAAAATACCACAAGCTGGCCATGGGCTATGTGACAAGAATTAACTTCCTCACCTTTTCCATTACCTTGGGTTAGAAAAAAAAGGTAGAAAAAAAATATTAAGTATTGCAAAGTATTGCAAAGTATTGCAATTTGTATTGTATTGCAATATATCGTGATATTTTACATTCTGATGCATATATCGTCATACATCGTTAACTGTTTTCATTCATTTTAGCCGTGTATTAAATGTGCTATATGAATAAACTTGCCTTGACTTGACTTTTATTGTCTTTGGTTTAAGAAAAGCACTTTTGTTCACCCTGTGTGTTGTAAGGGGCTGTATAAATAAATGATTGATTGATGGAATGAATAAATGAAAAATAAACAAACCAAATCAATTAACTGTCATTCAAGGAAATATCTAATATAAAAAAAAAAAAAATCTATTCGCAACTCGGATACATTAGAATAGACGCTTATAAACGAATAAATAAATTCATGACTGCAAAACTATACTACATTCTGCATATGCAAATGTATATCAATTAACCCTGTTTCACATTCCTAATACAGAGCCATATAAACACAGGCATTCGCACACGGCAAGAGAAAAACACGCCGGCATCTGGCCAGCATGTTTCACAGCCTAAGCAGACACAAGCATTTATAACCTTAAAAATGACTTCTGGGTAGCTGGTATCCAATTATTCCTTACTCAGGAAGCTGTGCTAAATAGAGAGGCTTGATGATTTACTCGCAACCTCTCCTTTTATTAAAACACTTTGTCTTATTGTTTTATTGATTTACAATCTGTCCTACTTTTTTGGCATCTGAAAACAATCAAGCAGCCGAGCAGCAGAATGTTTGGACATTAATCGTTAAAAGACAGTGTTTTATTCCTGGCCAGGGGTTTGCCTTGCCAGCTGCTATGCATTCTGGTAAAAGAGAATGATTTATGGCCTTGTCGCCAAAACGATGAGGCAGACTCATTAACATATCGACAGCACCCAAGATGGATCATCAGCATTGATTATTTCATGGCCTGTTGATGCCCATTTGTTAAAAAAGAGTGGAGAAGAGAGAGAGGGGAAAAAGGAAAAAGAAAAAAGGAGATGTGGTAGGCAGAAAATGAGCGAGGGAGAGAGAGAGAGAGAGAGAGAGAGAGAGAAAGCTAAACAGACTGCTCAGGGTTTTTTTATAAGTGGATCTTGAGCACATTACCTCACCAAGACTGATGTTCACCCAACACATCAGCATGTTGTAACATACAGGCCTCAGTGCAGAGTCGGCGCCAGACCATAACTAACAGGGGGTCTTGCAGCTTCCAACGAAAAGGGCACACAATCAGCAACAATAACTTGCAAAATGAAAGCCTTAAATCAACCAATCCAGTGCAAGCACACCCTCATAGAACTGGTACAGACTGTCAGCTCATTTCCTGTAAAGTGAAACTAATCAATATTACCACAATGACGACGCAACAAAAACAAGACAGATTGACAATTATATGCTGTGATAACCTTCTTATAGCCAGGAGTCCCATTTAAGCATACAGAAATTAAATAAATGCATAACTTACTTTTTAAAAAGCTGAAGGATTTACTCTGAGTACACAACAATAAATGTAATGATGTAATGTGCTGACGCAAGAGACGCAACACATCAGAGAAACAGCTGTATTTTTGAGAAAAATAATGCACCAATCAACTGTAATGTCTCATTTTTATTACAGTAAAACTAATAAAATGTCATTTATTATTTGTTTTTATTTCTTAATATTTATCAAAAGAAATAAAAACTGTTTAGGGTGTAACGACAACCTTTTTTTTTTCGAGGCTGGGCACACGGCCCACAAGTGCCCTCTTTACCCTTGATGCCAGTTCTGCCTAGTGACTGACATCTATAAATCAAATTGTAGTGCTGTGTGAAGTCAGAAATAAAAATAATAACATATGGCATGTCAGGTGAATTGCCTGTGTTGCTTTGTCTGCCAGAATAATAATAACAAAGTAAGGTACCAAATCTCTACAACAAATTATATATACTGTATCTACAGTACATTTGGTGTAGCCATTATATTTTTTTTCTGTTTGGGTAGATTTTTAATTATTTTAATTTTTTAACTCTTGGATCACAAAATGTTACAAGCAAAACCAATATAATATGTGTAGTGTATATAGCTAAAAATCATGATTTTCTTGTTGCCCAAATTAGTCAGTGTACCTTTTCCATCATGTACCACTGTGTAAAATGTTACTTTCCTTTTGGCAAGATTTAATCATATTATTCTATTATTAAATTGCTTTCTTACAAAAATGTGCGTCCATAAATCTTTCATCAGTTCTGTCCCCTACTTTGCCTTTAAATTGATGGACTTTTCTCTCCCATAACTATGTAAGATACAGGAAGTGATGTCACTTTCCCTCACTGATAAGATGTGAAGCACTGAAAGGTATGTGTGCTCTTACACCAAAAGTTGAATTTATGATGGATCACATCAAAAATTCTAATCATGATTTTAAAAAATCAACCACGATTGGACGCTTGAGATTGAAAGGACACATTAAAACAAAAAGTTTTAGCGAGATTTAAGACACAAGCCTGGCTTACTGTCGGCATCTATATCATCATTCATTTCTCATCTGATCACTGCCCTTATCAAACTGCCTGCACAAGGTCAACACAAGGAAATGATCATACATGTATGTGCATACTCTGTCTCTCTGTCACACACACACACACACCAATTCATCAAGCAGGACTGTTTAAGGCTGAGGGTGAGATAACTCTTCTGGCTCCTATAGCCGGTCTGACAGTAAGGTGTGGCGGTAAGCGAAGCGCGCTGAATTCTCCTTCTTGACAATGATAAAGTTCCCAGAGTGACACTCGGCTAATTGATGGGCCAATCAGTCATTATTGAGAAGCAGGCACTATGCTACACCTCCTGATTGTCATTCCTTTGCCCGGCTGTCACGGTGTCTGGAAGCAGAGGTAACCTTGCCGTGAGAAAGTGTCACAGACCCTTCTAAATCACGGCCTGACAAGCACTTGACGCATATTGACCATCTAATCTTTAACGAGGAGCCAGAGAGCATGGGTTGGCTTTTTTAAGATCACCTTACATTTGTATCAATATTCTATCTGCCGCATGCCGGACGGCCTGTCTGACTGTCTTTCTGCTCATTGTATAAGACGAAATCTCCGATAGATGTCGACTTTTGACAGCGAGAAGGATAAAACAGCACTCCGACGAAGTTCTTCCCTTCTGATGAATTCTGGAAGATGGAAGGAGAAGTGGTGGGTGAAAAAGACTGCTGGTTTCTAAATGCCCTTGGTAAAAAGTATGGAGCAGTGGTGGGGGGGGGAGAGAAAGTGTGTGTGTGTGTGTGTGTGTGTGTGTGTGTGTGTGTGTGTGTGCAAGACAGAGGTCTGCCCTGCCCCTTGTACAGTATAGACGGGGACTTTAAATTGCTTCCGTCAGTGGTGCTGAGTAATGAGTGTGATTCTAATCGGAGTTCCTGAGGCCAACAGCATTAGTCTTCATCTCCGAAGGGCCTCCTCACAACCCATGACATCTAATGTAGAGCAGGTCTGCCCGTAATGAGAATCCATTCTGCAGCCAAGCCACTGCCTACCCTCTACCCCATATCACACAGGAAGTCTTCGCTCGGGACAACAAGGTTACCGGCCCCCATCTTCGCCTCTAGCATCCAATACATATTCAAGGGCTGGACTGGAAAATGGTTGGAGTGTCCCACTGCACTACAACCACAACACACACACACACACACACATATACTTCAACCATTACTGAGTCAACGAAGGGTAATTAGACTGTAGTGACACCTTCCAGCTGACTTACAGTATGCCCTTTTTTGTTTGTGGGGAAATTTGATAAGGATTATTATAGATTAACCTAAAATATAATCCGCTGTAATTAGTAGACATTCTGAATCGCACTCACTCTTATCCCTTGTGTTGTGTTTGGGTCTCTGGGACCCGAGTTGGAAGAAATTATGCTATTAATTATTATGTGAATTATAACAATGAGCTCCAGACTCATTGGCCCTGGCTTCTTTTCCATGTAGAACATAAAATAGATAATATTTTTCATAGCATGTGTATTTTTAAATGCGATCTAACAAATGATGTCATAAGCAAGCTGAAGTAAACAGCTTGTGTCTTTGAATAAATAGTTATGGCTGTGTTGATACAAAAAAAATGCGGTGACTTCACCAGACTCGTGAACATTGGGTAGGTAACAAAAACAAGTTAAAACAAATCTGTAAGGCGCTTACACACGACTTTGTTCTGTGGACAACCGTACACAGATGCAATGGATCCTGAGTATGCTATAGTAGCAGGGAGTAAATTGCAGTGGGGCTTTGCGTAGCTGAATATCTTAGCAGGTCATTTCTCTTTGTCTATCCTTGTTTGCCTGTGTTAAACTCCCCCTTTTGCCCTCATCCATTTGCTCATCCACTTCCTGGCTTTGTGCATCAATCAACTGGTGCACTTTGTCAGCACCAACTTCATCCCAGATGCCACAATCAGGTCGGAAAAGGGAGTTTAAACGTACAGAGAATAGTGTCTCTATTTGCATGTGCAGGTCCACTTCATTCTGCAGGAGAAGCTGGAGATGATGGGGGGGGGGGGGTGTCTCCTTTATCTGTACAGTATAGCCAGTGGCTTTTCTGTCCACACCCTAATGTTTGCAGACGTACACATCTTCGCTCACTTAAACTTATATAGACATGAACAGACAGAGACAGATGGGGGGAAAAGGAGAAAAGAAAGACAGGCAGTGAGGGAGAGTGCGAGAAAGAAAGTGAGAGGCAGAAAGGAAAACGGAGGGTGAGAAAAATAAAGGGTGGCATTTGGAGAGTGGGGGAGGGAGCGATGTTTACTGGATTTTCTGAAACAATTGGTGCTCAGGTCAGGCTGCGGCTCAATTTGTCTCTTCTTGCCCGCACATCAATAGAAATCACAGGGTGAAAATGTATCGCTAATTAAGGGCTCATCAGGCTCACGTCAGCTGTGCTTTAGAAGGAGAAAAGAGGAACTCAGGGGGGACTTTTAGTGCTCCGAGGTGAGAAACACTGCTAAACAACTCATTCTTTCACACTAAATATAGAAGCCAGGTGAAGCGCTAGAAGTTAATTTGTTAAAAATAAAATAGACTTTACAGCTACGAATGTAATATCGGACTTTACACTTACATTGAGCTTTTCAATACGCTTTTATATCCTTTCCTTAGCCATTAGACAGATAAATCTCAGTATATGTATATATGTATATACACATTTCCTCATGGATGGACTGGGACTCACTCTGCTCCACTTACCCGAAGCTACAGTTGATCATTTGATCATTATAATATGCTGTAATTAACAATAACATGCGGTGTCACCCAGATGAGAATGGGTTCCCTATTGAGTCTGGTTCCTCTCAAGGTTTCTTCCTACTTCACCTTAGGGAGTTTTTCCTTGCCAAGGTCGCCTCAAGCTTACACTTTTCACTGTTACTGCATTCTGTGTAAAGCTGTTTTGAGACAATGTCTGTTGTTAAAAGTGCTAGACAAATAAAATGGAATTAAATTGAACTGAATGTAAAAAATACCTTCATGAGAATATATTTGACTCCTTTTGCACAGTTCGGTATTTACTATTTATATAAATAAGCTTGAAATGATCAGTGCCAGGATTAAAATGCTTAAATACATAAATAAATATACTATGCATTATAAAAGAATGTTCTTTTATATATATATTTCTATATAATATATGTAAACATGTTTATTTCTACATATTTCATTCAAGTGGACCTAAAATAAGCCAAAAATACTCAAAGCACATGTTCAGACAACTTGTGGTATCTGTGCTAGCTCATATTCATATTCAAGAAAAATATTGAGTGGTTATGATATTTTAATGAAATTTATTTTTTAATTAAAATTTACTTGAATTGTTGCTGATGATGTCATTTATAATAAACATTTGATATCTTATTAATTGTAGTACTTTTGTACTGGTGCTTATGTATATGCTTATTAAGTGAAAAAGAACAACAGAAATATATATTTTCATTCCTCTAAAACCTCACTAAAGTTTACAGTTTAAGCAATAAGAACACTTAATGAAAATAGTTCTACGATAAAGTGAATTCTTAAGAAACAAGAAAAGACAATCATCGCAGCAAAACAGCCAGCAGAACAGACCTGGAGTCTAGTTTCAACCAAAAAAAAACAAAAAACTAATCTAACCTGCACTTCATTTTGATCCTGTTTGCATCCAACACTGCTAATTAGACAGCAACAAAATGTTATTAATAGGCCGGACATTACAGAATGAGCCTGTTATAAATGGAGCCTGTCAAACTCACATTCAGCCACCAAATGAGTATTCTCAGTTCAGTGCCTGCATCCGAGCACTCCCCCCATCCCTGCCGGATAACTAATGATTACTATTAACCATACTGTTAGTGAAGACAGCCAAGAAATCCACAAACAAAAAAAAATAGAAATAAAAGTCTTACTTAAAAAAAAAAAAAAAAGAAGCAAACCTCAATTCATTCCAGCAAACAGCCTCCTGCAGTGACAAAAAACAGACAGTTTGGCTCCTACAGTGCCGTGTGAGAGGATCTTGTTGTCTACATAATTAACACTTATTTGTGCCTTTAAAAATGAAATTCTATTATAATTATCAGCATCCAGCTGCATTAATGCAGCCATTACATGCTAGCTGTTGGCTCTGTGGTGCCAGGAGCAATGTAATTTACAGATTACCGCCCTTCAAGGCTTTCACATACGCCGGGTTTAAGTGACAAACCACCCCGGCTCAGCCTTTTATTAGAACACAAAACAAATTCCTCATATTAATTAACTCTCATCTCCCACTACACTTCTAGTGGCTCCTTTCTGATATATTATCTTCTTTGATGCCTCACTCAGGCTGGTCTTCAAATAAAAAGGCCACTAATAAATGGGAGTTCTATTTACCCAGTCAGTTTCACTTTAGCAAATCCCTTAGCCCTGGAAAGCGGTTAAGTCTCTTCAGGAGAAATGTAAATACATAAGGACAGGAGGAGACAAGTCACTTTTCTTCAGAGGCAAGGCCCTATTAGGCTCTATTTCCACATCTCGATTTCATCCTCTTCATCAGGACCGAGAGGAACATCGTACCCAGAAGGTGAAGGTGCTGCTTTTATGGGCCCCGATTGGATTACACTGAGCCACTAACCAAACGCAACTAGCTTAGCATGAAATATTAAGCTGACAGAATAGGTCTCGCTGCGTCTCTGACAGTGGTGAGGGCATAATATTTCATAGCCATCCCTCTAGTTTTCTTTCTTTCTCTCGCTTGGTGTCCAAACAGCAGATCAGACACTGACACTAATGCATCAGGCGCAGGTTGTGGTGAGGATCGTTTGGAGGATATGACAGAAAAGCAGCTCCATTTTGCTCCTCTTAGGTCCGGGTGTCAAAGTGTCCGTAGCACAGATCGCATAACCGCAACTACGTTTTTATTGAAACAGAGACACGCGGATGATCCATCATACCTGCGCAGCCTCATTACAAAGGCTGGTTTTTGCAATTTCAGGAATATAATAACAGTCAAGAAGCTGCGGCATCGTGCAACTCGGTAACAAATATCTATCCGGTATGTGCTGACAGTTGCACTGTTAAGATTGTGTGTTCCGACAAACAAAAGCAAAAATGAAAAACCGATAAATTCGAACCTCATGTAGTGTGAAGAGCGAATATGAAGAAAGGTTTCAAAATAATGAAAGATTGTTTATGTATTCTGGCATGAAATGGGCTGGGTGATAGGAGGGAGCGGCGCGTGAGAGAAGGATGGACAGCACTGACAGCGGCGTATTCATCCTGCATGCCACAGCAGACGGCCCGCTAGTAGCGCTCGACAGAGCAATAAATCAAGGGCTCTCCATGCTGTACCTACAGCTTATTACATCTACCATGACAAATAAATAATAATCCCTGTCACGACAGGCCTTTGCTCAAGGATTGAGCCAGAAACCCTTTTGCTCATCACTCCTGATCTTAAGTGAAAACACTAGAACAAGGGAATTGAAGGCCATGCTTTAGTGAGCTTATGAAACTTGCTCGGAAGAAAAAAAAACGTTGACAGGAGAGAATAGAGTGTATGGAAAGACAGAAAGAGAAAATGACACTGTCCAAACCAGAGCAGTCAGTGTAAAAAAGGAAATGACCCTGGCTAAGCTAGCTAGCTAGCTGTGTGTGTGTGTGTGTGTGTGTGTGTGTGTGTGTAAGAGTGAAAGAGAAAGCAATAGTAAGAGAGAAAGCGATAGAGAGAGAGAATGAATGCTTGCACAACCACTGTTGCCTATTCAACCGAACAGCACCCGAGGGGACGCAGCTAAATCAAAACGATTTCACCACTAAACATAAACGGCGAAGCGAGAGCAAAACTTCATGCCCATTTCGGCAGCCTATCGGGTCTAAAACATCCACCATAACCACTACTGCTCCTAATACCTGTAAAATCCCCACCCGTCCACTCACACAAATCAACACCACACCACTGTAGGCTAACTGTCATACACCACTGTACATCCGCCCTATAGTAAAGAGTTAACGTGTGATCACATTCGCTAATATATTTACTGAAAACACCAGCATTAACAGAAAGAAAGAAAGGAAGGAAGGAAGAAAATAAGGAGTAAGGGGAGGAAGGAAGGAAAAAGAAAGAAAGAAGGAAAGAAGGAAGGAAGGAAGGAAGAAAGGGGGGTGAGGCAAAATTTCGTACCCCAAATTCGCCCACAGGTTTTGTGAGCAGAATGCGCTGGAACGCTTTCATGACTAAGGCAAACCCACTTTGGTTTTAAACCTCTAGTGGCATCGTGTGGAACTATACCGCTGTTTTTAAGCAAGAAGAAATAATCATTTCTGAAAAAATAATAAATTGGGCAAATATTATCATGTAATCAGGTTTTTTCTTTAGATAAGACACATTTTATAACGACTCCAGTGAGCGCCTGATAAATCGGAAACAACTGTGGTTTAATATTTGGTACATCAGAATTTATTCGGCAAAAGTCAAAAACCACATGGCGTGAGTGTAAAAACTTTAGCGACGTTTTTCCGCACTAACATTCAAAAGGCGCATTAATACAGAGTGATTGAAACATAGCAACTGAATACATTTACGATTTAGAGAAATGTTGTTATAAAAAAAGAAGACATCTAATCAACCAGGAACAACTAAAATAAATCGATCACGAAATGCGGTTAAATGGGATATGCCTTTAAGCCAAGTTAGTTAAGTCAAGTTAAAGTTTGTTGTTTTGCCAAGTGTCTATATATTTGTAATAAAAACTGCCTTTAGGTTTACAAATACTCGCCTCAGTGGATTCCTTTCAGGCGCACATTAACACATCGCCTTGCTATGATGGTGGCATAGATGATGTGGGTCTAGGGAAGTGGTGGCTCATTGTTAAGGTGTTGGACTACCAACCCGAAGGTAATGGGTTCAATTCCCAGCCCAACCACTGCTGGGCCCCTGAGCAAGGCCTTTAATTGCTTAGTTGTATAAATGAGATAAATGTAAGTCGCTCTGGATAAGGGCGTCTGCCAAATAATATAAATGTAAACGTGTGTCTGTGGGTAACTTATAGCATGCAACTCTCATTTCAGCCACTATTTTAACTGGTGCCAGCATCTATTAAATATTAAAAGCCACACCCTTCGTTACTTCCTGCATGTCCAGCAGTGAATTTAGCTCCCTAACATACAGCACTGCTCATTGACATTTGTGTATGACTGAAAGTGTTACAATGGAAATAAAGTGCTGATTAAAGAGAGGGCTCGGAAAGGTTAGGGAATGGTAAATGGAGCTTCCATCTTACTGCTAATAGGAGGGAAGCTGTTAGACAGGAGAAGATGCTGATCAGGACGGCTGCATGGATCCTTCAGTCCCTGCACGGGTATTAATCACAGAATCACTAAGGCATGCTTAATTGCGAGTTGTAGATCACAGTGAAATTCAGGCGCGGGGAAACAGGAAACTCATTATTCCAGCGTTTAGATGTAGGACACTTGGCGTTTGATCCTTTCTGTACACATGGGATTGGGCTTAAGCTGACAGCCAAAAACCGACGATGCCGTAAAGCGCTAATTAATATGACGATTACTAGTGTGTTTGTAATGTGTTAGCTATTTTATTAAATGTCTATTCTGGTCATCTGGTCATGCTATGTAGTTACAGCAGAATGTGTACAAAATACCCTATACTTGTGTACAGCTATTTTAAAACATGTTGCAGGCATCATCTTCAAAATGAGTGAATATTTGCTAGAGTCTATAAAGTTGATCATTTTGAACATTTCATATCTTTGTGGCGTTTTCAATGGAATACGGATCGACAAGGATTTGCAGGTCATTGTATTCCGTTTTCATTTATGGTCCCAACTTCATTCATTTAAGTAAGTACCTGCTGTTCTCACAGCAGCATGCACACAAAATACATACGTCAAAAACTGTTTTATATAGTCTGATTACAGGTTGAAAGAATGAAATTCAGACGTACTGCAGCCGATGGGCAAGTCCAAAAAGTTTAAAATGTAGATTTTCTCTCCTTTTTTCTCGTTAAGATGAAAGGAAAGACTGTTTACGTAAAGTGCAGATTAAAAACCAGAAAGAAAGAGTCACTCCACGTCGATGGCAAGTAATTTTATTCTAATGAAGCACCGTCACATCATCACACACCACCACAACATTAAAACAGTGTAGATAAGTGTACAACTAATGACTCCATTGATGTACACCATCTTCACGACTAAAAACATCCAGCAAAACTTGTGAATGTAAATGGAGAAGAAAGCCAAAAGAGCTGCTGCTCCTGGCATCTTCCTGACCCCGCTTGCATGGCCTTGTGTCCTCTCCTGTGAGCAAGAGTGGAAATAGTTGTACTGCTGCCAGTGACTTGGCCATGGCAGGTTGTGGTCAAGATTTTCATGCCAGTACAAAACAGATATTATGCTCACAGACTGGCCGATGCCAGAGGAGCCTGGTACTCAAGGTCCTAAAGTCTTTGACCTCTGGAGGGCAGCTGCTGGGCATGAACATATAAGAGCAGCAGTTTATTTACTGTGCGTACTCATACCCACACACACACACAGCAAATGTGCAAAAAAATGGCCACAAAGGAGTCAAAGTGCATTGAGAGTTCACTAGGCAGGAGGGGGTTATGGGTGAGAGAAAGGTGAAATAAAATCAACAAAGAAGAAAAGGAGAAAGACAGAACTTCCTTCACCTTTCCATTCACTGCGTTAGTGTAGACGCGAGCGGGGGAGGAGGATTTAGCTGCTGATTTTAGCTAAATATTCACCAAGCCAAAGGTAGATGACATTAATTTGTATGTGTTGGAGTTTTTGAGATGATGGTGGTGTTTGTGTGTGTGTGTGTGTGTGTGTGTGTGGGTGTGTGTTTGGTGGGGGGTTTGGTAAGAGGAGACGCACAGGGACACACTGGAGAAGGTCAACCTCAGTACAGGGGAGTGGCTGGCTACATCAATCATCTCAATTTAGGCAGTTTTATTAGTATGCAACTGCAATCTTCTTGCTGTAGGTCAAACAACAAAGCAGCACCGCGGTGTTAAACCTCCTGCAGTCGGAATAACAGAAATACCTTGTGTCATGGATAAAGCACGACGGTTTATGATTCAAGAGGTAATTGTCATGTACAGGAAAGAGTCAGTTACGTGATATGACGACCCTGTGAACTGAAACAGGACCCACAGGACAAAAAGATTAAAATGTATCTTCTGTACAAAACTAAGATGGAGGCTGAAGGTTTAATAATCATAACATAACCAAAAAATAGAACTGTTTAATACTAATGCTGAGATTGTAGGTCTTGCAGATTCTCAGAAAAACGTATTTAGACTACAGACTCGGACTTCATGAAAGAGCTACAAAAAAGGTTAAAAAAATGAACTACACCTCCTCCTGCAGAGTATATAATACAATTTTAGGGTTTTTTCCCAGAAAAAAAGAACATTAACCACGCTCCTGCCAGCTCCATATTCATCTCAGAACTCTAAAATGATGCTTATCATCGCTCTTGAAATATGCACTCGGTGCCCCTGTCAGGATCATCGGCTGGAAGAATGAAGAATGTGGCGGTATTGAGTTGCTGGCACACACAGTCTGTTTCTAAATGCATGTTTTTCCAGGTCAGGAACTACGGAGAATGACTCACTCAAAGGAGCTTAATTTAGTAGATGTAGGTATGTAGTAGAAAAATATAGAAGCCATGGTCTTCCATTTGGGCATTAAGTTTTGTATATATGTTTAAACACGAGCCAAAAAACAAATTTAGCTTTGGAAATTCAACAGTATTGTATCTGTTACCTGCCAAAGCCAAAGTTTTAGGCCTGTTTTTGATAGACATAATGCCACCAATTCACACACTACATTTATATACAGTGGTGCCTTGACATACGAGTTTAATTCGTTCTGCGACGGAGCTCGTAACTCGTAAACCACCCCAACAAAATGAATTGAAATGCTATTAATCCATTCCGGGTCTCCAATGAAACACTGCAATTTTTTGTTACATGTTTTTAAATAAGACTCCACTTGCTAATGTACTTGCTAACGCATATGTATGACTAGTTTTTGAGTGAGACACAGGATGCCGGACGGATGTTATGCCGTTCACTGTGGCGATCGCTATGCCAACTAGCGGTGTGGTATCTGAAGCTGGCTCATAACCCTATTTTTGCTCACGGCTAAAAGCAAAAAATCATCCAAGAGACGGCTCGTATCTTAAAAAAACTCGTTAGTTGGGACACTTGTAAATCAAGGTACCACTGTACACTTCGAATAGTCACACTTCATTCATACTTTGCGGATGTAACGTATACAACAGCACCTTAAATCATTCGCTTTTAATTTTAATCCACTTAGCACCTGGAAAGCAAACAGCTTTCAAAAAGCAATCTCTCCCCCACTCAAAACTACAACGTCTAATTAACAACGTTCTAACAGACCATAAAACCTTTATTAATACATCCACCACTGATATACTATCATGACATCCAAATCCAAAAGCAGAGATTCGGTTGGGATCATACGAATGTAAACAGTTTTCTAACGGACCTTCGAACTGTCGGGTGGAAACTGTTGGGTGATTAGTCGTCTGATTAGGACTGATTCTGCAGTGGATAAGACTAACTCATATCTAGGAGGGACAGAGAGAGACACAGCAGATGCGAAAATTAGCCGTGTCCTTTAAGTGTTCCAGATAAATCGGTGTGGTCAGCAGGACTCATCATGTTCTTCCTTGTATTTGCAATGTTTTTAACATCACTGTTTATACTCTAAGAGGACTTATTTCTGGAGGTATGCAAAAGGCTTGCCAGCAAAATGTGTGTGTGTGTGTGTGTGTGTGTGTGTGTTTTAAGAGATGGGATTTTTATGCCTGTACTTTTCAGAGAGAATACACCTCTGCTTAGAGACAAACATGGCAATGAAAATCTCTCTCAATAAGTTGCAGTTATAATGGAGCCCCTGTTGTAAAACCATCCACTTACAAAGTTTGGCAGGCAGTAGATCATTCAGTGGTAAACAGCATGCTTTATCAGATCATAAAATCAGCCTGTAAGCGTTTAGGGGTGGGCTTTTTTTTTTGTTTTGGCTTTTTTTTTTTTTTTTTTAGAAAAGAAAAAAAAAATCTTCCAGGAGATGCAGTTGAAATGAAATTTACAAATAGAGCAAATGGATGAATGAAAGTAAAACTTGGGTTCAAGATTATAAATACATTTGCGGGTATATACATATATGGATTTCCCCTCAATCTTTTCTGCCATTTACTCTTTGAAAAACAACAATAAACTGCACCGTGCAATAAGGCTGGGGTTTTTATTACAATACAAATACAATACAATGCTGCAATGTAACACTGTTTCTAGGTAAAAGGTACTTCTTAAAGATACACTGTATACATGTGCAATCGGGGGTTAAGGCTCTTGCTCAAGGGTTAAGAGGTGGTAACTTTATGGTGCTGGGAATCGAACCCTGATCTTCCAGTTAGCATTCCGACACCCTAACCATTTCCCCTAAAGTATAGTTCAATACCATTCTTTGCAAGCTCATGGGTTTATATGAACATCTACCAAAACGCTGTAGTTTAGAAAGATGCCAACGCTTGTATACAAGGCAAACTTAAGACCCCTACAGTTTTTCCGTCTATTCCTCAGACAGTCATTTTAGAGCAGGATGTAGTCAGAAAACGCCTAGTTGCTCCGCCTGGATTGGTGTCCCTGATAAACACATACTTCTCCCTACAGTAGGAGGGGTCAGGAGTTCAAACCCCAGGTTTGAACAGTTAAGGCTGGGAAGTGAACTCCCGACCTCGGCGACGTTGGAGGGGGTCAGCACTTCAATGCCGCGCTGCCTGAATTTACAACTGCATGCTGACTCCATGCAAGCACAGCAGAAAGCACCTGATAGCATCTCCTTTAGGGAGGAGGAGTCACTGCGCTCCCTTTGTACTTTCAGTCACAGCCAGGCCTGCGCCATAAATCATGTTAATTAGTTGACTGATAAAATAAATCTTAAAGAGGCAGGCGAGATCCTGTTTCCCGCACTGTTTTAGGCTGCTCTGCGTTATTTGTCATCTGTGAGTCACTGTTTAATCTAGCCATTTGTAGCAGCAGGTTTTTTTTTTTTACGGAGTCTGGACGAGCCATAGGGATGGAAAAAAAGGCTGATACAGGTAGCTCCAGCTCATCCATCTTTCCCTGGGTGGTCTACGCCATCCCGAGCCCAAACACAGGCCTGATCAGCAGGGTGCTGGTTTCACATGCAGATCCTCTACTAAGTTAACACAAAATGCTATACTGAGTACTTCATTTACAAGATGCCCTAACTTTCAATATTATCTTTAACCCAATGCCAAATGCAGTTTAGTGTTCTGGATGCATTAAAATTGAGTTTAAAAGCATTTTTTTTTAAGGAATGAAAACAACGAACGACATCATAAAAAAAGAATAAAAATCAAAAAAATGATCTATAGATCCTGACGTGGTTTTTATTTTGGTTAATGATTATAAACATACATATATACATACTTCTGATAGTTTTAAGGAGAAAACACGTTTCAGCTTCATTGGCATGTGTCCCGGAGACTTAAAAACGTTGTCCATGCCCTGAAATACTCCTTCCGAAAGTATACTGTTTTGTCAGTAATTACAGCTTTTTTTGTTAGAGTGTTTTGTGTTTTGCTTTGCTTGTTCTGTTTCGGAGGCTAACAACCTTCCATTATCCATAAATGACTCCCTTCTCACCAGAGCAAATTATACAGGAGATTGACAGCTTTCAGAAGGGAATAGCAGTGGTGTCCTCTTCCCTTAAGTGTGTCTGTAAATCACAGAGACAAAGCTTTGCCTTCTAACACTACAGAAATTTCTGCCCATATGACGGTTATTATTATTGGACCTTTATGATATCCATGGTCAAGAAAATTGCATTTCATGATATTGCATCATGTTAGTATTCATAACAGCAGTGCGTCGTCAGTGTCTGGTAGTAGTCTGCAAAATTCCGGTAATGTAGTAGTAATTAGTAGTTTTGGTTAGTTATTAAATTTAAGTAGTTTTAGAAATTGAATATTAGATTTATATTTAACATATTTTAAATATTAATATCAATACTACTACCACTTTTAATGATAATACTACTACTAATAATAGTTTAGGTAGTAGTATTTTTTCTACTGATACTTCTGCTTTTGTTAGCAGCAGAAAAAGGATGTATAGGAGCCCCATTAATACTTTAACGTTTACTACTTATACTACAATGTAAGCAGAAAAAGTCTAATCACAGCATGAGTAACAGTAGAAGTAGAAGCAGTAATAATATAGTAGTAGGCTACTTTGATTATAAGTAGCAAGTGTCCATATAAGTAACATTTAATACGTGATATATTTGTCAGAGGCTTCTAAACAGAGCGACTTATATTTATTTATTTATTTATTTTATCCATCTGAGCAGTTGAGGGGTTAGAGGCCTTGCTCAGGGGCCCAGAAATGGCACTTTGTTTTCCCAGGAATTAAAGCTCTGATTTTCTGTTTAGCAGTCTAACACCTTAACCACCTATAGAGGTTTTAAATTTTTTTTAAACCGTTTGTGTACATCTCTTTATTAGATTAGAATTAGATAAGCTGTGTTGGATGTGAATTGCATCTCCAATGATTTATACAGATTAGTGCCGTGTGCTAACTTGTTCTATTGTGACAGCGCTTTGATGATGACAGACAAAGAGCCTTTGTGAGTCAGACCGCAGTGAGTAATGAATAGGAAGGTGTGACTTCTCCTGAGCAGCCTGTTTGGTTGCCTTTTATGTAAACATAGTCATCTACAAAGGACAGCAGGACTCACACTGTGACGAAAGGCAGTCCGCACAGAGATACATTTCGGCAGATGCCCATATCCAGAGCACCTTACATTTATCTCCTTTATACAGCTGAGCAATTGGGGGTTAGGATTCTCGTTCAGGGGCCCAACTTGGTGGTGCTGGGAATCAAACCCAGATCGTCCAATTAGCAATCCAACACCTTAACCACTGCGCTTCTGTGCTGTTACAGACAGAGACAGCAGCGGATCCGTATAGGAAGAGGTTTGCGGCGCATCCTGTTCCCTAGTGTGATTTACTGACAGTGGTAAGTGCCACAGAAGCTGCTTTTGTTTGATGAATAAGAAAAGAAAGCCGGTGTGTGGCGAGTCCACTTCATCAGTGATGTGCTCCACTAGGTTTCAACATTCTCGCAGGACAGGATTATCATGATGAAGCCATCTCGCACTTACCTATCGATCGGAACCTTCGCCTGGCTCAGTGAAAGAAAGTCATGTCAATAAAATCATCACTAAATGAATTCATTTTTCAATTGTGCTCTCAGAGATAATTAGATTGTATATCATGGCTGGGGTTTGCCACTATATCATAAGTGAATTATGCAGTCCTCCAACACATCATCATCGTCCTCCTTAGTTTGCTCCGAGCGCCACGCTAATAAACCGATGGCTACATAATTCTATTCCCGTTCCTCTGCCAGTGAAGCATGGAGTGAGCCGATTGAATAACTCTACTTTAAGCCCATTACTGGCTCTAACACTAATATCACCATCTAATGGTGGATAATACACAATATTCAAGAGTTCAATGCGTAGCGTGTTTGCAAACGCTTCTGTAAAGAGCTGTACTTAATCATGCATTTCACACTCTAGGGATCGGCCAAAAATAATCAGTAATAAGGCCACACCAAGCCGACATGTTCATTAAAAGATTATACGATAACAATTTACACAGCAGGGAAAAAAAAAAGTATTTTAGCAGCATTCAACAGGAGAAAGTAATATTAGTATACATTCTTTTTTAAATACTTGAAATTTGATAGTGTGTTACTAAAATTCTGATTGGTCAGATGTTGTTGTTTTTTTTTATTAAAGCTGTTTTGACTGTCGGGCAACTGAAATGTGAATCAAATGTTTATATTTGAGTGCTTAAAAATTAGCTTTACTACAGTAAAAGTCACTTGTATAGCAAGTGCCTACATAATCCCAATCGAAGAATACAATGTGATGCTATTCAAAAACAGATATATATATATATATATATATATATATATATATATATATATATATATATATATATATATATATATATATATATAATCATCAATATTTATTTATTTATTGATTGATTTTTTAAATAAAGGAATTGCTGGCAGTTTCCATGTCCAGCATTACATTTCTTTCCGCGTAATAAAAGTAAACATCTGTAGGGTTTACTTAAGTATTTGAGATTGTAAATTATATGTAATAATATACTTTTATGTCAAATCAAGTTATATTGTTATTCTGCTACATATGGACATATAGTTGAATGAAATGCCGTGTCTCGCAGGAGGACGGTGCAGCATAATGGGGAAACATAAATATAAGCATAAAACTATAGAAATATGAGAAAAAGAAAAACAATTAGTTGACCTTACAAAAAAACTCTACATAGATACTGTAAATAAAATTGTGCAAAAGAGATCATTTTTACATGAAATTCTGCAAAAGAGATCATTTTTACATTAAGTTGTGCAAAAGACATTTTTTTACATTAAATTGTGCAAAAGAGATCATTTTTACATTAAGTTGTGCCAAAAAGATTTTTTTTTTACATGAAATTGTGCTAATGAGCTATTTTGGGGTTAATCAGCGCTTAGTGCAAGATGATTTGTAGTGCAATGCACAAGTAAACATGTATTATATTGAGTCCTTGTGTGAGAAAGTGTTTATAAAAAGTGTCCAGTGTACATACAGAAAAAAGTGTGTGTTACTGCAGGTGGTTTGTTCACCTGTGTGTAGCACACTCAGAATTTGTAATAATATAGTCGGCCGATATATTTATATAAAATGTATATATTTATATGAAATATTCATTTACAAAATCTTACATACACACAAAAATGGTCAATCATTATTGACTTAATAAATGATAAATTGGTTTATTCTAATTGAAATGATGGAATCTGATGATTTCCTCTGTACTGGAAGAATGGAGCAGTAGTATACTGTAACAAAAAGTAACTTTAAATCAGGAACTAAAATAAATAACGTTTACACTGTGCTAACCGGGTTAAGTTATGCGTTAACATGACAAGCTGAATCTTTTTTTTATTTGATAGTTATGTGGAATAAACTACTTCCATATAATATAAATTAGAATCGACTATATTATTATACATTATATTATAATTATAATAAAACTAATACAATTTAGCATAACCTGTTGTTTTATCCTTTGAGAAGCAAAGAAATCAGAAATATAGGTTACACTATGCATAAGTAGCAAGTCTGTAAAGTTAAAAAATAACTTTACACGTGGCTAATAAAATAGTACGATTTTATATTGGCTTCTTTGTAAACAGAGGATGAAAAAGGTATAAGGAGGAAAAGAAGGAGGAAAAGAGCAGAGTTTGCAGAACCGCTTTCAGATCATATAATGTCAACTGCTACGTTAGACAGCAAATAAATCATCAAGCAGGTCATGTGAACAAAAATGTTTTCTTTGGTACTTAAACTACGAGGGGTCCAGTAGTGCACAGCACAACAAGATTTACAAAGCTCACAACACAAAGGAAACAAAGAAACAAACCACAACGTAACGGAATTTAAAAAGCACACAGAAGTTCACAACACAACGGAAATGCTCCCGACCAATAGGGGCTTCTGGTCTGTAAAAGAGGGCAATTGCAATTGGTGCACAAAAAGACTGTAAATAGTTGTGTTTAAGTGCACTAAAAAAAAAAGAAACATACTTTTTGATAACTAGTTTTTACCTGTCTCTTTGTGTGCAACAGTAAAGTATCTAAAATGTCTGCTTAAACAGCTACAGGGACCAGCAGCCCCTATTGGTCGGAAGCATTTCTCTGTTGTGCTGTGACTTGATTTTGTTGTGTTATAAACTTATGTTTGCTTTTTAAATGTCGCTGTGTTGCGCACTTAAACGATCAAGTGATGAAAACCACAAAGCTAATAATACACAAAAAATGACACAAATATGAACATAAAAGGTTGGGTCGTACTTTGGGAAGCAGACATTTTTTCTATTTTATTGGGAGAAAGTTTTGGCAGAACACTCAATCTCGCATTAGATTTTCCATCCTCATAATAGCATATAAACGGACCTTATTAGCAACATCAATACTAGGGAAATCAGCAGAACCAGATACGTTGTTCTGTTCTACTTTCCTAAACACAAGATTTATTTATGGCTTGAGCATATATAATTTATGACTTGCAATTATTAAGTTCGGCTTCCTTCCATGAGCTTTCAGGTTCTCAAGGATCCACGGATACACACATGCCAAAAATATGCAGCAACACCACTTAGGCTGCTAAAGCAAAATTCGAGACTGATTTATGAACATCAATTAAAGGGAATGAAAAATTTATGACAATTTGTGGGTAGCCATAAAACTATTACAGAACTTTTGAGTCCTTTTGTCTCTGAGTAAAACAAGATGATTTATAGAAGCATAACAATTCCCTTCTCCAGAGATACGTGTCAAAGAGCACATAATCAGGCGGAAAGCTAAATGTTTTGTAGGCGGGTGATTTACTGACGATTCCGATCAACGGCGCTGTTTAAAAAGTCGACACCCAGTTTGCTGGCTTGTGTGCTCGACTACTGCTTCTACTGATGCTTCTCATGCTGAGGCGAAGTCTATCTGTCACTGGTAAATGATAGATTAAGCTTTCATTCAGCAGAGGGAAAGCTGGGTAAGTTAACGGGTAGAAAAAAAAAAGCTTTGTTCATCAATCCACCACAGCGCTAGTTAAACAAGACCTGAAAGGCTGAAGGCCCCACTGCATCAGAGTTTCTCGCCTGGCTGTAGGGCTATACATCGCATCGGTGTGACGTGCATGAATCACCGCACGCAATAAATGTCAAAGCGTCGCATCGCAAAGCATTTGTTTTGCCCTGAGCTACTTGACTGAGAGTTTCATTTGTAGCTCAAGAAGGGATAAAAAATGGCATAGAAATGTCGCTTAAGTATTCAGATTAAAGGCTGAACACGCAGTTCCGTGAAATACAATTAAATTATTAGCAAAGATTTATTCTGTTGACTTGCGTTCTGTAAAATATTATTTCGTTTACACGTTGTTTTTCTTGGGATATTCACCCATTTATCATGTGTTTTCACCTGGCTTGCTACGAATGCTAAATAAATCCAATCAGCTATTGAGTGGAACAGTTTTCCGGGTTCTGTAAAGGGAAGACTTTGGAGTGCTGCTGCTGCTGTTGTTTGTGCGCACATGCATGTGACTCGTGTGGCAATTGCGAGTTATTAATAAAGATACGCCTGTGGCTGGCAGCAGGCTGCGCTCTGCTATGTGTCTGCGAGGACCCGCTCTGTGCCGGGGAACATGGGTAGCCCTTTCCTTGGCTCTGCTGCCGTTGATTGTGTATGATTAATGGTTTAAAGGAACAGGGAGAGAAAGGTCAACTTCTGGGTTGGAGTTGGAGCAGCTACATAGGGAGTAATTAAGACACTTGTGTAAGCATGATTAATAAGCCTGGGCTGACACTGTGTACTGTAAACAAGAGGCAACCAGATGGTTTGCCACATAATGCATTTCATGCCAAGTTGAAGGATCCTCTAAATGAAAGCATGCAATAGTGCACCCCGCCTTCCCCCCATCTCTCTGTCCTCCCTACCCCACCCATCACCATGCACTGCTCATGTGAGAAATGAGCTGGCACAGGATTCCTAATAACAGTTCCTAGAACAGACAGAAGAAGAAATGTTTACTAAAAGAGGTGCTTTCACTAAAAAAAACCCATAACAAGGTGTGCTGTGACTCTTTTACTTAAGCAATAATCCATTAGAGCTTTATTTATTTATAATTATTCATGTACACTTCCTGTTAGCAATTACATTTCAGATTAGCTTATGAAACAAAAAAAATTAAATCAAAACATCAAATTCGGTAAACTAGCCAGCAACCTGTGACGAATAATATATTTAAATTCCTCAAAATAGCAACTTTCATAATTACTGTTATACAACAAGCTGATAGGTTTGTGTTGATTTATCTAAAGAAAATACTTTAATTTTATGTTTCAGATTTTCATCATTCATCTTTTATACCCGGTTATTTTCTAATTCAGGGTCACAGGGACAGCCAGGACAGGTCACCAGTCCATCACAGAGCCACACAGACTCACACTCACCCCTATGGGCAATTTAGAATCACCAATCAACCTAACATACATGTTTTTAGACTGTGGGAGGAAACCGGAGTTCCCCGAAGAAGTCGGGTGGTTACAGGTATGAATGGAATTCAGACGTACTACAGGATTCAAAATGATGGCAAATCCACAGAGTTTAAAAGTTGCTTTCTCAAACTGGAAGTTAAAAAAAACACTACTTCTCCTCGTTGAGATGAAAGACAAGACTGTTTATGTAACTTATGACCAGGAAGAAAGAGTCTCTCCACATCGGTGGAAAGTAATTCTAATCTAACGAAGCACCGTCACATCGTTACACTCCATCACAACATTAAAATAATGTAGATTAGTGTAGAATGTTTTATAATAATCATTTATGTTAACTAGTGGCCATTTCATTAATGTTGAGGGAATCAAAGTTACTTGACATATTTAAAAAATTTTTTTAACACAATTGTTACTTCCCCTAGTAATTAGTTACTTTTATAATGATGTAACTTATTTACTAACTCAGTTACTAGTTGTGAGAAGCAGTGATGGGTGATGCATTTGGTACCTGGGTTTTTAGTGGGAATTTACTGATACACGGCTTAATAACACCACTATCACGCCACAATTATAGAAACCATCAATACTATACAAAAACGCAGTATAACACAGCTTGACATTTCAGATGGAAACCATTTTTATTAAAGCAAAAAAAACCCTGTTAACTCTTTCCCGGGCTTAGACAAACTCGCCTCACAGTGTCTAACTTTTCCGGAAATGTCCGAATTAAAAGAGTATTTTTAAGTATGTCTGAGACCCACTCAGTTAATTTCTCCCATCTGTCAGCCATCATGGGCGTGAAAATTCTAATTCAACCGTACAGACATGTTTCGATAACCGTCCTTTTCTGTGCAATAATACTCTATTTTTCATATACAAAATGTGCAATAACCTTTTAGTTTTACTTTATTTCCACCTTACTTAAAAATGTGCAACTGAAAGCTTCTGTCACCAAAACAATTTTCTTGTGAGTGCAAACCTACCTGGCAATAAAGCTCTTTCTGGGCTCAACTGGGCTAAAATAGCTGATTAACCAATCAGAGGACAGAAAATGTTGACGTCATTGTACGCCAGCTAGCAGAACTTGGGAACCAGACTTGAATTCTGATTGGTTAAAGAAAGTGTCTTTAATAATATTAACCTATTAGCAGTCTGAAACTGCTGATATAGTTTAAGTTACATAGGAAGCACTACTGATTCTGAGGGCTTTGGCAGATTAGATTAACATGGCGGCATATAGAAACTGAAATCTGATTGGACAAAAAATCTAACATCCATATACACATACTAGAAGCAGTGCAGCAAGAGAAATGCAAGAAAATAAACTGTTGGGAATAAATCAATACAATTTAATGGAACAAATTTTAGAATTTAGGTTGCAAATGTAGGTCAGGTTCTGGTAGTGTTTAAGCCAGCAGAGACGTCCTTGCTGGCCCTGACTGCACACCATTGGTGAGAAGTAACTAGTAACATAACTCATTACTTTTTTAAAGTAACATCCCCAACGACAACTGTAATACTACAAAGCAGCAGAGTACAGAAAAGTGATACTCTAATTGCCAAATAAGACAAGTTGTATAAAACATCAGCTATTGAGATATTAAATAAAAAATATTTATACAGAGTTTCTGTTACTCAGTAACAAAATTGAATGACTCAATTGACCAGACAGAATTTCTATTCCACAGTGGGTTCCAATATTATTGTGTGTTTGTAGCACAGGGACAAACAGATGGTTAAAGTCACTCTTTAAAGTCTTTCTCTCTGTGCCTTTACCTCATTCTACACTCTCTCAACCATGTAAACAGCGATAGTGGGATTATCCTGGGTATAAAGAGAGAATTAAAAAGACAAAGAGAGAGAGAGAGGGGGAGAGAGATAAATAGAGAGGGGAGACAGGTGTCAAAACGCTCCAGCAAGCAAAGCTAACGACGGCTAATCAGTTGTGTTGTTGTTCTGCAATCCCTGTCCAATTCACAAGTTTCATCCCACATGAAACACAACTACAGAGGGTTCTGAGGTTCAGCATGCATTCACTCAGCCGTACCCATCCTGTAAATGGTGGGAGAAAATCAGGAGATATTAAGGAGAAATGACAAAGGTTTCTATATACATTGGTTTCTACACTCTTTCAGAGCTGCACATCTGGTGTATACGTGCAACAAACACTGTGATGAGCTTTTTCACACAGGACTGTGGCTCAGATGTCCAGAACATAGGACATAAAAGCCCAGCCTGCAGAAATCTCCCAGCTCTATCCCTGCTGGAATAAAGGCTTACATAAACAAGAACAAAAGTTCAGTGGAAAGAAAAGATGACTTACTGTTATACTGAAAAACAGAGAACAACTGTGTGAAATTATGCTAGGTTTGACTTGCTTCAGGAAGTAGGAAGTTAGGATTGATGTCATTTGCGTTTATGTAAGAAACAAAATCGATGTATAGTTTGTTAGCTAGCCAGCAACCAGTAATATATACCTAAATTTCTCAAAATAGCTACTTTTATAGTTACTGTTATACTACATGCCAATAGAAAATACTTATGTATTCAGTATAACTTCAATAATAATTTCATCTTACCATGCCATCGACATGCAGGCCTTGATTTTTTTCACTCTTTCATAGCATGGGAAGCTCATAAAAGCTACTTTAAACCTCATTTTACAGTTACAAGCCTGAATAGCTATTAGTTTTGTATGTACAAAAAAAAAAAAATTAAATTATGTAAAAGGTGACCAGCATAACTCGGAACAAGCTATTTAGCATTAGCAACAAGGTAATTAGCATTAACAACAAGCTAGCTGGAGAGGTTAATATGGTTGGTGTTATGGATTTAACCAAATATTGGGTCTATATATTGACTGATCATAAGCTACTAATGCTATATATTAATTAGAGAAGAAGACTTTACACAGTTCACAGTGTGTGATGTCATGGTGATATGATGTCAATCAAGGCAGAAACTGGTAATTGAGAAGCAAACATTTTGTGTTAAAGGTGTGTTTTCAGTGTTGTAGTTAGCAAATTAGAAGTTTTAGTCCCCATATTCATCTCTAATCATCCAACAGCAGGAGATATTTTAGAACAGGAGTGTAAATATAAGCAACTGTCCTGACAAACGTCCTCTTTTCCACCAATTCATGCACACCCCTTAAACAAAGCTACGTCCAGCATTCCTGCATATTCACAATGAATATAATCCGCTCCCAGGGCATGGAGGTATAAATTAGAAACAGGTGTTCTGCTCTGAGCTAGAGATGTAGCGCTTATTGAAAAGGTTCACAGGCTAAAGCTTATATCTGAATGTGGTCTAATTCACTCCGACATGTAGTACAGTTTCAATTTCTCAAGTCTTTTTCATGTAATTAATTTCATAAATGTCGAGGTTATTAGGGTATCACTTACTCCTTGCAATGGTTGATTCGTTTAAATGTAAAATTGAAATACAGTTTAACTGCCCCTGTTGCCAATAGTAAGGAATCAGTTTGCTAGTTTAGTAATGATAACAGGTTAGGCTAAAGATAAGGCTACAAGCATTTAAACCAAACACTCAATGCTGGTTTTATTTGTTATTTTGGGTTTGATTCCTGCTTCCATTTTATGTGTGTGTGTGTGTGTGTGGAGTCAGCATGCTGTCAGTCTGTTTTGGGGATTTCTTTCAGGTTCTTCAGTTTCCTTTCCAGTCCAAACACATGTGCTGTAGCTGACAGAAATTTGTAAGTCTGTGGTGTGCAACGGCGTTGAGTACCTCCTTCTTAGTGTTCTGAGTCAAATAGAGAAACCGTGCAAGGTAAAAGTGGATGAATGGATGGATGGGATGGATGGGATGAATGGATGGATGAATTGGACGTAATAGATGTATGTATGGATAGCTGTACTGGACGGGTGGATGTATGTAATAGATGTATAGCTGTAATGGATGGATGGATGGATGGATGGATGGATGGATGGATGGACTGTATGGCTAGATGGATGGAACAATAGATGGACGGATGGAAGGATGGATGGATAGATGGATGAATGGATAAGCTTGTAACAGTGACCAAAAATTCTCAAATCGCACAGAATAACTAGATTCAGAGTGGATAAAATAACAGATTAGAAACTAGCAGATGATGTAATGCACATTTGTTCATTGTGATTTCTTTAACGTTAACCTAACAATAAATTTCATCTTGCTTACGACGCTGCTTTACATTTATTGTGAGTCCACACATCAAGCCAGTACTGTTCTACACATCAGCAACACACAACTGGAGCAACAGGGACAGTGAACTGGACTTGGTTAGGTCTTTATGAAAAGGGCAAGACAAGAGTGAATAGTGTGACTACAATTGCTGGAAAGTCTCCATATGGCTAAAAACATAGTCTTCCAAAATAAAAACTGTAAAAGTGAGACCTCACTACGGAGTACACAGCCAGTTCCTGAGTGCTTGTTAATGCACAAAATAGAAATGGTGAATGGTGTCATATTAAAGGAGATGTGTTCATGTGTGTGTGTGTGTGTGTGTGTGTGTGTGTGTGTTTGATCTCCAAATCCCCACTCAGAAAAGTTTCTTCCTAAGGCTTTGGGCGTTGTTGATTTTTGAGAAGGGAAAAACACTTAAAATGAGCATTTATCAAAAATATAGCTGAAGGAGTGTTTGGAGGGCCATCACCCTGATGCTCCAGAGGATGATGAAAAATAGTGCTTTACACTTCCTAATACAATTTCCACACAGCATCTCTGACTAAGTGTCTCAAGCTGAAAAACGATTTGTCCTTTTATCATGGCCAAATTCCTGACACTGCCGTCATATCAATTGCATTGCTATAGCATTATTACTAGCAGTAGTAGTATTAGTACTAGTAAGAATAGTAGTAGTAGTAATATTATTGTTGTTGTAAGATTAGGTTATTCTTCTACCGCTGTCTTTTTTACTTTAAATAAAGAGTTTCTTAACCTCAGCACCATCACTCAGAGTCATAATCCGTCATAAGGTCTTAAAGGTCTTGTGGACATTTTTGGCAAGAGATCGATACAATCTACTTGTATCAGTCAGCTAAAAATCTTTCTAAACAAAATATATGGCTTATATTTAATAACAACAGCCAGCTTTTAATATTTTAGCAGATTTCATCCAGCTTTCGGGTTTGTTTTGTTACAGAATGAACAAAAACTTTGGCTCGAGAATCAGGGTGAAGCCAAAACTAGGTTTTATATGTGGCTTCATGTTAAATCAGCTGGGTCTAAACTTTCTGATCTACCTGGAAGCTAGGGATTATTTGGTTTCATATTATTGATATCTAATAAAAAAACAAAAATTAAAATTGAATAAAGCCATGTTTTATGCAGGGTAGCGGTTAGTATATGTAATATGCATGGGCTTTACGAGGCTGTGCTTGTATAAATGAAAGTCTAATATACAGTAAATACAATAATTAAATTTAGGTCAGTTTGTATAGAGATTTGGTTTTATTTTGAAGCTCAAGAAGTAAAACAACGCTTCTATTCATAACTTTTGTAACTGTTGCCAACAGTTGCTGTTTATTTTAATCTCAGTATTATTTTATATATGGTTAAACATCTACGCCGTATGTACATCAGTGCCGACATGAGAAATTAACTGATACAAACTCACTACATTAAATTTCATTTTAGTGCACATTTGTGTCAAGAAGCAAATGTAGACACACCTGTATATTTACTCCCTTATACAGTTACGTAATCATATAAAAGCATTTCAGTGCATAACATTATGATGGAGCTTAGTTGTTTAGGTGCTGGACTGCTGGGTTCGATTCCCGGTGCCACCGAGCTGCCCCTGCTGGGCGCCTGAGTAAGGCCCTCAACCATCAACTGCTCAGTTGTATGTAAATCTGTAAATTAGCATCTGCCAAATGCCAGAAACATTAACCATGGTATAGATATTGGTGCCAAATTGGCTGGAATTGTATCAGAAACCCTGAACCTGCTAGATTTTTTATTGTGCTGCTGCCACATGATTGGATCATAAGATAACTAAGATGTCAGGATGTTCCTAATAAAGTGACCAAAGATACAGAGAATATTTAAATGATTAGCATCCCAGTTCAGGCTACTGCTGCACTAATCAGCACTTTAGACTAGTGATCTTTCCTGTTGAAGCTTCGAGACTGTAGAGAACTCATATGCCTATTCATATTTAACCAGTATTTAAGCAATTCCCACTCACTTAACCTAAAAGCAGAGCGAGAGAGCAAGAGCGCGAGAGAGAGAGAGAGAGAGAGAGAGAGAGAGAGAGAGAGAGATAGGAGCCAGTTTAATCACCATAATTTGTGGTTCGAATGACATTGTAATAATCATATGATTTACGAGCTCATTCCAATCTATTTTTATAGGTAATCAACCTTAAAAGTGTAGCACGAGCGTTCAAGTCCAGGGAGTATTAATGCTGTCCTCTCGCAAATTATTCTTCAGTGTCATTTAGGCCTCTGTGTAATGATACCTTAAAAGTTCATCAGCATGAATGGAGTTAGAAGTCAAGTAAAAGACTGTGGATGAATATGAGCCGGTACTTAACACCGGCTCCTCTCAATGACACTTTCAAGTCAAAAGGCAAAGAAGGTAGTTTTCCTTATGAATATCTAACAAACCTACAAAGCTTTCACTCTTTCATTCCGTTGCAGTAAGAGGAGGGTATGTGTGAGAAATACTCCTTTAATTAGTTGTTGTGCCTGTCGGGTTTTTTTTTACACATTATAAAACCCTGACAAGGACGTGTCAATCAATTCGAACCCGGAGACACTTAAATCAACCCCAAAAAAAGGTTCATCCAAAGGTCAGGCGGCCGAGTCATCCGATCGTCACATTCCACAATCCGCCTTTTCACACAAACAAAACATGCGGCGCTCTTACACCACCCCTCATCCAAATTATTCCCTAGAAATTAAACTAAGCAACATTTGTACAGAAAAGTAAATCATGTAGAGAAGCAGCTGCAGGGGGACAAAGCAACAAACTGAGGCGCTGGGAAAAGTTCAGCACAATTTGCTCAGGATACATTGCACAGATGCAGGTTTTGAAATGATCCAGGATTTGCAAAAGCTATTATGTCATTTCCTAACATTACCACAGAACTAGCCAGAAGACGGTATAATTTTAAAGAATGTATCTAGAAAAAAAAAAAAAAAGATTCATCTTTAGATCGGAGAAAGCACATAAGAAAATTATTAGCACATTAATAAAAAAAACAAATCATCTACTCCTACTCTAAATTGTTACACTTCTCTTTGTCCTCTAGAACATTTAGACGCATCTCATCAGGCATAATTCAAATGCGGTGTCCGTTATGGTCTAATAAAAAAAAAAAAGATCCAATTAATAGCGCATATCAATCTGTTGGCTCTGTCACAACATATTCCTCTTGATTCATTATAGCGCAGGATCCAGTCCTGCCTGGCAGCCTGTGTAGCCCTGTAATTACACTTCTTCCTTTGACAACCTGCATGATTGTTTTCCTAACAGTATATTACTTCGTTAGTACTTTCCAACGCCGGTTATTTTTAAACTGTCACTTTCGCCAGACTCATCCTGATTTGCACTCGTCTGTTTATCATAACAATCATTAATAACTGTCAGTCCGTGCCATCAATATAACAAACTCATTTCTTCATTAGCATGGCCCAGCATTTGTCAGTTCTGAGAGGATGGGCATTTTCTACCAACAGGCCCAGCCAATTACTCCACTGAAATGGAATCACATTAATCAAAAGTTAACAAGGTGGCAAATTTAAAGATATCAGATTGCAGGAGACAGCAGGACTAATATGTCACTGTCAGAGGTGCTATGTAGGTATACGGCAGACGAACTAAATATATCTCCTCACCAGGTCCGCATGAATTTTGACATTTCATACGAGTTGACAGTCGAAGTGAGAGGCCTAAGAAGGACTCTTTTTCTGAGGACTCCTCCCCAACTTGGACAAGGTGCGAGTCGGAGAGAGACAGAATTAAAGTAAATAGCAAGAAAGTACAGGGAAGAAACGGTGAAGCAGGTCTTAGGGAGAGCCAGCAGGCGGCAGTTCATCATGTGTGCCTTCACAGAGACGTTTTCTTTCACACTTTAAATGATGATACTCATCAATCACACGCTGACAGCTGCATCAAGCCAGCTGCAAACATGCAAAGCCCAGCAGTCTGAAACATGCTGACACCAGTGATCACTGCATAGAAAATAATCATTCAGCCGCGGCCCGAACGCTGGCTGTATTTTCTTTCATATTAGAAAGCCTCCTTTATCCTTTAGCAACTGTACAAGGAATACCATCCATTTTGCCGGAACAATGCCGCTACCCCCGAGCTGGCGCATGCAGAGTTAACGATTAGACAGGAAGGAAAAAGTGGAGGTGACTAAACCTAATCAAGCATACCTGCAGGCCAATAGTGCTAACCTTATGTGCAAGGCCAGAGAGCTTAAGAACACCGTCATTATATCGACTTAGGGCTCGATTTTGGAAGGTCATTTTTACAAAACTCAGTAGCAGGAAAACAAGCGGGCAGGCAGGCAGGAAAGCAGGAAGAAAATAAATCACAATTTTTTTTATTAAAAACATTATTTTTAAGAGATATTTAGAATAAATTTTTAAAAATCAAAAACTGGAATGGTACATTTAACCACAAGACCCCTAAACGTCGCAGAAGCATTACAGAAGCCACGTTAGGTCAGACCAAAGAAAGAAAAATGATGGTAAATAATATTGAGTATTATTGTCACCCATAGTGACAGCTTATGGACGTGAAAACGTGTTTACTCCCACACTTAGCTCCTCTCCCAATGCTCGGCAGCAGCGTAGTCAATTCCGCAAAAACAGCTTACAAAGAGCAATGAAGGCTATTAGCAGGGGAAGTTATTTATGCAGCACACAGCCTCGACACACAAACACACAGCCTCGCATTGATGGATCCGACCATTCCTCTCCACGTCGTCTCTCCTTTACATTTTGCATTTGGGCTGACTGTTCATTTTTTAGGTGGGGAGCTTATAGAGCAGATGGATGTGAATTCAAAGTTTCCTGATCTTTAGCAGAAGTTATGGAGGGTTATCTTTGGCTGTATATCTTTGGGCTGGCAGGCCTCCCCTGGCGATGAAGGATTAAGCACCGCAGCTGTCTCTCGGCCCGAATGATGCAGTGCAGCGCTCTCCGACACGACAGCATCACTTAATCTTAATGTCCGCTCCTCCAGCGCGGCCGCGCAGGACAAAGCCAATCAACATCACATGCCACGAGGATGGACCTACTGCTTGGCCCTGGAGTCTCTCACCCGCACCGACCGATTAATCAACTTCAGCCGGCCCAATCCCAGAGTTCACTTCTCTCACAGCACAGCTGAGCTTGCCACTGTGATGTATAGGATGGGGGGAGCTGCGTGGTCCAGAACACTTATCAGACTGCACATTATGCATGGTTGTGTATTGCTGTAAGAATGAGAGAGAGAGAGACAGACAGCGAGAGAGAGAGAGAGAAAGAAAGAAAGAAAGAAAGAAAGAAAAAAAAAGGTAGAGGAGAAAAGAGGTATTGAATGCTTGAACCTTATTTCTGTCACAGACCAGCTATTTATTGTGTTTAAGAAGATATCTGACCACTAATGGCTAAAAAGCTTAGGATGGGCTTGGAGTTTGGAATAATGACTTGTGCTTACTTAGACAAATTAGACACAGGGAGGTCCATTACACGGATTTAAATTCAATAAGATGCAACGGTATTAAAGTAGACAACAGTTCCCAAGATCCCTGAATACTAACGTCTTACTCTAAAAGCATTTAACAACCGCACCAGCAAACGCCTACCTTTTTAATTGTACAAGTGAAAATCAGGTAAATGTTGTTTTTCTCCACTTGGATCAGCCCGAGACAAGAGCAGCGGAACGTTATCCTCTAAACCATTTCAATAAAACAAATACAGCCCACATTAAGTATAACCGAAAGAAAAAGTCCCGAAAAAAATATGTCCCTGAGAAAATGTAGGCAAATATCTTCATTTATTGGTGCATTTCCACAGAGGGTGTTTACATCACCACAGCTGATATGGTGCTTGTTGGAATATATTACTTTCATAAGTCACCTTTCAATGAAGATGCTACTATTACCTTTCACACTCACCCATTTCAGCCAAGATTAAGAGCAGTAAAGCATCCACTGCGCTGGAACAATATGCAACATTAAAGAAACTAAAAAAAAAGCCTCCTGTCCCTTACGGAAGGTGTATCTGATTTAGCAGAAGCAATTTAAAGCCGGAGGAATTCAGCACTGCCTTTGAAGATGCTACATAATGTCAGCAAACAAGCTATAAAGCACAGTAATAGTAGTTCATATTTCGACATAAGTTATTCGAAGCGTTTCGAAAGCCCTAATGCAGGAGACTGCACAATTTTATCACCGTATCTACCTCGGCTACATTTTTCATCCTTTATTTGTAAGATATAATAAAACTGTCATGCTTTTCACGAGCTGGGGAACGCATTCTCTTTCTTAAAACAATTTAACTTTCCTTTGAATAAACTGATATTATACAGATTGAATTTTAAGTCATCTAAGTTATATATGTTTATGTGGTTTTTGAAAGCATATTCATGTAGATAAAAGTGTTGCAGTAAACGTTTACTATATGTTTGTATAAAAACATACAGCAGGTCAAAGTTCTCAAGAGATCCAAATCAATTCTTTTTATTAATTGTCATGATAAACAACTTAGATGTCCAACCTTATATTTATTGGTTAAAATGTTAAATGTTCCTTATAGCCTGAATCTGAACACTAACAACATTTAATACCCCAAAATATCACATGGTTATCTAAAATAGAAATAATGTCAATTCTAGCTGTTGTGCTATACAGGTAAAAAAAACAATGCAAAAACTAAATGTGCTAATGTCTAAAACAAACTCCATCACTTCCTGTTTAAAGACTGGCTAATAAATTAACTCAAAGAATAATTTTATGTAACTACATGTTATTTTAACAATAGGACAAAAATATAATCTCGATCATTTTTTCTATATTGATTAATAACGATATATATATTTTGATATATTAATTGTTCAAATTGCCAGTTTTACATTTAGGCTTGAAAAAATTAAGACAACTTAATAAAATAAACACAACACAAACCTGTGCTAAAAGCTGTCCGTTTGGTGTATTGAATCAGTACTTTTATTTTGAAAACAGCTTCCAAACACCATGTTTGAAAGGGCATGGGACACACAAGGGAAGTGCAGCTGCCATTTTGTTTGCTTTGTGTAGCGTTTGTCTTGTGTTAGCACAGACGTCACAATTTAGACCCGCATTCTGAGCTCAGCACATTCTGAGTGCTGTACAATAAAAATACACAATTTTTTTTTTTGTACACAAAAATTTAGTGTCCCACCAAGGGGACGTAGAACCTTAACGAGTTTTAATCCATATCGAGTAAAAATGTCCAGAATTTCTCATTATAGTTAAAGTTTATCACGATCCGATGATACAATTTAATATCATTTTTCAATTTATTGATTTAGGTTTTTTTTTTTTACAGAATTTCTGTTTTTTTATGTGTATTATTTTAATTAATGAATTATATCATTTAAATACCTGCATTAAATTATATATATATATATATATATATATATATATATATATATATATATATATATATATATATATATATACATATAATCTAATATATTTGTCCTGAGCTACAATGAATTTCTTTATCCTAGTCATTATAACTATATCATCATTATTACATGATTTATTTTACGGTCACTATTTTCAGTTTTAAAATACTATTATGTTGTTTTTTTCTATTTGCAGGCAGCAGGCTGGCTTAGAGGTTAGCAGTTGCCTCACAGCATGATGGTCTCAGGTTCGTATCCCCAGCATTTGAAGTTTGCATGTTCGCTTGCATAGGTTTACTCCTAGTACTCCGGTTTCTTCCCACAGTTCAAAAACATGTATGTTAGGTAGGGCTGTCACGATTATCAAATTTGGGTGATGATTAATTGTCAAAATAAATAATTGTGATTATAACGATTTATTGCCGGTTTTGGGGCTTTAACGATCAATTGATTTCAATAACACACTTCATATATTTTAATAAATGTAATCAAGTTATTTATTAAGTAAATAATAAATAATAATTAATTTATCTTTCAGAAATAACAAAATCTTCGCTGTACAAATACACTGATATGATCATGTGATGCAAAATTTTCAGTACCACGTCGTTCAAATTTAACACACGTATTTGCTTAGCGTTATGTGTGCAGATTACACATGTTGGAAGAAAACCACAACGCTCCGACTTTTAAAACACGCCGCTCCACTTACTCACTCTGGTTGAAAGTAGGGTGCTGCAAGTACTACAGCTCCCCCTTGTGCCTAAAAAAAGTGCGTAATTTGTGGTCGGATACAACGAACGAACAGTAATAAAATGTTTTTATTAGCTTCCGCTTTTATAAATGGTAGGTTATGTGTGTTTATACAATTTCCATAAGCTTAAATGTGACTCTTGGTTGTTATTTGCATTTACAGAATTTGGCAGATATTCTTATCCAGGGTGACTTACATTTATCTCTTACATACAACTGAGCAAACGGGGGGTTGAGGGCCTTGCTCGGGGGCCTGGCGGTGGTGGCTTGGTGGAGCTGGGAATTGAAGCCCCACAATCTTCAGGTTGGTAGTCCAACACCTTAACCCTGAGCCACGACTTCCCCCGTTATATTGATTAGTTTGTGATCTTCTTATTCATGTTACAGGAAATGAGCTGACACTCTGTACCAGTTATACGAAGGTGCACTTACACTTACACTTACATTACCCTTCGTGTTAGTAATGGTCTGGTGCCGTATCTGTGTTTATGTTGCATTTCTCGCAATTGATATATTTTGTTGCAACTATAAGCAATTAGCATAAACTTGTAACCTGCTGTAGGATCACAAATAACCTACCTCCCCTACCAGCACAAACAAAACAGCACATATGATGAGCTACATGAGATCCATAAAGGATTTGGGTTTAGCCCCTGATTTAGTAACATGTTTAAAAAACTAGAAGACCAGTCCTGGTCTGTGTGTAAGTGGTGGAATTTTACAGCTGTCCCGTGTTATAACTCTGCAATGGCAGTAAGAAGAGGTTCATCTCCATGTTAAGCACTTGTAGTAAAATACTCTCTATTTGCAAATAAATAAACAATTTAGAAGTGAAAGCATGCATGTCTCATTTAATGTTTAATTGCGTGTGATGCTGTGTTTCTCTCTCACAGAGTGAATGGCATCACAGCAAGCGCAGCAAGCTTGCGTTAATTGCAGTGCACAAATTTCTCAAATTTGTTTCAAGAGCGAACCGTTAACCAAAGCTTACCAACACAGTCGAGTGCATTAATATATTTTAATCATTTGAGTGCAGATATAACTTAATAAGAAGGTTTTTTTTTTCATTAGGGCATTCTGCAGGCGGCTCAGCTGCTTTTCACAGCATTATATTATAGCTTAATAAGCAAACAAAATGAACAGGAAGCCATTTGAGACTTATTAGATTAACCTACACAGTGATAAATAGATTACTTTAAAGAAAGAAATAAAAATGATTTAGGAACAATAAACCTATTTTTTATTGGTGAAATTGTTATTTCAGTCGGTCTTAATGAAGAAGTCAGAACTTTTAGCAGACACTATACTTGTATACTACGAATGCCAATAAAGCAGCTATGTAGTAATCATTTATTAACTATTATTAAGGACATTCGTTTGGTAAATTAATAGTCTATTATTTACCTGTAAGAAGGGGGACAATATTTTAAACAGTATTTTAATAAGGTACAGCTTGCTGGGCTATGAAAACTGTGGCAGTTTGATAAGAGATTATGGGTAATTTTCCTAGCTAAGTTGTCCAATGGGAAAAGTCCTCTGGTGCGTGTCTGTGTGTATGTGGGTATAAAATTTAGGTAAGCCAGGTTAATGTCACTGACTCTACATCTTAACTATTTTACTAAAAATATAATTTGGGTAGTTTTAAATTTCTCAAATTTTAAGTAGTTAAAATACAGAGAAGAATATCATATAAAATACAATAATTAAGCAATAAATCATTGCAACAGAGTATAGGGGAGTCTGAAAACTGTGTTCCACAGTGTTTTATTCCTCTCAGAGCACAGCAAGATGCCGACGTATTATAGAAAGTGTTAATATTTTTGTTAATGTTATAAATAAATACAATGGTTGGAGTCATGCATTCACAGCAACAAATCAGCTACAGACAGTCATGCTACACCTGAGATGTGTAAATACTGTATATATATTACTTAATATGGCCCAAAACAATGGCTACAATGCATTTGGGCCTAATAATCTAGCGTCTCTGAATGAATTAAGGGGTTAAATACACGTAAGAAAGGGTGGAGATTTAGTTTACACACTTTACTGAAGTTTCAAACCCCAAAACAAAAAAACAACACAGAGAGAAGATCCAACTCTATGCTGCGTTCATCTGCAACCTTCAGGTTTATCTGGTCTTGCATAGCCAGACTTTCAGACTGACGGCAGAAGTTCTAGGCTCTTCTCTAAGGTCTGCCCAAGAGAACTTAGGACTGACAGGTAAAGCAACCAAACATTTTGTTTTGTGCCAAATCATGTTTACAGACGTCACTTAGTGCAAGCAAAACGGACTTGACTGTTTTTTGAATAGTCTATACTGTAAACCCTATATACAATTAACAATTTAACATTTAATCTATGTTGGACAATGCGCATTACCGTCAATATAAACACAAAAGTTTACTTCTTTGAACAGACAGCTTTGGGTTGTTTCCAGGCGGAACGTTAAACAATGTGACACACACGTCTCCTGGAAATCCTGTACACACGGAAAACAACATCGAAACTCCTACAGCTAAGTGTGCCATATTAGTCTCACATTCAGCCAGCATCCTATGGTATAATGTCCGATATCCATATAATGTCTAACTTAACATGGCTCACAGCATCACCAATAGCACTTCTTATCTTAACTACAGGTAAATATACATCTTGTGCTTTCCCCAGCACCTTATTACACAATAAGACACCAAGTAACTGTCATAGCCCACAACCATATTGCAGCAGCTAATTAGCAATGCTAAATATGTTGTCCATATGTAGCTTTGTGGTGTCAAAAAATTTTGAGGTCACTTAAATTAAACCCAGAGGCCAACCCAGATAATGATGCCATAATTAAAAAAAGAAACAGCAAACGGAAAGAGGCAGTTAAATAACCCCCGACTGTTACAGACTGTCCAAAACACTTTCTTCCTACCTCCTAAAAGACATGTCATCCAAGTAACCTTAGTGCCCCACGTGGACTTGTTTCTACACCACCATTTGGCCAATTGCTATGTCACTGCAGGGCCAAATGTCTCAAACCATATGTGGTGTATATGAAATATGCACTGTTTCAGTCCAGTCTCGAGTGAAGTCCAAATCATAAAAGAATCAACATAATTGGCAATTACTGCTACCTAATCTGGCAGTAAAACAGAGAGAGGCCAAAAGGACAGGGACGGCAGAGAGAGGTAGAATATTAAAGCCGAAGCAGCTGGCAGCGCTGCCGACCACACTTTTCCTGGCATATGGAGCCTGCACATTAAAGTACACGACTATGTTTTGCATACATAGTTTGCCTCTCGGGGTAACCTTGAGCCAGGGCATAGCCAAAGCCGTGTTGTACAACACAGTTTCTGAACCAAAATTGGACATCTGAGAATCTTTAAGAAAAGAATGCAGGTACAAACTATAAGTAATGCAAAGTAATTCCTCCTGTAGCTGTTTACCTACAACATCACCACCCATTGCTGGTTTTTTAGTGACTCTATGGAAATTATTCAAATGGTATTTGTGATTACAGGGTTGCCTGTACAATGTACATATCATTTACAAATAACCACTGTACAGGCAACATTGCTGACTGAACCAAAACATTGAAATCCCTGACCATCACATCCCATTTCAGATTTGGTCTCACTCCTGCCCCTTAGATCCATAGGTGAACCAAAAATGACCCAGTGAGGTAATTTTCTAGCAAAACACCCCTTATAAACACCTTATGAACATTATTTCACACCGCAAGATCTGCCACATGTAAGTATAACCTTAATTTTCTACCTTAGAAAAGTGTGTATCATTTATGATTATTGCTTGAAGATGGTGTCTTATCATGTAAAACTAGCTACCTAACTAAGAATCTTGAATACTCAAATCACACTATATTCCTGTTTGTCCAAAAGAAATACTGCAACTATGACATCAGACTCTTTAAACCCTGTACTAACAGGAGTTTTCCCTCTGTTTTTTATCTGCCAGTACATAAACGCGCTGATGATGTTTCCTGTCTGGTCAAACAGAGTGTTTAGAGGTATAAGCCTATCATAATGTTTGGACTAATCATTTTAACTGGAGGAACGTTTCTTGGTTTTACACCTTCCCCAATATATATTAGTACATAGAAATACATTTGGACTACTTTACCTAATAATGCTACCCTGATGTGAAGAGAATTTCAACCAGGAGAACAAAAAAAGTTTCTACAGACACCTACCTATTGTACCTTTTCAACAGCATAACAAGAACTTACCTGGATACATTATAACAGTGCTGGTTATGGGTTTTTTTCTAACCAGTGCTACTCACAGATAAAACGTTTATGTGTTTAAATCCCAAACACCTTCACCTCTTGCCTTAACACAATTCTGCATTTTGTGTAAATCAACCAAATAAGCAAATATGCTCTTTTATACTAGCCAACATTAATATAGCATTTTTTTACTGTAAATAAAGATTTTACTTTAGTTAATGTCAACTGTACAGTATTTCAGCAGCCACCATGCCATCAGTAAATTACTCTAATATTTACAGGCAATTTTTTACTCTGACTTCATTATAGCATGGGCCATTGCCATCATAATGGCAGCGCCTGCCTGCCTGTACCCGCACTGGCACACACATCATCACCAATCCGCAGTGCATGATAAAGGCCTGTCACATCTACGGCATTATTAATTAACAGCAGAGCGCTGTGAAATTCAATCATGCTGGACCTCACATATCTCCTTAACAGGTTATGCAAATTCCGCACATCCCGTCCGCAAGTGCATATGAATTGCCAGGCTGAGATTCCCTTCACACTTATTACAGTAATAAGAACCTTCAGAGCTTGATAGCATCAGAGGAGAAGGGAGAGCCGGGAGAGAGAGAGAGAGAGAGAGAGAGAGAGAGACCTAATGCCTGTTTAATTAGAATTAGATGTATGGCTTAAGAAAAAGGGTGAAATAAGTGCGAAAGCAGTGGATCATGGAAAGAATAGTAGAACAGAATGGTAGGGATGGAATGAGTTCCTTCCAGCAGTAGAAAATTAATATTAAAAGAGGATAATCTGCCTTTTTAATCGCTGAAAGATTAGTATAAAGTATAAATGAATCATTACACATTTCATCATTCACTATAGATAAACGTAGTGGGGAAGAAACGTCATACTCGAATCTCTTCACCTCTTAATGGACTTCTAGGGGGGAAAAATGATCACGTTCTTCTATGCTATGAACCATAAAAGCATGGTGGGGTTTTTTTTTTAAGCACTCAGGATCGTGTTTCTGTTCACAAAGCCAGGTCTGAAAGTCAATTAATCTTTGGTCAGTTTAATTGTCAAAGTTGAGGACAAACATTATGGGCTGACTAAACGTTTTTATTATGGCACTATGAGAAAGGCCATGTTTTACTGCTGATAGGGAGCAACATGACGCTAGCGCAATACATCATCGTAAATGTGCACTCACATGAAATCATATATGTGGACACCTAATGGCTCCGAAATCTCCCTCTGAAACGCATGCATTTTTCATGCTGCTATAAAAGCATTGTCAGAGGTGCCGTGTCGGGGCTGCAGACGCTAATTGATCTGGCCCTTTAAGCGTGTGAAACAACAGAAGCCTAGCTACAAAACTGTCATCGCAGACTCTTTCCTCTCTTAATGCAGCCATAAATCCACACCCCATCTAGCAGTCAGATGTTTTCATTACCCCCCATATCAGTTTTATGGAATTACTGACATCTGCATGATTCAGTAATTGTGAACCTCTATGAAGTTGCAGCAGCAATTTTACTCTCTATATTCCAGATCAATTCGCAGTCCCCTGGGCTGGGCGGAGAGACAGGTTATTGGAAAACCGTGAGCGTTGATAGATTGCAATAGTTATCTGGTGACGGAGACGAACAGCTTAATCTGACCGAAATCAGCTCGTCTGGTGCAGGTTGTTTCATACAAAAATGCAAATTATATTGTCAAAATCAGTCATCTTCCGGCTTGGTTGCCTAACAAGAGGCACTCTGGGCTTGCTGAGACAAGTGCTGATCTTGCCTGTATAAATCCTCCAGGGTGTGGATTCTCCACTCCGCAAAATAAAACACACATTTCAAATCTGCCTTTATGAGTACACCTGCTGAATAAGGTGTTTACCTTGTTTACATTTATTATCTGCAATGTTCCAAATAAAGGGAGGTTAAGGATAAAAAAACATAAATAATTCAAATAACAGAAAATGAACATCGTAGCATGTTTTTTTTCCCTTCTAGTTGCTTTCTCAACATTATAAAGTGAGAATGCAAAATGACTGGACTGCAGCTTTGTCCAAGACTCATTAAAGTGCCTGCAAGGTAAATAAACACACACTCCTCACCCTCACCATGTGACTGCAGTGCAGTAAATCAATACAGCTCACTTTGGGCTGAAAAAAAACCCCTATGTCTTTATAATGACATAGCATGTTAAAGGCAGTGATTATTCCGGTGTGTAAGCATGATGCATGAAGGCAAGATGAAGAGGGCGAGAAGCATGCAGATGGAAGGTGGGTAGTGGCACCGGGCCTGATGGTGCTTTAGTATATGTGTCACTCTCGGTTTAGGAAGCACAAAGGGAGGCTCACAGGTACCAGGCTGCTATATATCTCTATTACATCTGATGGTCAGTCTGCTAGCCAGTTGTTTATTCTCATTAACCAAGACAACGAGAACAATCTGGGCCACACGTCTATCCTCCTACTGGCTTTGGATGTGGTAATCACTATTAGAATAAACTGTGTATGTATATTATCAGTTTATAGAAATAAACGGCACATACTGGCTTATAAAGGCCAATACTGGTATTTTTTTTTCCTTTTACGAAAAGGGAAAGAAATAGCAATGATAATAAGTATTCATTTACATATACATGCACAATCAATGTTACAACAAGCTTATTAAGAGTTACTCAAGGTTAAACTGAATCATATTACAAAAAATAGGACCTAATATTGAATCTAGGACAGAATTAGACTAACAGAAGTTCAGGCAGAATTTATTCCATTAAAAGCACAGACAACAAAAAAAAAAAACATTAAATCTGGTTACCATTTTAAATAAGCATGCTCAATGGTGCGGTTAGGAAAATTGTTGTACATGATAAAATTATAATCTCGGTATTATCACTGTATTGTCTTATACAATTGTTCTTAAAAAACAAAATCAAAACAATGACCCCTGTGCAAGATACATATACTACATATACTACTGGCTAGAGTCAGACAGGAAGTGGTTTGAGTCTAATTCATGACAAACGTCTAACAGGGTTAAGCTTAACAGCATGCAGTGAGCAGTGAACCTCTACTAACACATCCAGTTATTTTACTCGCTGATTTTACATATAATAATAATAATAATAATAGCTGTTTACCAGAAAACACAATAGTTATTATAACCTATCACTAATTAATACTTATTTCTTTTTAGGTCAGTAATTCTGAACTCATTAGTTTTTGTCTAACATCATACGCCATCATTAGAATGTATTATCCACTTTCCAAATTAGAATTCCTGTCTGATATTAGGAACAGAATAAAGAGAAGCGTCTGACAGCATGGCGAGCGTGTGAGGCCTTTTCTGGTATGGGCTGTAAAGGGAGGGGGAAAAAGGAAAGCTTTTGATAGGCTGCTTCAGACAAGGCGGCCAAAAAAGAAGCTAATGGCCATGATTAATGACAAAGGGCCAGAGGAGAGCGGGGACACAGCCGCTACATACATCATCCCTCGCCATCAGTCAGAGCACCGCCCTGGACCCTCTCCCTCTCGCTCTACCTTATCTCTGCCCACTCCCGCACTCGCTACAATTGCCTCCCTCTCACTCGCTCTCTTTTCACCTCTCTTTCTTCTCTCCTTTCCTAAAAAGAAAAAAAACAAGTGACAAAGAGGTGATAAGGTGAACAAGAAAATGGCGTGTAAAATAAGCAGATATCGCCTCTCTCGCAGGGAGAGAGGATGAGAGGAAAACAGGCTGTGATGGCGCTGTGATGGTGCTCTGATTTCACTCGATTTGACTCTTCCTCAGCTAAAGCCTCCATTCTCAAGGTCTTATCTGCCATATGGCTCCCCTGTTTAGATGATTTATTAGGTGCTGAAAAGCACACTGATAAATTTTACCTCATTCCCGTTCACATAGGCAACCCACGGTGTCAATAACGAAACTCAGGCAGGTTTTAATGAAAACTTTTAGTACCAGAGGGGTAACCATTTATTTATTACACACTATAATATTATGCTGGCAAAAAAAAAAAAAAATGAAAATGATCTTCTTTTCTTACGCACCGTATGAAAAGAGGGTGGCTGAAAGCATGGGGGCGCTCAGATCACCTCCATATGTCAGTACTTGTACTGCACGCTGCTCCTAAACCACTACTGCTGGATTCCTGCTTAATTGAAGCATTCAGCTGTTTACAACACATACAAAAACAGCAAGAGTTTATTTACAGCCAATTAAAATAACCATTTGGAGTGAAGGCAGACAATTATGCATTTCTGCCCCTTTGATTCTAATTAGTCAGTGTGTCCAAGTCCTGGTTTACATGCTTGATTTATAAGCAGGGACTGAAAATTAATTTCCTATCTACCAACAGATGTTAGGTTCCAAAAAGGCAAACCACAGGCAGAGCAAAGGGATAAAATAATACACTTTCCCACTCCTGGTCCGTTTTGCTCTCGTCAAAGCTTTGCTTTGTTGGCTTTGGAACAAAATCAAATAAGTGCGTAACTAACGACACTTTGATTTATGTACACATCACCTCATTAAAATGCTTGCCTGTCATCAGACCCAGTTTCTCTGTCAATTATAAGACTTACCACAGACCGGGTGTCTGACTTTAATAGGCAAACACTGGACTTTAGGGAGGCCTTCCATTTTTCAAAATGGCCTTCATCAATCTAGACTGTCTGGGGGCTAGTTTAGGACAGAGGCTGTGCTACACATCGAGAGCATTCAATATATCAGGAGTCACCAAACTCATAACAAAGCACCAGTCCCTAATTCTAATATTTCCCCATTTAGAATATGATTGTGATCATAAACACATGCTAAAAAAAAAAAAAGCCAGGAGTGGCAGATAAACAAACTATGCATTGAGATTCGAAAGTTCTAAAACACCCACACGCTGCAAACTATTTCCATAACAATGCACAAATGAGTTCCTGACAATTAACAAAAAATTGCAAATGAATGCAAGCTGAACAAAACATGAGGGTTATTTGCAAACCAAAGCATTCCAGCAGTAGAGACGACCCTTGTTAAACAAGAAAAACCAACGTCCAAGCTCAATGGAGGCAAAAGTCCTACTTTCCCTATTTATACCAACAAGATGAAACAGGTCAACCTCTACAACATCTAAAGTAACTCTTAAAAAAACAAACAGTGAGCCATTGTTTTAAACACCACCCACATAATCATAAGCCTGTTTCTTTAACAAGCCTATGAAAATTCCTGCTCAAACAAAAGAGAGAGAGCAAGCCAAATAACACATCGACACATGTTCCGCTCAGCCAGATTTTAACTTATTTTCAGCGCCTGCTTGTTGTAATTAATATTGCACAGGAGCTTGCATTGTCATTTTTCAAAGCATTTCCCTGGAAATGTTCTACACCTCTTAATGGCCTTGCTAATGCTGTAGCTGTCATTGGACAGCTGCACTTTTGCAAGACAAACTCGGGCTGCATCATGCTCCTCTCTCAAAGGACCCCTCCCGCTCAAAGGCGCCAGGGCCAGGCCGGCCAGCTGCTCACGGTGATACGAAAATCTTTGATTAATTTTTTACCTATTGCTGCCGAATGTTGCTCAAGTGTCACCTTCTCCGCTCAGTCTCTCGGCACCCTTGCTCCTTCCTGCATGCTCCTACGGATGATGGATCAGTTAAACTGACTCCAAAAGAAATCATAGGGCTAATTAAAGCCAAAACAAAACAAGCCAGATGTGTACAGGGCACAAAAGCTGGATGACTGCCCGAGCAGGAGGTGTGTGAGTGCCAGGAATGCATAAGGAAATCAAGGCCTTATTCAACAAATTACACAGCTCTCAAAAAGACTTCAGCTAATGCTACTCAAAAATAGGTAGAAAAACAGATCGACAGACAGACAGACAGATATGAAGAATAAGATTTGACTTGTCTAATGTCAAAAATTGATAGCTCAAGTCCAACATAAACTTGGCTGAACATTAGACCGTTAATATTGCCTGAAATGTTTTGGTAGTGTCAAGCAGTATCCTGTCAGATTTAAAGCTGTTAAAACCTTGATGCCAAGACAAGTAATATATTGTAAATCTGCAGTAAAAACATGCCGCCGGCAATTAAATCACACTGAATAAGACAAATGGTTCACGATTTGTTTGCTATAAAGTTCACCTTCCACCCAAACTCAATAACGTCCTATCACATGATAATTCTTCACCCGGAGTAAAGTTAAGCTGTGTGATTTAGATTACGGCTTGTCACATGGTGTGACATGATGCCATGAAAATCTTTGATCAAATTCGTCACTGTATGTGATGCCAGATTGTGTAATACTAACATTCTGTTTGTGTTATTATTCAGCTGCATAAAATGTACAGAACACAGTCATTAAGGAATTTATGCCTTACCATTAAAATATCTGGAGATATTCGGTGAGTTTTATGTAATTCTTTGGCTTGGCCTTTCTGTTGTTTGCTTTTAGTCGAACATCACAGCAGAAGCACATTTTGAAAAGAAATTGTATTAAAAAATTAACATGGCTGGCGCCGTGGTGTAGCGGGTTAAGGCGCCGGCACCCATGTGCCGCTGCACTCCGGCGACCAGGGCTCGACTCTAGCTCGGGTCCTTTCCTGTCCCAACCCCTCTTTTTACCCCATTTCATCTTTAATCTTTTCTATCAATAAAGGCAAAACGCCTGAAAATGTAACACTGCTAGAACTTTCAGCAGATGACTCTGGTTTAATGGTACTGTGAGTGTTCCTTTTTTGATAGGAAGAGCCATCTACAAGAAGCAGTTTATAACTTTTTTTGGTGGAATATGATCTAAAATAAATTATTAAGCAAGTCTACACCACACATACACCACAAATTATGAGATCCATTCGCGCTAAGTAGCCATGTTAATGCACCACCCATGAAAAGAAGATAATTCCGCAGATAACTGCAACTGCAGGCTTCAAACAGAGATGGCGATAAAAGGGCAAAGCTTACGGACTGTAGCTTTAAGTCAAGTTAACAGTGGTGAGAATTTTTGACAGGCACATCCAGGGTTGGGGATTTAAATCCTACTCAAAGCCTGTTTTGCTTGTGCTTTTGGGGTGTATGGGAGGGTTTGGAGGGTTCTCTAGGTACTCAAGTTTCCTTCCACAATCCAAAAACAGTGTAGTCTGACTTTTAAAAATTGTTAGTGTAAATCGGTGTGCATAAAATAATGTGTGAGATTTTGACCTTTGATGGCTCGGCTCGGTCCTTCAGACTTCCAATGACTCTGTGTAGCTTAAGCAGTACAATGAAATTAATAAAACAAATTAATGAAAATAAATAGAAATTAATTAAAGAAGCTACCAGCAGGTAATGTGAGTGTAAGTGGACACATACATCTTCTTCCTGTGCAATCAGCTGGCTTAAGTTTCCTTCTCTGGCAAGCTATAAGAAAAGCTTTTAGATTTAAAGAGACAGCCAGATCTATCAACACTGTAGCAAGACTCCATCATCGCCCTCATACGTTCACGTACGGCGACACGCTGCTGAAATCTGCTCGCCATTCAAAAACACAACACACAACTGGACGACCCTGTATTCTCCTCCAAATGATTTCCTGCCATTTAAAAGACAATAAGCAAGCAGCAATAGACCGATGGAGGAGGCATGTCATTTTCGGCACGCTGTTGCTCAACATCAAGGAAAATCAATGGCGGCTCCGCAGGGGCATGAAGAGGGAAGAATGGAGCTCCGTTTCATGTCTGTTTGAACTCATTTTCCTTTCTCTGTGGTTGCCCACTTCATGCAGCCCCCAACCCCCTCTCAGGCTCCTCCACTCCCCCCCCCCCCGCCCCCCCCCCTCACAGCAGGTCTGACAGCTTGACACATTGACAGCTCGTGGTGAATGACAACTGATTTGTACAAATTTCAAGCCTTATAAATCTACCCGTCACAACAACAGCATAAAAGAGCTCTGACCCAGCAGGTAATTCAGATGAGAGAAGTGAAAGAGAGAGAGAGAGTAACAGAGGAAGAGAGATGAAGATGGGGAATTTCTCTTTGACAGCATTCTCTAAAAATGTGCACGACGCTGCATTGTGACAAAATCCATACAAATAAATATGTATTAAATCCCAAGCTGTTTTTACCCGGTCAATTCTGAAGGAAAATATTTTACCATTTTTCCAGGTACACACTTTGTCTCCTTCGAGCATTAAACCCCAAAAGCGGGTCTTGTTGCCAATCACCTCTATGATATTTTTTTATAACGATATTAAAGTAATGCCACCTGCTACAAGCAGGATTACAGCAGCCGTTTATTTTTTTTTTTCCAGCCTGCACTCCGGCTGTGTAAATGAGTGGGCCTTTTTTACGCTGTTTAAACAATATCCCACATTGCACCAGGGCTCCAGCTACCCTCCAGCTTTCATCTGTTCATAATGGCAGCCCTGGCAGGCAAGGCCTTCGGGGCTGTAAATCCTCAGCCAGGGTGTGTTTTTACTGCCAGGAATAAACTACTAGGTAGAAGAATCAATAAGGAATGGCATAAAACAGATTAATAATTCCAGCTGAGTTGTTGCTTGCATTTTAGCAGTTGATGGCTCATTTGTGTGAGGTCATCAGTTACCCACAAAATGGAGATGCTGCACTTAATGATTATTAATGATAATAAAAAGTCAGCAGGTGTACAGGTAAAGGAAGTACTTGCGATGAGATCAGAATTTTAATTTCTCTTCAGGGTGGTGGGTTTTACACCCTGCCTCTGTTCGTCATGTGTTTTGTGCAGAGATAATGTCATGCTCTTTAAACGCCACTAGGGCTGCACTAGGCCGGAATCGGTGAGAAGCCGCTGTAGTGATCAGCTGTTGAGGGGTTGGTGATTAGGAAGGTAAAGAGTGTAGTCTTTAGTGAAAATCTGTCACCTCATCTACCAGCAGTTCACGGAGAAAACAAAACTCTCCTTTTTTGTTTTGTTTTAGATATCTGTAGCCTTAACGACGCTTGACAACAAACGACGGTAGGCAAGGTGTGGGATAAACATGTTAGCACATGCAGGTCTTTTGTCCATAGGGAAATCTTAAGCTCACCTTAACAAGCTACAGAGTAAATATGAAGATCACACTTTCTAAGCAATTAGACACAATGTTAAATAGCTCTCTATACTGTTGCGGAAAGGTTTCATCTGAACAACAAGAGACATCTTAAATATAGTAAAAACTCAATTTTATTCCTATTATAAGCTTTTAAACATCTTAAAATTTGAGCGTAAGCTAATTTTGGCAGGTGATTTCAAGCATTCATTTCTCTAAAAAGAAGCTGAAGTATAAAAGCAGTAGAAATTTCTAGTAACATCTTTTAGTAATCTAATAGAACCAAAACCTGAACCCTATGATAGAAAAACTACAAAATGAAAATAGCTCAACGGTTCACATTTCTTATTAATCAATTATTAATCTATCTATCTATCTATCTATCTATCTATCTATCTATAATAAAGCCCCATTTTAAGCACCTAGTAACCCGTCATTATCCTCTGCATTCAGCATAAGATATCAGCAAACATCACATTTGTGTGAACTTATAGTCATCTATAACATAAGCTTTTTGTAGCACACTTAAAAAAAACTCTATGTAAGTAATGCATGCTTGTGCAGTCATGGCATGGATGTTTGATTAAGATTTAGACCGTCCAACACCAGCCTCTGACTGGACCAAAAGGAAGGGAGGAGAGCTAAAGGATTAAGTGTGACACTCCCACTAATGCAGTGAAACTGTCATTCAGATCAAAGGGCCGCTGTCGGAGACGGAGAGGAGTTCAGACAGGTGTCCCCTCCTCTTCTGAAAGCCAAGACAAGTGCATGAACTCTTATCGGCAATGTGCACCAGCTCAGCTACCACTGTGTTCCGACCACTTTACGCCCATGTGTTTAAAACTGGATGATATCAGCGCCAGTATATTCGGAATGTGTACTCGGGTAGCTAATAAAACCTACTCAAATAAAGAATTATATTCTCGTTTTCTATCCTGTTGAGTCCAGGGAGGAAAAAAAAACCCAACAACCTCACACTAATGTTTAGCATTCAGACACAAACACACTGTGGGTCTAAAAAGCTGGCAAATACTTTGCAGTTTATAGTGAAATATTCTCCAGAGGTCAGCTTCTGTCCCAGCCAGTTGGTCATTTATCAAGCAGGCTGGCAAGCAAACAACTTATTGGAATGATGTTATTGCAACTTTTATGGAGTACAATTAAGTAAAATGTCACTTTGCTTAAGGAGGCCCATACCCCTTATTAAGGTTTGTCTTAGCCCTTGCAGCACACCACATTATTTTATATAGCTCAGTGATACACCCCAGAAGGAAGAGTTGAAAGGTTGCCAACTCCATTATGTTTATGCAACATTAAGCACATTTTCACTCTACAGGAATATACATCCATGGCTTTCTGTGTAATTCTGTACATTAATCACTTTCATAGCAAAACAATAGAGCTGGGATAAAAAATCATGTGCACGGATTCGACAGAAGGCAAAACAAGCCCCACTTACATCACACACTGTTCCACAAATATGTTAATTAATCCAAAGATGTGCAGAAATATGTGAAGCGATGACTTACGAAGGTATTAATTCAATGACACACTTCAAGCTGTTCAATTTTCCACATACAGAGGAAGTACAGGAATGTATTCACAAATACACTATTCATGTGTGGCATCGTAGATCAGTTAGATAGAGCTACTCCTAATGTACTCATCTTATAATAAAACCTTCAGTGCTTGCAGGCATTAGTCTGGGTAACCAAGAGAGCTCCAAATAAACACAGACATTCTTCAAGGCCTCTGTGGTGACATCACAACCACCAGGGAAGAGACTTGTCCTCGACATGCCTTACAAGTCTTTCAATTAACCTAGTTTCACAGAAGACCTTCAGAACCAGTTAAAGCAGATGTGTACATGTACTTTTTTAAGAAATAGAGAAAGGAAGGATGATAGAGAGGAGAACCCGCTCGATAGTCGCACAATTATTAGGGGCCTGAATGGTTTCTATCAAAGAATCTAAAGCCCAGCTGGTTGGAGATGCAGCAGGTCAGCTGTAGTTCAGCTGGAGGTCTTGTGATAGAAGGGCTTGGCTAGAGTTAGCAGGGGGGGAGGGATGACTGATGACCGCAGGGTGAATGCCAAAGCCATAAATCCAGCCAGGCCTGACCCCACAGCCCCTATAAACTTTATTTACATTTGCACATTGTGTCCACCTTTAAAACTTCTATGTTTAGTCCAGTTAAAGCTGTGATGTGTCTTGTGTGGTTCTTGTCAGGGGGTTATCTGCCTTATCCTCCTTGAACTCCACTGTAGGAAAAAAAATTTAAGGGATCCTCGAGCATTTTATTCTATTCATTTTGAATTAATACAAAAAGTAGTAGCTCAGTGATTATGGTGTTAGTTCAATTCTCAGCACCACCAGTCTGCCACTGCTGGACCTCTGTGCAAGGTCCTTAACCCTCAATTGTTCAGTTGGATAATCAAAAAATAAATAAATTTAAGTCGCTTTGGATGAGGGTGTCTGCCAAATGCAACAAATGTAAATGTAATCAATGTCTAAAGTTCAGCAGATCCAGGCTCCAGCGCTGAGGCCTTAATATGCTTATATTTTTTTAGGCTCTGAACAAACTAAGCACACATTACTGCGTGGCTGAAAATATCAAAATCAGATTCAGCATTCGTGCAATAATAGTAGCTATTAGGGTAAAATGCAACATTTAATCTGTGACATATCAATAAGTTGGACATGCCTAGCCTAAAAGACTGTAATGGGGAGCAGCTACCTTAAAGTGACCTATATTATTTATAGATTCAGGAGGTGGGAAATGAATAACTGAAACTAACATCCTGCCGTTTGGCATTCCAGTAGGCCCTACGCAACTCTTTTTGATGTCGTTGCCTGTTGAGAAACCTTGTTTGGACAGCCATAGGGTGGAGCTGGCAGGCTTCTGACTCCAGCGGAGAACACAAGCTACTGCAAAGGAGCACACAGGGGTCCTTTCGGCCTTCCAAATGGAGATTCTATCACGTTGGCAGGGGACTAAGTATTATTTAGTATTATTACAACCCATCAAGGAAATGCTGGCTGACAATATCACAGTGTGCTGTCTGGTGTAGACACGACATGATGAGAAGACACACAGAGGGAGGAATAAGGCTCTGATAGCTGGACTTTCCACACTCATTCAACAGGCACGATCATTTTGTAACCATTTCCACACTGTAAAGATATCAGGAAAGGTACTAGGAGTAAATTAAAAGCAGAAGCTGCTAAACACTTCATGAAAATGTGGTTTGTAACACAAACTTTTTAAATAAAAGTTTAGAGGAAAAATCACTCCGTGGTCGATATAAACTGCAACCACATATCCAGCAACACCCAAGAACTCCTACAAGCGTTTATTATTTACAAATATTCGTTGCCATTGAAATAAGAAGTGCAAAGGAAAAACATGTCTTGAATTTTTCTGGCAGTTATAAAATAAAACCATTATTGTGAGAGTGGTCTGTCAAAAACGGGAGTAGAAACGAAATAAAAACTCGGCATAAAATAATCATTCAGCTGGTTTTGTGGTAGGGAGGCTACGTGGCCTTGTGTGAGAAAGCAGCAAACATGCCTAAGTTATTACTGCAGGAAGGCAATCTGTCAAAGCCAGGCTGTTTTGGCATGGCAAATACCACTGGTGAGATCAGAGAGTCACATTCTGCTTGCAATTACTGCTAAAGGACCTTGGATGCAGGCAGCCTGCTATCAATTATTTCTTTGGCCTCAGACACTTGGAGCTGTCAAACTGGTACTGTTGTCTGTTTTGTAACAGTACAGGAGAGGGCACAGTGCATTGGCCTCTGAGACATTCAAATAGATTACACCATTAGGTGTGTTATTGTAATCACACTTTGCCATCTATTCCTGTTGTCTGTCTTATTCTTTTCAATAACCTAGAGACAAAGTTATTAAATAATTGTTTTGGAAAATCATGTCTCTGCCATTCAGTCTGTGAATCATTGCATAGCTGTATAAAGCAACCCTAATTGTGATGTACAGTACCCTTTCATCGGGGCTTTAACACATTAACAGTTGCTGATCTCGTCCAAAATTGGTCCCCATGTCTGGAAGCTGACTGTGCATCTGGCACATATGCACCGGCACAGCGCAGCCCTTCTCTTGCTCTCGCCTCGGTGCTAAATGATAATCATGCAGTCAATTATTGATCAGAGAGTATCTGATGGCTTCTGATGAAGATCTGCTTATGCATGTGTGCAGCATTTATCCAAGCAAGTGTGGCTATGCAACCTTACACATCTTTTAGGGATAAGGAAGGAAGGGGAAATTAATCATTTTTCCACAGCGTGACAGCACATTGCCCTGATGTGGCTAACCCATCCTCCAGGGCACAGCTCTAGATCATCCAGGGCTGTTGCTTTGGCAAGGAATGAACCATTCCCCCTCATCCCCACCCCAATCTCCTGCCAAGTCCTGGGACTTTATAGCTGAAAATTACATTCTTATGGTAAGCAAATGTGCAGTAAAGAAATAAAGAAGTTGCATGAATCAGTCAGAGGGGAAAGGGGGAAAGGTCATTACTCAAGACCTGAAGGAAGGAAGTACTTAAAAGGTCTTAACCACTTATGAAATGCTCTGTAATGGCTAATTCCTGATCCATATTATCGGTCTTTTAAAATGCATTATTAGACGGCAGAGCCTTCAAAACAAAACAGTATAACTCTATACGTCTCCTTTCATTAACTAGTATTGATTTACTCACATTATTAAACATTTTTAGAACTTACATTTTTGTAGCATGTTTACTTTTATAAAACCTTATGTTATGGTCTGAAGCTAATCTATCCAATCAGGCAAGAAAATCCACCCTGAAATTAGATGGTAAAAATAAATAAAAAGCATTATTAAATAATAATGACAAAAAGACAAACACTGTATTTGCATTTGATGTACTTCCTGTTACTTAGTTTTCCAATAGTTAAAGTTTAGCGATCTCTTTTCTACAAGTTTGCTAAAAATTGACTAGAATGAAAATCCATTAAGAATAAATCCACAACACTGACTTTGTTTAGAGTTAAACAGGCTGCCTATCTCTTTTCAGCATCTCCATGACAACGTTAGCATTTATACATCTCAAGCTGTGGAATAATACCCACTTGTACCATGAACCTTCACATACTTGAACCCCTACACAAATTGATCCATGGGATTTTTTAAATTAAAAATGCAAGTTTTATTTATTTATTTTTTTTTAAAGATTTTCAGTTCCTTTAGCTCCTTGGCCCTCAATAGGTTTAGTCATGCACAGAGAAGGTGCTTAGAACTTTGTAAAAGACTCTTCTGAGAAGAGCAGGGAAACGCAGCTGTAAGAAGTCTTTGTCTAGGGTTTACAGCTTAAACCCAGTGCCCCATACATTTGGTGACCTCCTTTATCCACACACTGAGAAGTTTCTCGACATCAAACTTTGGATTATCTTTGATTTCCTCTCAGGTGAAAAGGGGTTTAAACCTCTCAGTTGGGAGTATCCGACAGACAAAAGGGATAGGGAAATGTTTAGTCACCATATTTATCAGGTCCCAGTTACTACTTGTCAGGAGCACTTTCTTTCCACATGCTAATTAACAGGATCCCCCACCCCTTTATACATCCTAACCATCCCCCTATCATTCCTACATGACAAGAGCTGACATATCAGGGCAAAATCCATTTGCATGTAAATTCAGATCAAGGAAATCTGAACTTACATTTGTCACCTCTTAATACCAGAGTCTGGTCATGCTAAATAAACATTTAATGTATTGTTATGTCTAAAATGGAACTGTTATCGCAACAGTGCTTGCAAAGACAGCTTTATAGATAGACGTAGTAAAACACTTTATAGTTTTGTCATAGTCGGTTTCATAATATGGAGTCATTTGGTAGAAAAAGGCTGGTAGAAATATATTCTAACAAAAATGGCCATTTGAAGACAGACAGACATCAAAGTACATATGGCAAATTGTTATCCAGTGGAGTTTTTATCGACGCTATAAGTGCTTTGGATGTGGCTGTAACGATATCCACATCTGTTCATCGATATATCCAACAAAATCTTTCTCACTGGAGGCAGACATGTTGGCAATTGGAACAGGGAGAAGTAAAAAAAAAAAACTGCTTGAAATTCCACACAAACCTGTGAAAATATCAAAGCAGTATTTTGAAGAACAAAACTCCAAAGTACCAATCAGCCTGCACAACTGCAAATTCACTCAATAAACCCGGAGACCTATTTTTAACCTTCCAAGTTAACCTTCCCTTACTGTATTATAGCATGGAACTTTTCTTGGAGTGTGTTATAGATCCAGTGAGATATATCAAACTTTAATAGAACGCAGTGTTGAAAAACTTGCACTGCTTCCAGGGGAATGCCAGGCACGGTTCATATGCAGCAGATCATAGAACGGGGCCACTCCAGCTCGCCTGCTTCCATCAATCAAACAGCAAATGGCTGTTCTGACACTCCCACTATTCATTTTCCAGGGCACCTTACGTGACACCATCTTGAAGATAACAAGAGTAGGAAAAAACAAGGGTAAAAGGGATGGCTTGAAATTATTGCCAAATGTTCTCATTTAACAATAAACTTCTAGCACATCATCTGACGAGAACACTTAAGGTATGTCCAGAAGGACACAAGTTGTAAGGTTTGATCCTGGCCATCTGAATTTTTCCCCCTTTACTATCCGCCGTGGCCATCTTTTACGCCTCCCCCATCTCCCTCCCTCTCTCTTTCCTATGCAGACCTGAAACAGATTTACAGCAACTGTCAAAGTCAGGGATGACAGATAAATTAATCTTCTCTTCATGAGTTTACATCCCAGGCATCTGCACTGCTGATCTGGCCTTAACAAGCACTGGGTCTGTACAAGCTGTCTTTTAAAGTTGATGTTTTCATGGCTGGAGATGAATTGCCCTGTCATGAGAATCTATTTATACAGCAGTTAGAAGGTGGGGCTCTGGATCCAGAACAGGATGGTTTCATAGGCTGAGGTCTCCTTGAAGTATCTGTTAAAATCGGCTTCTGTCAACCCAGCATTTGCACCAGATCCAATTCGCAGCTACAGTATTTTTTCTTGTTTAAAATACACAAACTGTATCATCCTGTCTGATGTCTTGCTGTGTTATATTGCTCCAGCATTTGTCAAAATGTGAAAGCAGTTCTCCCTTGATTGTGGCCATTACTGAAATTGTGTTTCCTTGTGGGCCTGGTTAGGAAAATGTGGCTGTCCATCGATCATCAGACTTAAGAGAGGGCTGTAAGTCTGACTAGCATGCAGGATCAACCACATTATCTAACTTAAACAAACCATGCAGGCACCAAGCAGGAAGCGTGTACTAAGCAAACGAGCCTTAATAGAGAAAAGGGCATGTAATAGGTGCACACAACCTTCACCACTTAGAAAGGGAGATGGATAGACCAATCTCTTAGAACAACTCGTTAACAAGTTGATCATTCCCACAGTCATTTCCCTCTAGCACTAGAAATTTCAGATGTTACCAAGCAAATGAAATAAAAGTGGAATAGAACCAAGAATGTAGTTCAAAACTAAATGCATACATAAAAAAGTGCTGGAAAATAATTCATGATGAGGTGTGGGTTGATGTGTTGTTAAGTAGGGCAGGGCGGTATGACGGTATATATTGTTACCACGGAATAAATTGTCAATCATGATAGATTTTTTATTCCGCTACCAAAATGTATCCCCACCCTGCCTGTCAGGCTTTCTCATAGGATATATATATATATATATATATATATATATATATATATATATATATATATATATATATATATATTTCTGAATTCTCTCACATATATATAGTTCAGTAATTCTTTTATATTTAATTTTCAGAAATCAGGAAGTCACTTTTAATATGTGAGGTATTAAAATCACTTTGAAATGCGCACTTGCGTTTTACTTCAAATTTTAATCTGCAATTGTGCAAACTGTGTATAGGGAGCAGGAGTAGTGACTTTATAAGGTATTTGTCAGTGACACTCCAGATCTGTTGGGAAGAAAAACTACCAGATAAGAATTTTCTTTAAGTGTTTACATATTAACATTTTTAAATTCAAGATTTTTCCGGGTTTTTTTAGTGGTCTTTAAAATGTTAATTAACTAAGTGAATAAAAAACATGAAAGATAGGATGACTTTTCTATTAATAAATACTGATAAGACTGAAATATTACTCATTGGCCCAAAAAGCAGCACACAGGAGCACTCACATTTTAACTTACATTTAGAGAGATGTACTATCACTACTAGCTCATCAATGAAAGACCTGGGCGTTATATTAGAATGCACCTTTTGATGGCCATATTTCCAATATTACTAAAACGGCCACCTTAGAAATATTGCCAAGATTACAAACATTTTACCAGTATCGGATGCAGAAAAGCTGATTCATGCATTCATAACCTCCAGACTAGATTATTATAATGCATTACTAGGTGGTTGTCCTACATTTTCGGTAAACAAGCTACAGCTAGTCCAAAATGCAGCTGCCAGAATTCTTACCAGGTCTAGAAAATATGAACACATAACCCCAATATTATCATCCCTGCACTGGCTACCTGTTAAATTTAGGAGTGGTTACAAAACAGTGCTAATTACTTATAAGGCACTAAATGGATTGGCTCCTACGTACTTAAAGAGTCCCTTAACACGCTACATTCTATCATGCTCCTTGACATCTCAACCTCCTGGTCTGGTAGTAGTCCCCAGAAAAGCAAAGTCTACAAAAGGAGGTAGAGCGTTTTTATGTTTAGCTCCTAAACTTTGGAATGGCCTTCCTAACAATGATTGGGTTCAGACACAGTTTAAACACAAATTAAAGACATACCTCTTTAGCCAGGCATACACATAACATATCCCATGATCTTATGGTCCAGTACATCTGATTAAAGGCACAATATATAAACAGCATCTACGCTAATTTTGCTCCACCTGTTTCTCTTTTTATACCTATCCTGAGGTATTCAGAGATTGTGCCAGCACTTGTAGACCTATAGTGAGAGTGGTTAAGGTGTTGGACTACCAACCTGAAGATTGTGGGTTAAATTCCCAACTCCACCATAGTATATAAGTATAAGTATAAGTATTTATTGTCATTGTGCAAGGTACATGAACAGAGCCAATGAAATGCATTTTTCGCATATCCCATTTTAGTAAGTTGGGGTCAGAGCGCGGGGTCAGCTATGATACAGCGCCCCTGGAGCAGGAGGGGTTAAGGGTCTTGCTCAAGGACCCAACAGTGGTTGACTTGCCGGAGGTGGGGCTTGAACCCAGGTGTTTCTGGTCTTCAGATTAACAACTCAGCACCTTAACCATTTGAGCCACCCAGCCACCCTGCCCCCCTTAGCCCCTAATTGCTTAAGTCGTTCTGGATAAGGGTGTCTGCTAAATGCTGTAAATGTAACTGTAAGAGGCTAACCCTGCGATCCAGGGGTACCAGTGACCAGGTTCCTGCCCCTTTCCTCGAGTTTCCCCAGGAAACGAGACGCTGCGTCATATAGCTATACTACCGGCATATAATGTGCCTTGCCTATGACGTTTCATCTTTCGATTGGCGTGATTGAACACGTGCTTCAGAGCCACAGTCATGTGGAAAGCGTTCTCATGGAATCCTGACGCAGCGTCTCATTCCCTCTGGGAACTGAGGTTACATATGTAACCTTAGAGACATTTCCTCCTACAGAGCAAAGACAGATTTGGCCAGGAACAGCCAGCTTTAAATTGTCAGCAGTTTGTAAATGGCGTGTGTAAGTGTGTGTGATTGCACTTAAAGATTGACCCCACACTCACCTAGTGCCTAAAGTCCCTCAGGCTCAGCTTTGCAACTAGAAAATAAATAAATAAATAAATAAATATACACAATATATTTGTTTAAGCTAAAGAAACTAAAGGTTATAATGTTTCCCATGAGAATTTAAATCTCTGTTTTGATTTTAAAAGGCAGGATAATAGCAGGTTAAAGAAAATTGGTGCGAAAATGACAACCCTTTTACAGTCTAGCCTACCTGAATCCAGCGAGCCCTTAAACAGCAGATGAAACAGAACCCACGACTTTGCCATGAAGGTAGTTTGTGCTGTAATTCATCTTAAAATGGATTGCTCTGTCACCTCGACTAACACTTACTAAGAGCACCCATCAATACTTTTTGTCAAATGCTGCACGCTAGGTAAGATGCATCATCAATCACTATTTACATAAAAAGCAAAAAGCCTTTCTCCAAACGAGCCAGCGGGGAGGTTTAAAATGGCGAGCGGAGTTTTTCTGAGGACACAGGTCAACATGAGACTGACATAGTACTAATATCTCTCTCTCTCTCTCACAGACACACACACACACACACACACACACAGTCTCGTATTCAGTTACAAACAATTTATGTAGGAATGATAAAAATGTGTTCGAACTGTTATAATCAATCTGCTAAACAGACATGCTTAACGGTTTGAAGAGCTAGTTCAGTGCCCAAGAGAGACAGTAAACAGTTGCATCACAATGTTTAACTAATTTCCTCTTACTCACAACAAGTTACTTAATGCTGCTGCTGCTGTAACAAATGGTGACAGAAAAGGAAAGACGCACACATGTATATAGTCCCTGTATGTAATATGATACAGTAATAAGTAATGTAGTCGTAATAAAACTATTGTATATTTGATTACTTTCCAATAACAGCATGCCCTGAAGAGATTTATTTCTTGTGTACATCATAGCACGCCAACAAGTATTAATAAAGAAATGGATCAATTTTTATATTTAATGTTTTTTAGATAAGCTTTACACAGTAAACTCTCTCTCTCTCTCTCTCTCTCTCTCTCTCTCTCTCTCTGTGCCTCTATGTCTGTCTATCCCTGTCTCTCTCTCTCTCTCTCTTTTTCTCTCTATCTCTATCTATCTCTCTGTGCCTCTATTTGTGCCTCTATTTCTGTCTCTCTCTCTCTCTCTCTCTCTCTCTCTGTTTACTCCAAAATGGTGTTAATGAAGATGAACTGGTTTTTAGCACTTTTTAAACTAATCTTATTTTAATCTTTCTTTTTCTTTTTTATCTTTGCAGAGATTTGTTATAAAATGATGCTTGTATTGTAATTTATTAGTAATTTATTGGTAATTTATTAAAGCTGAGTTAAATCTCTCTTTGTCTCTCTCTCGCTCTCTTTCTCTCTCTCTCTCTCTCGTAACATTTTCTTAAATGTAAAAAGCACCTCTGTACAAAAAAAAAAAGAAAAAAAAACAATTACCTTTTCACAAATTAAATGTTTTTCCTCAACAGAATGTATGGTTCTTTTTTTACGATACAGTATAGATTACCTGAAGTGTTTGCCATATAGTAAATTCCTACTTAATGTAATAATATTAACCTGGAACTTGTCTAAACCGACACAGTCTATACAGCGGGAAAAGATATTTTAGCTGCTTTCACAGCTGGAACAAAGGTTAGTTGTGAACCTGTCCAGCCATAATGAGCAGACGTGTACCACATGATCAACGGCTCATAAACATGGCGTAGGATTAGACATTAGTTTCTTAGGAGATTTATTTTTTATTCTAATTTGTCTCTTCCTTCTTATATTTTAATTTAGGTTTAAAAGGTTTAGGTTTGCTGTAATAGTCTACATTGGGGAGCATATGGTACATAGCCTCAGCCTCAAGCACCAACATCTGATGCATATGACATACATGTGACAAACTTTGGACTACTTCCCTCATGAAAGAAGGAAGCAGTCGTGTTTACAGCTGAAACAATGAGCACTTATGAGGAGAAGCAAAATAATGTCATTTATAAATTCATGTTCAATTTAAAATATAGACTTAATTACTGCTTATTTATAAGACGGTACATGGTTAAACATTGGTCTGTTATTGTAAAGACACCATTTTTCAATGTTTATGCTAATAAAAATGGCGCTGAACAAAACAAACTATGATGATGGTTGCTTTAAATGTCAGTTGCATGAACCTTTGGCTATCCAAAGCTGCTAGATGATTTATACTAGAACCGTGTTTTCCCTTGGACTTATATTTACATTTTTTTACTAATATTACTTTAAATTTAAAAAAAATTCTAATATATTTTTAATTTTTTTTAAATTTAATTTTTATTAATTGAAATATTATAAAAAAAAGCAAAACCCCCCCACAAAAATCCCTGGTCGGACGAATCTTCCACCTTCCAGCCTGCTCGGACTTACCTGTTAGTGACAGATGGCTGGATTTATCATTCACAACACAAAAAATTTGCATTACAACCTGTCAAAGCTGCTTACAATGTCAAAGACCAAAGCCTTCTGCTGCCCAGTGGAAAAAATGAATAGTTTAATTAACTACAGCCGAGTTATTAGGCAACACTGTTAACGTTCGCTAATTTGAATTAGACAGCTAACTAGAGTTAGGGCAGCAAATTGGTCAGGGGCGACCCTTACTGACAAATACACTATAGTAGAATATTTAGGTAAGCACATAACAGATAAAAAAAGTATTTATGGCATGATGGTGTAATAAGGTTTAAATAGAATATTCTTAGGTAACAGCAGGATTTGGTGTGTGCGATTTTTTTAACAGCGATTTGCCAATAATTACAAAGTTACATTTATATTTGCACAACGTTTCAGTGTTATAATAACAACCTAATGTTAGATTTATTGTTGTGAAACAAGCTCTTAAGTTACAGCAATGATGTACATTTTTACACAAATCTCTCTCTCTCTCTCTCTCTCTCTCTCTCTCTCTCTCTCTCTCTCTCTCTCTCTCTCTCTCTCTTGCTTGTCTCTCTCTCTCTCTCTATCTCTCGATCCCTCTCTCACTTGCTTGCTCACTCTCTCTCTCTCTCTCTCTCTCTCTCTCTCTCTCTCTTGCTTGCTCTCTTTCTCTCTTTTTCTCTCTCTTGCTTGCTCTCTCTTTCTCTCTATCCCTCTCTCACTTGCTTGCTCACTCTCTCTCTCTCACACACACACACACTGAAAAGCACTTTTCCAAACCAAAAAAACCTAAAGTCATGATATAAATAATACAGTAGAACCGAAACCTTCACTACATTCAGCAATTATATGATTTGCACTAAACTCAATTTGTCAATCTGTTATTAGTGCATTTGTAGTATCAGTTTAATGTTTTTATTTTTATTTTAGAGGTTTAGAAAGTAGGGCAGGCGGTAGCACAGTGGAGGTGATGAGTTCAATTCCCAGGCCTGATAATCTGAAACTGCTGGGCCCTTGTGCAAGAACCTTAACCTTGTAGATCCCAATAATTGTCATAAGGGTGGATGAACTGGATAAGGGTGTCGGCTTAAGTTATGGTTTATGTTTTAATGTACATCTTCTGACCAATCAAATTCAAGAATTCAATAATATGCTATATGTCCCTTTACTGTAATATAGGACAAAGATTAAAGCTTGCTAACATGCAACAAATTCCTGCATGTGCATTACCTTACAAATACAATGTGTTTGCGATTTAAGTCTTGTTGGGAAGGGAATAGGGTTTAAGCCGAGCTATTATAACTCAGTTTTAGTGCGGAGAATGAATGATGGCCACTTCCATCGCCATGGCCAGGATCAGCTCGACGCTGTTTGGACAAGTGTGGAAATATGAAGGGATACGTCAGGTCCCTGCCGGCTCTTTAAGCTATTAAAGATTTTCTTTAAATAAGCCTTATTTGAAATGAAACACACACACACACACACACACACACACACACACACACACCCTGGCTGTGGAATTTGGCAAAGCGTTTCAGATCTTTGTCACTCCAGAGGTAAGTGGTAATGCTGTTTATTACAATGAGTGATTTCTTCTGCTTTCAATGAAGTCCAGGATTCTTACATACAGTAATCCCAAGACATCAAATTCAGCACATGAGCAATGGCTTACACACACACACACATACACAAAGAGAGAAAAACTTCTTTTTCCTTGTAATTAGTTTAGGCAAATAAAATGAAATAAATCTATTATAATCAAATCTTCGCAGTCATTCCCAGAAAGTATATATCATTAGATTTATTACAGTAATATATAATACTTTCTATGATTAACATCCAATACAGAGAAACGTTCACTAAGTGTTAGTACATTTATTTTAGTGTAGCAGATTCATGTGAAAAATGCTGACCATGCATTTATTATATTAACAAGGGAAAAGTGCATACTTATATACATATACATTCATACACACACACACACATGCACAGAATTCAATTTGGAAACCATCATCTAGAGCGAAGAGGCGGACAGGAAAGTCATATTGCCATAATGCTCACATTATCAATCATCCTGACGTTTTATTGGCTTTATCACTGTACATGCCATTAAAATAATGTCTGGCTGGGATTGTCAGGGGGCAAACATTAAACAGGCCCAGGATTAAAATGCACATCTCAAACAAGTCTCGCTATCCCTTTCAAAACAAGTTCCCAGCTAAAAGCAAAGCCTGAGCTCGGCTTTGAAAAATCCGTACTGTCTAAAAGGTGGTATCAACACTTTTCCCTGACAAGCTGATAGCGTCAGATGCAAAATCTCGCCCAAATTAATCCCCCTGCCTGAGTACAAAAAAAAAATGACAGCAAATAAAGAGGAGAATTATGAACTCCTGGATTCCGTGAGCGTGTGCTGCACTCCTCATCCAGAAAAGTCAATGTTAAACTCTCAGGCGCTGGACTGATATGCTAATAACGGCGTTCCTCATAAGCAAACACTAATATTACCACTTGAGCTATTAAAGTCATTTTGGTGGTTCGTGAAGCTGTGAGGAAAGTAAATCTCCATAATTCAACAGATCCTGACAGTTAAAAGGTTGTAAATGGACATTTAAATGCTACGGCTGTTGCCAAGCTGGCAAGTACACCGTAAAACAGAATAATTTTGCCTCACAACCCTTAATCAGAGGTACGCTAAACAAATAGAGGAATCCACAGCTAAAGGGAAAATACATTTACATACATATTCTTTTTGGAGGAATCATAACTCATATGTCAGATAAGCTTGCGTGTCATGCCTCAATGGCATAAATATTGACAGACATAGTACATCATAAATCTAAATAAGCAGAAAAACTGCAGATAGCCAAAATCTCACATCTGGTTTTGAAAATAAAGATAAATTCCAAAGCTTGAAAAGACTGATAAACGTGTATCTGTCAGAACATCCTGTTTCCTGCAAATGCTTCCATGTCACTCTTTGGATGAAAAAAACATACTAATTAGGATCTTGCTAGAAAAAAAAATCTTTCTCTAAGGATCATTGATATACAGCCTTACAAAACATCATCTTTCGGAGACATTAAAATGTACTCGGTGTCCACCCTCTCGACTTTACAGCATATTAAAATAATTATGTCATCCCTTTCCTGGCCGTTTAACCATGCAATGGGAAGAGTTCATTTCTGGCCTGAGTCAAACTTAGAGACAGACGCCCAGCTGAACAAACTCAAAGTCCTGTTTAATATCCAGATCTCTAAGACACTTGGCTAAATATAAAATGATCTATGGGCCGCAGTGAATCAGACAGAAAGCTGAGCAGAGTTGCATCACTCCCTAAATTCAATTCAGGAGGTTTTTCCCTTTCGTTGTGAGGCGCATTTTTCACATTACTCTATTACTCATTGTGCCGGGTGAAAGATGGATTCACAGTGATGGGAATAATTAATCAATTTCTCACACTCTGTTATAAAGAAGGCAGCGAATAATAATGTGAATGAACGAGGGCAGGCAATGATATTTGTCTTCATATCCCAGCAAGGAAGGCAAAGAAAATGTGCAAGGCAACTTTTTTAATCATTAAAACAACAAAAAAGTTTGCTTGATATCCTATACACAATCACTCCGTCTCTAATACACAATCACTCCATGTCCAATATGTTGAATAAAAACAGGCCTTTGTAGACATCTTTCATGTCTTTCATCTCTCTATGGCATGACTCAAAACAGAGAGTTCTTGTGCAGAACAAGCACGAGAGGATGATGGTGCCGGATTACAGATGCTGGACATTTTCACGATTGAAAAAGGCCAGTAGGAGGCATGGACAGAGAACGAGGGGGTGGTTGAAATGTGTCCTCGGAGGGATTGAAGAGGATTCTTCTCTTAAGATGTGCTAGAGGGCTTCCCCTGAGATAATGAGAGGTCTCACACTGGGCCGGAAACATCCACAGCATACATCCTTGGGATAACAGGACCTCCACAGGAGCTGCAGTCAAACAGCTTGCAGCATGGCAACAAAGGAGCATGAGGAAAAAGAACATGTCTCAAAAAAAGACATTGCAGACTTAGGTTGGAGAGAAGGCACTGAGCTTTGTGTATTTCTTTAAGAAGAACTTAAAAAGAGGAAAAAAAGTGATGAACTGTCCAGCGTATCCGACCAGATTACTTTTCACGCTTATGATACTGTAATGAAGGCTGTCTTGAGAGGAAAGGAAAGTCAGCGGTAACGTCACCCTTTCCGTTGCCTAAATGTTCCAACTGCTTCCTAAAAAGTGAATTGTGGAGTTGATGCTTACAATTTTTTAAGGTTGTGCCAAAGGGTTTATAACTGACTTTTAAACTTGGAAATTTTGAAAGAAAAATCTTTTAATTGAGTTCTCAAATGCATCTGTTCTAAAAGCTGTAAATTATGTAATTTTAGCACATTTTTGGCCAGTGATGTGGTGTAACGCGTTAAGGCCCCAGTACCCAAATGTGCAGTTGCGCTCCGGTGACCCGGATTCGATTCTGGCTTGGGTCCTTTCTGGTCCCGCCCCCCTCTCTCTCTTGTTCATTCATCAGTTCCATGGCGTAAACGGCAAAAAAATACCCCCCAAAATATCCTTAAGAAATTTAGCGCATCTTTATAGCACAAAATAATGTGTGTGTGTGTGTGTGTGTGTGTGTGTATATATTTGCATGTGCTGTGTTTTTAGTTTACAGTAAAATCTTTAATAGTTTTTAGTTTCATAGTTAACATAACAGGAAGTTAGGGAAACATTTAAATATTAAATCATATAATAATAAATAATATATAAATAATAGTATACAAAAGCTCTCGTCTAATTTATGCTAAACATTTGCATATACAAAAGGTTTCCTGTCACTGATGTCTTTTATGCTGAACAGCATAAAAGAGTTGCTAACTATAAAAAGCAGTGTAAGAGGTTTTAGTACATCAGGTTACACTCACCTCCAGTAGAAGTCTCAATCAATAAAGAAAGAAGAAAGCAAACAAAGTAACTTGGCTAGCTCTGCTGTCTGATAAATGACTAACTCACTTTTTCCTCAGGATAAGCTAGCTTTGTCGAGGGACATAGGGAGTTTTTGGAACATTCAGTACCTCTGATTTGAGAACTTGAGCAAGCGATCGCTATTGTCCCTATCAAGCTATTATTAAGCTTAATATTATTATGAGCTTATCTTATTATTAAGCTGATATTTTTCAAATGTTTTTTAATGACAATTTATTTATCCACTAAACATACAGTATGTAAAATATTGTGAACTGTAAACCAAGTCAAAAAGCCATTTATACTTAGCATCATGAGGCTATAAAAAGGCAGAGCTACATAAAGCAATATAAAAAATATAAGGATTGAATAAATTCTGTAAATGATTAGCATGAGCGAATAAGTGGCCAGTGGTACTTTGCAATGCTAAGAATTCTTAATACAATATATCTATGTATTTTTCTATGTAAAAATTGATAAAGCTGATAATAGAGACCTTAAGGAGCCTGCATTCATCTATAAAGTAATTCCTAAATAAAGTGATTAAAAAAGCACTTCAGTCCCTGATGGACACTTTGCACTGCTATTAGTCAAAATGGAAAAATAGCTACTAGGACCAGCATTTCAGGTCCCGGTACAAAATATATATTTACTAATACTATGCAATACAACTTTCAAGGGTTAAGCTGCTAAAAGTGATGCTTACCACTACTGGTTACCTCTGACATCAATACCAGGGTTGTACATTTATTTTGGTTTTTATTTTAGTTTAATCTTGTGTCAAATTAGTTTTCCAAACACCATTTTAGTTTCATATATTCGGACAGGACTAACATCTCCATGTTTTATACAGAGGTTCGAGTGTCTGTGTTTTACGTGTGAGCGTTGCAGAAGCTCACAGTTTTGTGTTGGGAATCTTTACATTCATAAAATAATGAAAACAGCATGGCTATAAAATAATTGTAAACGTTTTTCAGAAATTTTCTTAAATGTAACAGAGCCCAATGACAACAAACAAAATTGATTTTGTAAAAGCAATAATAATGTATTTTTAATTTTTAGCAGGTTACATCCACTATGTCACTCATCTTAAACCTGCTTAGACAATAATTTGTGCTATTTTTATCATTATAATTATAAAAAGACCTGAAAGTTTATGTGGCACAACCATTGAGTCAAATGGTCAAACTAGAGGAATCGTATTTATATAGATGTTTTATCTTAAAATTTATTGGAGTAACCAACAAAGCAAGAAGACTGGAGAGAGAACACTTCAATTAGTAACCATCGGGCAAGTAACAAATGCAGAGTTCTCTGTCCAGACACAACTTTTAAAAGCATGTTATGAAGAAACCATTAAAACGCCATAAGCGAAAATGCAGATTAGTCACATGGGATTAACATTAGCTACATCAGAATTTATTCACCAAACGCAATTTTTTGCATTAATTCTTACATACAAGTCATCCATCACTCATTTCTGATGCAATTCTTTAAAATGCACATTAATAAGGGATCCATGCAAACATTTGGCATTCGGCAGACATCCTTATCCAGAGCGACTTACATTATCTCTTTTATACAACAGAGCAATTGGAGGTTAAGGGCCTCGCTCAGGGGCCCAGCAGTGGTAGCTGGGTGGTGCTGGAAATTTAACCCAGACTTTCCAATTAGCAATCCAACACCTTAACCACTGTGCTACCACTTCCCACATTTACCAGATTTTCCACATAATTTATCTGACATATAAAAAATTATTATAGCAGGTTTTTTCGTTGTAATTTGCAGCGCACACAAATGCTACAATAATTTTGAGTTTCCATTCTCATCAAAATCTGTGAATAACATAAGAAAAAAATTTATTTATTTAACTAATCTAGCTACATTCTTATTTTATTATCTAAAACATTGTGCCATGACATTTTTAACACAATTTTAATAAATCTATTTTCACAGCGTGTTCCATTATTTCACATTATATTGTACATGAAACTCTCTATTTCTGGAAACACTTGCCTAACCCCCTCAACATGAAATCCAGCCAAGCTTTGCTAACTTCTGGATATTCCTTTCATTTTCAGCACCTCCAGCTACCTCCCATTGGTTTTACAACTTCAAAATACACCTCATGAAAAAATCAGGAGTTATCTGACATGTGTCCCCCTACCCGGATGGCATGCCAGCACCAAAGGCCAGCATTGATTTTCTGTAAAGCAGGGCCGGATTAGCCCCCTTTAGGGCTCAGCTGTCTCAGCACGGCCTGAGGGGCTGCTATAAAACTAATAATTAATTTAAACTGCCCTGCCTGCTTGGGCTATGGTGGAGGCTGTATGCTCATAACACACAGCCAACTGTCTGAAACTGTCTCTGCACAGAGCAGTGCAGTACGGTGTTATTTTTATCTCCTGCTTATTGGACAAAGGCAGTACATGTGTGGCTACAGCAAGAAGTCTTGCATGCTGAATAAAACGCACTGTGGTATTCACACAAAACAGGACAATAAAGACCACATGTGCCTTGCTGTCTGATTGACAGGCATAGTAAAAGCAAATTAAGGGTAAGGAAAGAGTATAGAACACAAACCCACTAACAGACAGCCAGGCTCGGTCTGTAGACCGCCAGTGGGCTTAAAACCCAAACACAGCGACAGTTTTTCATTTTAAAGGGACAACAGGCTTTCAATTATAATGTCCTCAACATGCTTGAGCAAAGACTATAGTAATATACTATACTATATTATGCAAGCCTTTTTTATCCTATTTAATGAAGATACATATGGTACATTCATCAAAGGGGAACACACATAAGTCAAGGAAAATAACTAGACTATAAATCTGTTAGCATGTGTGACAATAACGGAAACAGCGCCTGATCCACATGTCATTTGCAATCAAGTAGGATACAGTGTCATAGCCCATGTATGAGAGGCGGATGGGTGCCTCAATCCGATTTTTGTGGAGGTCTGCGGAACATTTTAATGACTTTAAGTCAACCATCACAAGGCAAAAGCCTCTCAAAATGAGTGCTTGGGCTTGGTACAAAAACAGACATCAGTTTTAGCTGGTCATCAAATAGTGCCCTTGTTCCTTTTTTTAATCCAAAGTCACATGCTGCACATTCCGTCAGAAAAAAAAGTTCCTTAACACGCGGTGGATGTCTCAGCTCGCCACATGAGCTCGATGCAACTGCGTAACGAGGGCGAAACACTTCATACTGTTTGCTTCCGTCCAAAGCAGTGCAAACAGAAAAAGACACTCCATACTGCCGCTCTGTTCATTTTCTTCCTTTACTGTAGCTCCAATGAGGCCTTCTACAGCAAGGGGCCAGTAAAGGGATTTCACCTGAAACTCTTTCATCTTATTTAACACGCAAACGCTCCTCAGATCAGACCAGTGCGGCTTGTATCGGGGCAGTCGAGGCTGTCTGTCTGTAAAGTGCATGCTCAGGAGAATATCCCGGTGCCTCTTCATCTTCCTCCTCTTCCTCATCTGTTACCGCCAGGCGTTTTGAAGCCAGTTATCAGGTGCGCAGTGAAAACCCTCTGGCCCCAACATGAAAGATTGCTGTCATCTCAACCTCAAAGGCAGTGAAGAGAAAGCATTTTAAAAATCGTCAATTTATGTCAGGATTCACAGAGTGGTATGGTAAATATGGTAGTTTACTCTAAACGCAAACATTATTATTCATACTTATTCATAAAATGTGTAACGGGAAAGTGGTAGCACAGGGGTTAAGGTGTTGGACTGCTAATTGTAAGATCAGGGATTGATTCCCAGCCCCACCGGTGGGTTCACAAGCAAGGCCCTTAACCCCCAATTGCTCAGTTTTATTAAAAAAAGGATAAATGTAAGTCACTCTGGATAAGGGCATCTGCCACATGCTGTAAATGTACCAGATCACAGAGCACTTAACAGACTGAATATGATAAATAGAACATTTCTGTTTATTGGAAAGACTAATAAAGACGATATTCGGAGAAACAACACTGACAGTATATTTTCAGACACTAACGTTTATTTGAAAGTATAGTAACAGAGGTGTGCTATGCCTGTGAAGTGTGCGAAGGAAAATGTGCTGCAGCTGTGTGTAAAATCTGCAGCAGCTGTTTAAACCCTCTACGGTCTTCTGCGCAGGGGGGAGAAATGCGCTCCTCTCTGGGCCAGTGCACGTTTGCAAAGCAAGCAATTTGGACCGTACACTCCAGTTCATCACTCTGCAGGTGGCACGTCACTGCTTACCAGCAGTCAAAACACCAAGGTTTGACTTATTATTCTGGGCACCATCTATACTCAAAATGTTCTAGCGAATATTTTCCAATAATGATGAGCGTTCGGAGGAGTAAATTCCTAATGACAGGGTTCGAGGGGGGTTTTAAAACGGTCGGACAAAGTTATACAGTGTCAACATTTATCATAATGTCCACATGAGAAATTGTACCCAAAGTAGAAAACACACAAAAGAGCTACATTCTTAAAGTTTTGGCTCGATAACGTCTGCGTATCTGTCTTCACTTTTCTGGGCTGTCTCTCTAGGAGAGGCTGTGGGAGACAAAGTGTCATGAAGCAAACCCACACTAAGGGCAACATCGAGAGTAAACTTCTTTGTTCCTTTTCCAAACTGCTAACTTTTTTCTCCTGTTGGGAAGCGTGCAGGGGAAGTTAAAGAATGACAGACCCTTTTTCGCTTCAAAGTACTAATACTTTCCATACTTCTGAGTTGCTTACATCATTAATCAATGGGATGGCTGGGCTTGATGGTGGACGTAAACTGGGGGGAAAAATCCATGAACTAACATAGATTTAGGGTTACGGCTTTTCTAACTCAACACCTTGATGTGACAGGCAGCTGGGGTGCGATTCAGAGCTTTTATTTCTGGTGCTTATAAAAAATTACACAACTTTAATGTACACAGATAAATTTGAAAAGGAAGCGTGCATTAAGACTACATTTTCAGGCAAATGCCGATGTAAAAAATTGAGGTAGAGGCGTTAAATGTTTTCTAAAACACTTGTCAGCCATGCTGGACCCGATCAGGCCAGGCTGTAAAAATCCATCATGGACTTTTGTGTTCTGCTAAAGCGCTAAGGAAAGATATTCCAGGTTTTAAAAGGCTTTTTTATTCATTCAGCCATCCAGACTGTGTACTAAAACTAATTGGATTTCTGTCAATGGAAAAAATATATATCCCTGGGAAGACTCTGAACTACATAGCGCTGACGGTACAACAATTCATGAGGGACAAGGCCCTTCATCCGTGCCAAATGCGAGGGAGAAAAATGAAACCAGAAATCGACATAAAATATTAAAATAGAACGCTATCGAATTTTTGAAAAATGATGTCAGATTCACTCATTAGGTCTACCGGCATAGTGAATTAAGCTATATTTAGTGGGTGATAATTGAAATCATAGCTGTAGTCATTGCCACTGACATGTTTCTAAATAATACCCAATAAATTTCCCTTTTGTTTCGAGGGGCGCTGTGACAGCTGGCAGAGTTCAGAAACCGAGAACATAAAAACTATTAACGTCTTGCGTGTATGACTGGCCTTTCCATTCTCTCTTCCTTAAAGCCAATAAAATGTCAACTTTTATTTTACCCCTCCAAAGTGTTGGCTGCACATCAGCTCTGCCCTCTAAAGCTCTGCCACAAAAAATCCGAAGGCCTGTATATCGCTGTGTTATAGGCACACCATAAGTCCTGGGATATGAAATAAGAACAGGATGCAGGTTTAAAGAGGAACGCCATTTCTTACGTATTTATAATTAAAACAAAAAGGGAAGAGAAGGATGTTTAATTCTATTTCACAGTGACACTGTAGATTTGCTGGGAACAGATAGAGTACAGTGGTTTGGGTCGTTTTGGATAAGATTAGGCCGATAGTAATGCTGACGGTGATTTAAAGACAATTCTTTAGCCACTGGGGGTCTTTTGCTGCATTGTAACAATAAAGCCATGATTTATGTCATATTGTTGGAAAGAACTACACCACAGAGATGGCGCTGGCAGGATACAGTCTCCCTCTCTAGAGCGCTCTAGAACTATAAAATCCTACACATACAGCAGACATTTTTGGATCCGACTACTCAATGCTTTATACCCTACATATACTGAGAAGCTATTCAGAAATCATTTCCGAGCTACACTATGTCAGTAGCCAGGGGTAATTTACATTCCGGTCACTTGAATTGTCTCGTATTCCTTTAGACGTGTTCGGTACAGTGAACCGGTTAAGCAAACATTAAAGCAAAGTAGTTTGCAACCCCTTTCAAATGATTTGGTGCCTCGCAGAACTTATGATAATAAATGGAGGCAGTCTTATAGTAAAAAAACCTTTTTATTCTCTCATACTTTTCGCATATGTCAGGAAATTGAAAAATCAGGATTTATTAAGAGATCTTAATGTTGTACTTGCATGACTCACATGCACATAAAAACATCAGGAGCTAAATTCAAGCTATTGAAAAGGCAAACACATTTTTACTTTGTCGATAATAACTCTTCGTTAAAAAGAGAATCTTTATTAAAAGCTTGTTCGCTGTTTTTCTACAGAAAGTTTTACAAACATCTAGTTAAGACAAAATTCACCAATCAGCATGGTTAGGGATCCTCACAGAAATTACTGGATGAAGCAAATACCCACTAAAGAAAGTAGCTATGTTTTTATTCACCTAGTTTTATTCGCGTTTCCACAAGATACGCATAAATTCTGAAAATGTAGGCAAAAAAAGAAACGTTTTATCCGATTTTTAAAAATGCACGATGAATAAATTCCAGCACACGTTAAAATAGTCATGAGGTTCAGCTTCAATAGATCATATGATATGATATGATATGAAATGGCAGAAAGTGAACAGTACGTTTGGGCGGTTAATTACATTTTAAATACCTTTATTTTGTCACATATACTTTTTACAGCAGAGTGAAATTTGTTTGTTCGTATATTCCATCTTGGTACGTTACGGTCAAAGCACTGGGTTAGCTATGATACATCGCCCCTGGAGGAGGAAGGGTGAAGGCTCTTGCTCAAAGCGGTGGTGGGGCTTAAACCCACGTCTTTCCTGGTCTTCAGATTAACAACTCAGCATCTTAACCATTTGAGTCCCTTTATTTTTTTAATTTATCTTAATTGTTTTGTGTGACTTTTTTGTCATGTGACAGTTTTATAAAAGTACTCTGGCTAGAGTATGTTTCATCAAATTAAAAAAAAAAAAAATCTTAGCCAAACACCGAGTGTATGTCTTGCCTGCAAGAACATTTCAAAACTAGTCTGTTGGGACTTGATGATCTTTCTATGTTGGCGTTCGAAATATCTGTTTTGGCAAAGGCCAGGAAGACCGTGCACTCTGCTGCAGCTTTTTACACTGCCTTAAGCACATGGATTACAGTCCTGCTTCTTATAAGAGTTGAGTAAACTAGAACAAGGTATGCAGACAATATTATTAAGTACGATAACAAGAAGAACAAGAAAAAAAAAGAAAAGGTGAAGAAAATATGTCAGGCAACGAATACATAAACTATCTATAAAAAGCAAGAGATATGAAAACGAATAAAGTTTGTGTAGCTGAGGGTCAAGAACAAGCCTGTGGCAATCTTCAGGATTATTTTCAAGAAATTTTATGATATAGCCATGAAGGGGAGGAATGTATTTATCTGATAAGTAATCATACTGTATATAAATCACTACTGTTTCTTGTCGGTCATTTTTTTCTTAACAAACACTCCCATTCTGTGATCCATGTTAATATTTATTCTTATTATAACCCTGTTGTGTTTTTTTTTTTTTATAAAGTCTTAGTATAAAAAGTTTTTAGAACATAATTGGGTCACATTTTAAACGGTGATGCGAAAGAAACAAACTAAAAAAATTCCATTAGCAAAACAGCCAGGAACAAACTTGTCAAGAATAATGCATCTAAAAAGAAACCCTCCGTATTATCATTATTACTGGCCGCCCTGTCATCCCGTCACTCCTGGAAAAAAAACAAACACGGCGCTACAATTTGTTCAGATAAATTAAATGTGTTTTATCGTTGCATAGTTGATTTAGAAAAAAGCTGTGCTGCAAATGAAAATGCATACATTACATTGAAACGAGAGGACGTTGTCTTATAAGCTTAAAGAACATTGCATATTTCCTAATACAAGCAAGATATTCGAGGCTGCTCCCAAATATTAGTGCTAAGTAAACTTGATAGATCAGATATGGAAAATTCTCATTTCTGCTCAAGCATCAATTTCCACTCACTTTCTCGGCTAAGTGATTTGAAGACCTCCTTCCGACAGTTTCTCCCCCTCGCACTCTTTTAACTGACATTTTATCTGCATACTGGTATTGTCGCAGATTGAGCATACCCACAGGACAATGACAGCCCCTTCTTCCTTTGTCACTTCTCATTTCGGCGCTGAGCGATGCCTCTTCTTGTCTCGTGCCAATAACAGCGTCATCGAATAAAAGATTTCATCCAACTTTGATGGAGAAGGTGCACTTCATACCGCTGACTCTCATTTGTCAATTAACAGGAGTCTTCTGATGTCGAAACGCACAGACAAAAGATACGGTGTGGTTTATGACGAATGAAGAGGGACAGTTGAGTGAGACATAAAGCTGCAGAGTAATTTCATAATGTGCCTTAGACGTGAATTCAAAATGACACTGCTAACAGTCCATACACGGCTTTATTTCATTTCTAGCTGTACCCAGACATCTCCCTTCGTCTCTTTACTCAATTTCATCGCAGTACATTCGTCTCGTTACTGCAGGCCAGTAAATACCTGATGCACTTTACAGGTGCGTTTTTGATTACGTCTTTAAACTGTCATACTGTGCAGGCGGTGCTGCAGATTATTTTAACACAGACGTTAGAAAAAAGAAAGATTAATTATAGTACTCAATGTGTTTTAATCACATCAACAACATTCATATACAACTCATTCAACATCCTGTATGCATATGCACTGCATTGCAATGCCACAATGTACCATACAAAAAAAATACAATAAAAATTGACACAGAGGAAAAACATGGATATAGAACTTAACATTGATGGAAGTTGTCAAAGGCCCTTGTTTAAAGCAACATGCAATGGTTTTATTTATGCAATTACACACTTAGATATTAAGGTAAGGATAGAGGGACTTGAAAGTACAACCTTCAGTTCAGTTGGCTTAAATATTTGCCACCACTAAAGTTGCATCAGTTACCGGGTAAAGGTTTATTTAGGGACTACTGCCTTAAAACAATTTCATGTACAAAAGTCATATAATTCATTTATCTTCTATACCCGCTAATTCCCTAATTCGGGGTCACGGTGATCTGCTGGAGTCTATCCCAGCCGTCTCTGAAAGGGCGAAAGGCAGGAGGGGTACACCCTGGACAGCTCGCCAGTCCATCACAGGGCCACACACACACTCACACTCACTCCGATGGGCAATTTAGAATCAACAATCAACCTAACATACATGTTTTTGGACTGTGGGAGGAAACCGGAGAACCCGGAATAAACTCACACACAAGCACAGGGAGAACAGGGAGAACAACTCCACAGAGAAAAAACCCGGGACCTTCTTGCTGTAAGGCAGCAGCACTAAGCCATTGTGCTGCCCCGAACCCAATATTAAAAAAGTTTAATAAATGAAATGGACATTAACACTAATTTTATGTTGTGGCGGCGTGGGACGATGTGACGATGCTTCATTAGATTAGAATTTATTGACTTATCTTTCAACTCAACAAGGAAAAAGTAGTGCTTAAACTTTTAGTTTGAGATTTTTTTAATGGCCGTACTTACTAACTTAAACGTAGCGCATACCTACGTAGTATGCAATTTCGGACAGCGCCGTTGGATACTTGTGTGTAAACACCTGCGCTACTTGGATGGAAATTTACTCCACATAACCCAGTCATCATCAGTTATGTGGTTATCTCGCAGCCCCAACACACACACACTAATCATCATCAGTTATGTGTCCCCCACACAACACAACACACACACAAGAGAAAGAAAAACTATGCAGGTCCTATGGTTGAGAGAGTACTGATTAAATGCGCTGTAGTGAGCTCGATTATCGTAACGCTGTTTGTCAGTAGTGGTAACGGCGTGATTTGATCGTTACTAAAAAAAAGTAATACTGTTAGTCACACTCTTTACTTATAATACTTATAATATAATTCACTCATCACAGATTCATAACCACTCAATAGCTAATACACAGAAAGCTTGTAATTCCAAGTAATGTACTTTCAACAATCTTGTGCCGACAAAAATGTAACACAGAATAATTTGTCCCTGGTAAGAATAATGCTGTGAATGTATGCGTGCATTGATTTCTTGAGATTGAGTGTCTCATCCTTTTTTTGTCTCATGACGAAGGGTTCCAGGAACAGACTTCAATTGCAGCACAGCCCTGACCATATAAAACAGTTAAATGATTTCTAACAGGCCCACTATAAAAACGGTTCTTACACAGATGATGAAAAAAATGGCTTACACCCAATGTGAAGTTCCAGAGAATTTATATTAACTTTGGTTAACAACAAAGAAACCCAATTTTCATGACTTTTCTCAGAACAACGATGTGCTCATTGAGGCATATTATGATTTCATCCAATGAAGGAAGTATAATGAAATGTTTTATATTTGAGGCCTTGCGATTCTAGGTCAACACAACATTTATGGAAAGATCTCATGTATCCTGACTAGCCTCTGCCTTTCACTAGCCTCTGACGACAGGAACCAGGCACTCATCGCTGTGTTATGTTCACAGATTCCCCAAACATGGATACAGCTTCATTTTGACTGCTCATCCAAGCTTATATCTAAGCTCTATCTATCTAGCTTATAGCTTTCCCCAGCCTTGGCGGCTGAGATCCATCCTTTCTTGCAGATCATCTAGACAGGACTAGACAAGAAAATAAGATCTTCTCTGTTTTCAGCATCCAATAACCCACAGCATCATTCTACATGACAGGTTGCTCCTGAACATCATATTGGGATTAACTTTCGAGGCCATCATCTGCTAGATCTCTAAACTCTGGCTTTGGACAGGTGCTGTCTAAACATCACGATGCCTTAATGTTAACCCTCTACAGACAGCAACATGTGATAAGATCTTGATAAAGTAAAATTTAATATTGCATTGCATCCAAACAGGTAGAGCCTATTCTCTAACTGAATTAAGACGGGCTTTACACTGTATGATTTGACGTCACTGACAAATGTTGAATTCTAAAGGATTCCTATAATCTTATGCTAGTTTGACATGTTCAATGACAGACGATTAACGGCAATAATTTTTTTTTCATTCCATGAAATTCTGGCAGTGTCAAAAGATTTCAGACACTTACTTGCAGTGTGACTTCTTCTCTGATGACGACAGTCAAACCAAGAACCAATAGAAGCGCATAACATGTTAACGCAATTAGCTTCAACTTTAAACTACCAGATAGAAAGCTTGAATCGATTCTAGTGAACACTACAGCAAGAAATGAATCTTTTTGGGAAATGTTATGAGCAAAATTGCAGCTACAGCTAGTTTTTGTACCATTAGCGAGATAATGCGGGTTACCAAACGTGTCACAAATTGATAATGGTTTGTGTGTGTCTGTTTTTGATGTATTTGAACTGTCGTAAGGTCTGATATTATGACAACTAAGATCCTACAGTGTGACATAGAGGTCATGTTCTGACAACCAACAATCGTGAAAGACTATTTAAAAAAAATCACCCAGTAATTCCGACCTTACTGACACAAGGATGTAAAAATAACTGTACATAAAGATACCATGGAATTATGAAGTCATGTTAGGGCTTTTACGGTCTTGTGTATGTTTACACTGACAGCTTTGTCTGCACATTAGAAGCAGCAGGTCTTGTACAGCACATTTCCTGATTGTAATCACATGCCTGTCTGCATGCCAAACTACAAATCACATTTTATAATTTACTTCAACTTTAAAAACTTCCTTTTATTTGGCTAGCGTAACCTTATAGATATACATTTACCAGTGTAACAGGGCAAGACTCCAAAAATACAGTTTTTAAAATAGTTCCCTGTCAGGATGTCAGTTCTGATTCCATAAAGAACCAATAACATTTATGGAACATTTCGCATAGGTTTTTTTTTTTTTTTAGGTGGAAAATGGTAAAAAAAAAATACCGGGTAAAAAAAATGTTCTTTATGGCATTACATTTTTTTCTTAAAAAAACATTAACCAAAAAGTTATTCGGGGAACCAACAGGGTTCTTTTATTGCGCTTTGTGGTTCTTTCTGGCACCTTTTATCGGTTTATCTGACACCAATTAGTGTAAACAGAATCAAAATACAATGACTGAATATCTTTAACAAAGAGTGTACTGACTGAATATCCAATAAAAGAAAAGTGAAAAGTGGTAGTCCCTCAATCTCCGCTTGATATGTTAGAGTGTTTGTGGCATTTATGTTAAACTAGTTACATGATTTTAAAATGGTAGACTTATGGTTAAGGTTAAACGGGAACTAGGGAAACTCAAGGCAAACTTAAACACACATTTCTTTGTTTCTTTTTCTAAAGCATATTATCAGTGATATATGTTCAAATTCACACAGTGTATGTTTTCCTTGCAGTATTTCTAGCAAATTCAAGTGCACACACCAATTTTACCCAATGCCGGTAAGCCACTCGGGCTCATTAGGAATATTAATGCACTGATAAGCGCATATTTCTAAACGACACGCCGAAGCAGCGCAGGGTTTAACAATTATTAATCTGACAGTCTTGAGCGCAAGGCGAATCAATTAAACGAAAAAATCCACATTTTCAGCACAGATAACTGCCTCAAGACGACAATTTTCACATGACAAAGAGAGGCCCATTCAGAGTCCTTCAAGGCCTGACAGGTCAAGAAAAGAAGTCTGAAACAAAAGCACCTTATAACCATCATCTCTTCTCTTTTAGTTGTCAGCTCAACTTTGCTAGTCCTGCTGGTGAAATGGCGCTCGCCTCCCGCCTGCCACAAAGGTGCTTCTTCATATCCTGTCAAAGGAATCTTTTATTCTATTTGCTCAGCATTAACATGTCACGTTTATTGATCAGATCTTTCATACAGCCACAGCATGCCAGCTCTGAACTTAGGTCCTTTGATGCCACGATGACATTCAAACCCTTGTAATGCAAGTGATGCAGATATTAAATTGCGCTTAATGTAAAATTGTGACTACATTCGCAGCAGGTACACCGAGTTTCATATCCTGTGACAGTGCTGTTGTTTACGAAAATACTCATAAGTATTTTTTCTGGCATAGGATACGAAAGAAAGAAAGAAAGAAAAAAGAATTTTTTTAGGCCAATGAAATAATTTTTCATACATAGCTGCTAGTACTGTTACTACTAATGAAGGCCTTAGCAGTGATAGTACATATTTATAGCAGTATTTGCTGCAAATATGTACTAGAGACCAACCAATAATCAGTTTTACAGATACGTCTCCTCCTTTTAAGCCTTTTTAATATCGGATACGGGTTTTATAATATCAGCTCCACGGATAAGGCTGTTTTAAGAATTGCCTTCAAAACCGCTATTACGGCACTGCATCATAACAACAGTCAATTCATCATCGCTCACAGTTAAGTAGCTGATTCTATCTAATTAAATTAAATATCTTATTAAAAAGATTCGCAAATGATGCACTGCATTACACTACAACATAGTTCTCATCAACTAAAATACCAAAGCAGCGTGTTTTTTTTATTGTTAGAATTATTGTTAAGTTTCTTGTTAGCTGATGTGGAAATAACAGCTGTTTGGATTGTTTCACAAAAAGAGCAAGTTTCATTACAGTACTGGCAGTATTACAGATAAAAACGAATGATCTTTAGTAGGTACCTCTGAATAGCTACATCTGGCAGTTTAGACAGACCACAGAAATGGTGTAACGGGAAGATAATCACCAAACAGAAGTGTTGAAAAACACAAGATGTATCACAGTGATGTTGCAATCCTAAAAACCTCCTTCAGCACATCCTAAGTTCTACCCCAGCAGCCAGGATGTCTAGACAGCGACACTTGTCATGGCAGTGCTGCTTCACCTTTGAACCTTGTAATGTCACAACAAGCAATCTAAATGTGTTAATGTGGTTGTTAAATATCAGGTTATAACGGTGCTGGTGTTATCGACTCCTTACCTGAGTCGGTTGAAGCTGAGATCTAGTCGTTTTGTTGAACTTCCATATTTAGCAGTAAGAAACTCTGGGATGAGCTCACAGTCGTGACCGATATAGGACACCTTTGATTTATTAATAAAAAATGAACACAAATTAGAAAGAGGATAAGTTGATTTATAATCAATAAGCTGTCGATTACTTTAAAGTAAGCAAAAAATAATAATTTCTAAGATATGGGAATAAAAACTGTACCTAAAATCTGCAGTAAAATGACAGTATCAGCCTATTATTGTTGTCATTTCTTGTTTAGTATCATGTCACTGTTTCTTTTTTTTAGTGCAAAGAGCAGTTTATTATTGCTGCAAAAGTTCTTGATGAGAGTATTAAGTTTTGCTGTACGATGACTCGTCTCTACGTTATAAAAGCAGCCTCGATTGTTCAGTGGCAGAACTTTGAGTCTTCTACTCACCTGAGTTCCATTCACCACAACTCCTGCCTCGCTGTCTGCCATCCCAGCTGTCTGACAGCTCACAAACGGTGCCAGATATCAACAGCAGACCTGCTACAAACCTACACGATAAGGACACTTTCACTGGGACGAACCCGATCGCTTTCTTTTTGCTGTTTAACGAATTTTAATTCACTTCTTCCGCATACTCAAAGTCAGCTGATCTGAAAAGGAAGCGCGCGCCACTGTTTAGACCACAAATCAGCCGCGTGCGTGTTTATGCGCTAGAATATACACTGCCAGTTCCAAAAAAAAAAAAAAAAAAAAAAAGTCACACACTCGAATATTTTGTTGGACCGCTTTTGGCTTTGATTACAGCGTGCATTCGTTGTGGCGTCGTTTTTACAGGCTTCTGTAATGTCACAACATTTATTCCCGTCCAAAGTTGCATTAATTTTTCACCAAGATGATGATGCAAAAGTCGGATTCCTGCGCAAAGTTTTTTCTTGCATGTTCCAAATGAGGTTAAGGGTCTGGAATGATGTCTCATGCATCCTGAACCACTCTTTCACAATTTAAGCCCAATGAATCCTGCCATTGTCATCTTAGAATCTGTCATCATAGAAGAAAAATCTGGTCATTCAATATAAATCCAGGTAGTCAGCTGACCTCATTCTTTGGGCACATAATGTTTCTGAACATGAATCTGACCAACTGCAGTAACCCTGGATCATAGCGCTGCCCCCACAGGCTTGTACGCTAGGCACTATGCATGATGGATGCATCACTTCATCCACCTCTCTTCCTACTCTGAGGTGCCCATCACTCTGGAACAGGGTAAATCTGGACTTATTAAACAACATGACCTTCTCCCATTGCTCCAGCATCCAATCTTTATGCTTTCTAGCAAATTAAAGCCCCTTTCCCCACATAACCTCACTGATATGTGGTTTTCTTTAGGCTACACAGCTGTTTAGTTCCAATTTCTTTCAGTTCCTTCCACATTGTGTATGTGAAAATGCTCCAACTTTTATTATTATACATAGTTGTGAGTTTCACTGTTGCTTTTTACAATTTGATTTCCTGGAAGATGATGGTCTTTCAGCTTTTAATAATGCATTGAACAGTTCTTAACCCAACTTTAGTAGTTTCCTTTGTTTGATTTATGTCAATAATTTGACCCTTCAGATTAACGTCTTTACCATGACCACAGGATGTGTCTTCTGACATGGTTGTATAAGAAATGAGAAGCTATTTAATGCATTAGTTATGGTTAAATAACTTGTTGCCAGCTGTTGCAGTAATTATCCAATGGGAGTCTCTGAGCTATTTGATTGATTAAATCCAGGTGGTGACTTTTTTTGATGTGTATGTTTAGTGTATGTGTCTGTTCATATGACGTGCTGCTACATACAAACAGCTGTTTATGGAGTCATTAGCAATGTCTTGTAACTCTGATATTTCCTGTTATTAGACTAGCCGCAGTAGCTCATACATGAGTGGAACCACAAGAGCGGTTTCTTCAGGAGTGTAGCCATAAGAGCAGCATTCCTCGAACCTTGAAAAGGGAAACTACCGAGTTTATTTTTTGTAAGAGCATTGAAAGAATTGTGACCAAATACAAATGCTGTGATAAACATTATAATAATTTATTTTAAAATAGTTATTGTTGTTGTTATAATTGTTGATGTTGTTGTGGTGCTGGTGGGAGTGTGGATGTTGTCAGCGGCGTAGTTGTAGTTATGCTTTGTGGTGGTGTAGTTCTTATTGTTGGTGGTGGTGTTGTTGTTGTTATTGTTGGTGATGTAGTTGTTATTGTTGATGTTGTTTATATAGTCAATGTTGGTGGTTGTGGTGTAGTTGTTGTCATTGTTGTTATTGTCAGTGGTGATGGTGTAGTTGTAACTGGTGTTGTCAGTGGCGTAATAAGTTTTGTTGTTGTAGCTGTTATTGTTGGTGGTGATGGAGGTGTAGTTAGTATTGTTGTTATTGGTGTAGTGGTGGTGGTGTAGTTGTTGGTGGTGTAGTTAGTATTGTTGTTGTGGTTGTTATTGTTGGTGGTAATGGAGGTGTAGTGATTACTGTTGTTATTGTCAGTGGTGGTGGTGTAGTTGTTACTGGTGTAGTCGGTGGGGTAGTTAGTATTGTTGTGGTTGTTATTGTTGGTGGTGATGGAGGTGTAGTGATTGTTGTTATTGTCAGTGCTGGTGGTGTAGTTGTTACTGGTGTTGTTGGCGGTGTAGTTAGTAGTATTGTTGTTGTGGTTGTTATTGTTGGTGGTGATGGAGGTGTAGTGATTATTGTTGTTATTGTCGTAGTGGTGGTGGTGTAGTTGTTACTGGTGTTGTTGGCGGTGTAGTTAGTATTGTTGTTGTGGTTGTTATTGTTGGTGGTGATGGAGGTGTAGTGATTGTTGTTATTGTCAGTGCTGGTGGTGTAGTTGTTACTGGTGTTGTTGGCGGTGTAGTTAGGATTGTTGTTTTGGTGGTGATGGAGGTGTAGTGATTATTGTTGTAATTGTCGGTGGTGGTGGTGTAGTTGTTACTGGTGTTGTGGTCACTGGTGTAGTTAATGTTATTGTAGTGGTAAAGTTATTTTTGGTGGTGATGGAGGTGTAGTGATTATTGTTGTAATTGTCGGTGGTGGTGTTGTGGTCACTGGTGTAGTTAATGTTATTGTAGTGGTAAAGTTATTTTTGGTGGTAATGGAGGTGTAGTGATTATTGTTGTTATTGTCGGTGGTGGTGGTGTAGTTGTTACTGGTGTCTTGGTCAGTGGTGTAGTGAATGTTATTGTTGGTAGTTATAAAGTTATTGTTGATGGTAATGTTAGTGGTGTAGTTGTTATTGGCGTTGGTGGCAGACATTGTAGTTAATAGTTAGTGACAATTGGTAACCAAACCTACCTATTGGTAAGTTTAACCCTATTTTTTTCTGTTAAGTTTTGTATGTAAAATTTCCTCCTTAAAAACTTTTGCAATAAAATGTTTAAGTTTAAAATCTTGCATTACATTTAATTGTGTTTTTATGCTGTTTTTTTCTAAAAATGGCGTTTTGCGTAAGACTCATAGTTATAGTCGTTTGGTTATTTATATCGCAAATAAACTATCGCTTGCTTTACGATCCTTTTGAGATGAAAGGACTTTTTTGTGTTTGTGTGTGTGTGTGTGTGTGTGTGTGTCTGTTAGCCTCTCCCCTTCTCTGTGGGAGACCAGTCACGCGCCCTGTGACGTCAGCTGGCTCCTCCCACATGCGGAAGTTTTGGAGAGTGCTCACACAGCAGAAACGAGCGCAGGCTGCGGGGTGCGAGTACATTAAAGTGGAAAGCTGAATAAAGCTTTTTAACGTTAGCACGCTTTACTCAACGTACAGCGCCATTACAAAAATAAAAATATATATTTCAAAACATAAATGTTTATTGAAAAAATAACGATTGTATCCTTTTCGGACAGCTGTAGCATTATAATATCAGGTAATGCGGGGTTTTTATTTTTTGTAAGTTGTTTTTTCCTCTTATGTATTTGTGTAACACGTGTTAAACTGTGTTACTTTATTCATTAGAATATTTTGCCTTGTTTTGCAACTCCTTTCAGAAAAGTAGTCGGTAGATTAGTCACCCCCGTGGGAAAAAAAGGAAAAAGCTCCTAACTAGAACCCAGTCGCTCAAGCAGCGCATATTTATATAAAAAAAAATACACTAACTTCAAAATTACTATTATATACATTTTTATAAAGATTGTTTAAAATGCTTTTAATTTTTTCCTTAATTTATAAGTATAAATACACCAAACCCCGGGCTCAAATCGAGCTTTATAAGACTCAAGCGCTAATACACGAGTTCACATTTAAACATCAAGCTATTAAAAATGTAATAATTTTTCTCTAACTTTCCTTCACGTTTGCATATGAAAAATTGACCCTTTTCGTTTTATTTCGCGTGTCTGTGTGATAAAGTCCACTTTACCGGTCGCTACAAATAAGTTATATTTAGACGGAGAGAGAGAAAGAGAGAGACACGATTCATAAACATGTCACCGGCGTGAAATATATGTAAACGTTTAAAACTTTCTATTTAAATATCATGAATTATGGCCTTGAAAAATGTGTTCCCATTTAAGGGTAATACCGAGTATTTGGTGTCTGCTTCAGAAGCCCATTCGTCATGCAGACAATAAAGAGAGTTTTTGCCTGGCGCTGGAAATTTATGGCTGCCCTTCTCTGCCCTAATAACTCACGCAGTGTGTCCCACACTGACAGGCCCTGCAGAAGAACAGCAGCACTGTTATCCATCACACACATCTCTGCATGCTGAGCTGCGAGCTTCTCCTCAGCCGCACTTTAAATGCCCGATAGGAGGGACCATTTGAACGCTTGGGGTATTTTTTTTTTTTTTGCTCGCTTTAGTGTTTTATGATGCGAAATAAATTTCCCAACCCTAGTCCCGGCCTACGATATTTATAAGAATATATATGACTTAGTCTAATAAGTGCAGATGATTCCGAAATTTGTGGAAAATTAAAAGTATCCTAACAGTACGCATACAATACATATTCGTGTTTATATTCGCAAAATAATGTTATTAATTACATTTCATTTATATGTGCGTTTGTTAATTTTACAGGTTCAAAAAATTCTTGTTTAAACCGTTTTGACTTAACTTACAAAATAAATAAATAAAAGTACTGGAAGATAAAATAAATAAAAGAAAGAGAAACGATTAGTATGATTTACTATATATAACTAATTAACGTATCATATATATATATATATATATATATATATATATATATATATATATATATATATATATATATATAATTTTTTAATTTATTTTATTTAAATATTTTATCAAATATTCATCACACATTCAGAACTGTCCACTCCAGGTTTTCTTGTTCTCCGAGATGACCTGTCAACCGGATTAACGCCGAAAGAGATTAATGGCGGAGGCGGGTTGCAATAATAATCGTTTTGTTTGATGTGACAACTTTGATAGGCGTTGATTTACTTACAAACTGATAGGCTTTTAATTGAGCGCCTCCATCCAGTGGGAGATGAAAGGCGCAGCGCATTGAAAAGCTGCCCGGAGACTCAGTCCTGATTAGCCCAATCAGCGGTGAAGAGGTCAGCGCTTTTCTCCTTACATAGCCCTTACAAACTCTCCCCCAATCACACACACACACACACTTTTTTTTCTTTACAAATACATTCCATAAACCTTTCGCAATTTCATTGGCAAATAAATATACAACTTCAGCTCGTATTTTCCTTCAGTTTTATTACATTTCAAGTGTCCCGATCTGATGCCCCAGAGCCTCAGGCGACATGCATGTAATTATTGTCTGCAAGTTCAAATTCAGGTACGCGCACAAAAGAGGTAATTTACCCGAAAGCACACGGCTTGTTAAACTGTGAAACTGTATAGTTAAATCAAGAGAAAGACTTCCTACACTGTGCATCTGGATGATGTTCCACATGAAAACAGGCCTGGTGCTGTTCGACTCCACCAAATCCAAGAACACGACACACCCAAATAATCTGAGCAAAACCAGTTTATTCCAGAAGTGAGGGAAAAGTGTTACAAAAAATACATTAAGGTTATAAAATAAAAAATATACAAAAAAACAAACTGTAACTCAAAAGGACCATCACGATGTATATTTAACATTTTTAGCTACAGTGCATTTTTCACAGCTACGAAAACGCCTCAATAATATTTGTATTTTTTTATTTAATTCATGGTATCAGTGCGCAAAAAGAGGTTAAACAGTCAACATCAAATGTTCTGTATAACAGTTTAGCTAATTCTTTAACAAGAACGTTTGAAATAGCATTGTGAATAAATACTTTGGTCCATTTCCAACTATACTTACTCTATAGTCCAACAAGAGGTAAATATGGGCACGGTTGATTTCCGTGTTTTCCGCATCTGGTTTTGCGTTACCCTCCCGTGCAAACGGAGCAAAAGAAGACGGTGGCGCTCGTTTAAAGTGTCTGTGCCTAGGTGCTTCTTTTTCATTTGCCCTTTTCTCAGTCACCCGCAGCTTGTAATCAGCTACAAGAGCTGACATAAATCAGCAGCAGGATTGACAGCGACTGACAAATAGCTGATTGATTGCGGTCGAGTAGAATTGACAGTTGACTGAGGGGTTGGGATAGAAATAGAAGGGCGGTGTATATTACGATGAAAACATGTGACATTCCCATCCTTCTATCACTGCATTGGTCTGCTCCTGTCAACGCGTGTCTGATTGGGGAATTCAAACCCAAAGCGTTGATCTTCTGTTCCACTCCTGATTTCGGGTCAAATAATCAGAGCAGAGGGACAGCGGTTTAACATATCAATAACCCACCCTACGTTAGCACTTTTCGGATGTTGTTCTATAATCTCCTAATCACCAAAAGAGAACAACACGGACGCATGCCACATGCGCAATAATAGTTTAAGGCTTTTATATTCATTTTATCATTGAAAATTTAGAGCATTTAGAGATCCTATACACTTGGATTCCATAAAACCGTGATTCTGGTTAAATCCATTTATCAGTTATTAGACTAGTTAATAAACAAGCTATAACATTTCCATTTACCTTAAACAAGTTAGACATGGAGAATAAAGGCGAACGCTGGAACGGCGATAGAAAGTGCGGCGTGCATAAGAAGCAAAATATTTCTTAGAATCTCCTCCCCCAAGCTGTCAAAATAGAGGCGCTAGAGAAAGGAGAACGTCACATCCCCTTGACCCTCCAATCACCTCGGGGTCCCATTTGATTGGAAGGCGGCAAGGGCTTTAATCTCAGACTAATTCAGTTGCTTTTGAAGTGAAAATTTCGGGCAGTTCTCGGGCTGGGAGGAGTAGCGCGTGGATCTGCGGGAGGAGGCAAAGCAGAGCGCGCAATGCCTGTGGTGTCATGCGCAGCCCCGGATCGGCGATAGCCTTGCGCTGTGCGTCTGTCTTCCGCCACGAGCGAACGGATTATATGAGTTTGTCTTTATTTTCAGCCGTTTTCAAAGAAGGTCGCTTCGAAATAGTTATTGATGCATAGGACGTACAAAACACCAACAGAATAAATGAGAATTGGGTCATGAGCACATCGCTCTCTGTTATTGCTCTAAGAAATAGCGATACTGATCTAGCCTGGGAAAGCTGCAGTTCTCGGAATAACAGCTCAGCGAGCATCAACAAGCCTTTTCTCCACCCTGTCCCTCCAACGGACCCTTTACGGCAAGCTAAGCGTCTTCCCATCAAGGTTCTGAAAATGCTGACCGCACGCACGGGACACATTTTACACCCGGAGTATCTCCAACCTTTACCGTCTACTCCGGTTAGTCCGATCGAGGTAAGACATACATTTGTTCTTTCTTCTATCAGTTTTTAACGCATTTTTGTTTTTGCGTAATTTATAAATTACCATTGTGAAAAACAGCCATTTATTCATTTCTGTCATAAAACCATGGAAACCGGTTGTCCTTTCCTATATTTGTTGTAATCTCTGTTTATCAAGACATTTCTCCTTAAATATCTCCCTGACGCCGTATGTTCTCCGTTTCTCAGCGTGCTCCGCGATGTCCACAGCACTTTATTCACCTACAGTAAAAAATAATAAAACATAGGCACAGGATATAAAGTAGCTGTGTGTTTGTATATATGCTTGTGTGTGTGTTTTTTAAAAACATACTATTTAGTTATTCACTCGTGTGTGTTTTTGTGTATTCTCGCAGCTTGATGCAAAGAAAAGTCCACTGGCTCTTCTTGCGCAAACGTGTTCTCAGATCGGTAAACCGGACCCTCCGCCTTCGTCTAAGATCTCCTCGGTTACATCAAATGGATCTAGCGAGAAGGAGACCAAGTCCGGTCCTTTAAAACTGAGCGACATTGGCGTGGAAGATAAGTCGAGTTTCAAGCCGTACTCCAAACCAGCAGATAAAAAGGATTCGTCCTCGGGGGTTTCTAGCGGGGAGAAGTCTGGTTTCCGTGTGCCGAGCGCCACCTGCCAGCCGTTCACTCCCGGCACGGGCAGCCCGAATTCCAGCACTTCTGCTTCCCCGATGCCGTCCGAGGCAAAGGGAGAGAGGGATGAAAAGAAAGAAGCTGACTGTAATAAAACCTGCAGCACTGACGGCTCTGGAGCTACCGGTGTCAGTCACAGCAGGATAAGCGTGAACTGTGCTGGAATTAATGTGGAGGTCAACCAGCATCAGGACACCACGTCTGGATCCAAGACCGCTACGACGGAATCGTTGTCGTCGGTGTCTTCCGCTTCCTCAACGGCTGTTCTGGGGTCAGGTCTTGTGGCACCCGTTTCTCCATACAAACCAGGACAGACAGTTTTCCCTTTACCCCCTGCCGGCATGACATACCCAGGAAGTTTAGCTGGGGCCTACGCGGGCTATCCTCAGCATTTCCTGCCCCACGGCGGAAGTCTGGTAAACGCGCAGCTCGCCAGCTCCCTTGGCGCAAGCAAAGCTGGATCGAGTCCGTTAGCCGGGGCTTCCCCACCGTCCATCATGTCTGCCAGCCTTTGTAGAGACCCGTACTGCTTGAGTTATCACTGTGCCAGTCACTTAGCAGGCGCGGCCGGTGCCTCGTGCACGCACGACTCAGCCGCGGTGGCCCTCAAGTCCGGATATCCGCTCATGTACCCAACGCATCCTTTGCACGGCGTGCACTCCACGCCACCGTCTTTTGGGGGACATCCTTTGTACCCGTATGGCTTCATGCTGCCCAACGACCCGTTGCCTCACGTGTGCAACTGGGTGTCGGCAAACGGGCCATGCGACAAGCGTTTCTCATCCTCAGAGGAACTTCTTAACCACCTGCGGACGCACACAGCCTTCACCGGCGCCGACAAGTTAATCTCGGGTTATCCGAGCTCGTCGAGCCTTGCCAGCGCTGCCGCAGCGGCCATGGCGTGCCACATGCACATGCCACCGTCCGGAGCGCCTGGAAGTCCCGGCACACTCGCACTGAGGAGCCCGCATCACGCGCTCGGACTAAGCAGTCGCTATCACCCGTACTCTAAGAGCCCGTTGCCACTCCCGGTGCCCCGGTGCCCGTTCCCGCCGCAACTGGCCCTTATTATTCTCCATATGCACTGTACGGCCAGAGACTCACTACAGCGTCAGCTCTCGGCTACCAGTGAAACGGACCCACACCCCCTAAAATTTAGAGCCTATAAAGATTCAAATATTAAAGACTTTTATATTAACGCACCACTTAAGGACTGGATCCGTGGACTCCACTGTATTTATTTATGTCAGCTGAAAGCGGACAATAATACAAAAAGGAAAACTATTTGAACAAAATCAGAAGTGCATTATGTTTAAATCTCAGTAGGTAAAAGTGAAACACATGTTAGAGTACTAATTAAAAAAAGAATAGGGGTTCTTCAGTTCAACATTCATTTGAAATTGCTATGATTGTATTGTACGTTCTTATTTAATGTCTCATTGAAAAGGAAATAATTTACATTTGCATGTTTGTTTGTTTTTTAAAACACAAATTGTCCGCATAATTTTAAATTGCCGTTATTTTTCAGGCGTATACCATGGAGAGAGAATTGGTATTTTTTTGTATGTATTCTGGAAAAAAAAATAAGAAACAATTCTGTTCCATGATTGTGTCTTTAGTATTCTTTAATATGATGAATACAGTTTAGATCACATGTGGCTAGGGATTTTGTTTGTTTTGCTTAATTGCACTAAAACATTTTCAGCGAATTTAATAATATTGGAAATCATGATTAAATATAAACTTTAATTTATCTGAATTAATTTTAAATCAAAAAGAATATATCGAGTTCGGTATGTTTTTTTTTAGATTTTGGTGGTCTATCACAATGTAATAATTTAAGTAATAACGGGCGACTATTTTACACAAATTAAAAATGTTATTTTAGATTTTAATAATTGATTTATTTTACACAATAATTGTGATGGTTAAAAATAACGAATAAGAGACTAAAACCCCCAGCATGGTTCTGTTTCTAAACTAAAACGGGGCGTGGCTACTTGAAATATATTTTCTAAAAAAAAAAAAAAAAAAAAAAGATATTTCTATTGCATATGGACGCCAAAATATTTTAAGGAGTTGGTGGATTTTTTTCAGTTCATGGGTTATTTGTTATTTGCTGTGTGCTCAGTGAGCGCTAGGAATAATGGAGCGCAGCAACACTGGAGTTTACTCCACAACCAAAGTTGCATTTGTCACTATAAAACACAATTTTATTTACATAAAATTAATTAAAATAATCTATTTCAGGTAGTTTATTTAAATTGTTTTGGGTTGAGAAAGAATTCCCGTATCTGGAAATAGTTCAGAAAGCCTGCAATTGGATTAATATTTGCGCCATTTGCGCTGTTATGGACATGCCTTTATATAGTATTTTTTTTTAACATAACTTAAATAAAAACATAATGCATTTTAAGAATTTTTAGACATGTATTGGGTGTCTTATTGCCCATGTTTTATCGAATTATGTAGTCTAAACGGATTAACTCTCGCTTTTTTTGATAATCGAACTAAATGACTTTTCTATATTCAATTAAAAATGCTTTTTTTGTGTGTTTTTTTTTTTGGTTCCAAAGCACAAAAACGTTTTATTACGCAAAGTTAAGCGAAAGGTTTATTATTGCGCATTTAGGTGGCTGTCATTAATTTATTGATAAAAGTCTTATCAGAGAAGCTAATTTTTAAAACTAACTCCCAGGGAAATTATAAATAATTTTGTATTCATATATAATTTATAAATAAATAATAAATAATTATGCTTGTCAAAATTAATTACCAATTTTTAAATAACTGGTTTCCCACTAAATGTCGCGCTGAGCTATTCATCTATTACGTTCTTTTCTTTCGTTTTACCTAACAAAAGTTTTTTAGGAGAAATTTCTCTCAGCATGCCAGCAAAAAAAAAAGAAGTTATATTAAAAGTTAATAAATAAAATACCAGTGAATGAATATTATGGGATGTTGAGGTTGCTTTAGCTCTAGATGATTTATTGAGGGGAGGGGGGTATTGAAAGCGGCTTTATTTTCACGCAGGAACAGAAAGAAAACAGCAGTAACATTCAGCCACGCTGCTTTATTACTAACACTTGCATGTGTAGGCAATTTGGTGAGTGCTCCCAATCAATGTTTTCACATAAATAAAACCGTTTTGAAACCTGCTTTAGTCTGTACCACCGCCTGGGAGAGCTTGTAAGATGTGCTCGAGTGTGTGTGGTTTTTCTACACAAGATTAAATTTTATCTTTAGTGGTTTTTATTAACTTACATCATTATTGTCCGATTTTAAAACTTTTTTTAAACCATGAACATCTTGTGCGTCAGTACATTAATGATGACTACAGCAAATAAATAAGCATTAAATTAGTGTAAAGACCTGTAATTTAATATACAAAATAATTATTAATCACTTTAATTAATGCACATCAACAATTTAACATCACCTCGTCACCAAAAGCACAGAGCAACCAGAATATGTTCCAGAGGCCCACACAAGCTTTAAACTGATGTAATGACGGTGAAAGAGAGCAATTTCCATTTTTACCCACATCATGTTGGCTGTGTGGCGGTCCCCGATGGAAAGCCATTCATCATGTGCCCCTCCTCCCGGGCCTGTCATCAGAGGAGCTCCAAGGCACATGTGTGCATAAATTACCCTGCTTGTGCCTGCCTTCTACTTACTGTGGCTAAGGAGAATAAAGAGAAGCACAGAGCTGCATGGCTTAGTACCACAACATAACATACACTGCTGATCAGCTCTGCAATGAGCTTGTTTATGTGGGAGATAAATAAAGAGGATAGCATCCTCTGTGCTTTTGTGTAAAAGAAGGCATGCTGCTGACTGTGTGAAGAGGACGCATCATTCATTCTAGCTTTCTGAAGAGGATACGGTGGTAAACAAAATCTGAAGAGTATGTATGAGAGTGTGGGGAACAGACTTTACTGCTTAATTCACTAGTGGGTCATGGATTTTTTTTTGTAGGGCCTTGGGAGAGGAACTATTGTTCAAACTTGCCACTGTGTAAAATAACACAAACACCATATTGACGTCTTAATTAAATAACATCTATAAAACCTATAACACTGAAGAATTAACCCTAGGCAATAAAAAATAATTGAATTAATTTAAATATATAAAAACAAATTTAACATCTATTTTTTACATAGGAAAATAAAAGCAAATTTTTGATGGTGGCATCAATCACCTTTCCTAAACGGCTCAAAATAAAATGTACAATCTTTTAAAGGAAGTTGTTTGATGTTCCAGGATTAGGGTTAGAACGCGAGAACCTGCTGAGAACCTCCCGAATGCAAGTCCTCCAATCCTATTTACTGTAATCTATTTATAGACCGTTTCCATCATGAGTCCAGTGATACTACAAGTTCTATAGCCATTCAGTATTGCCTAGTTAATTTTCACCCTCCCTGTACACATGGAAACTGACGCAGACTAATGCCTGGAGTGTTCGAATAACTAATTACACCCGAGAAGATGAATAGCAGCTTGATGGACTACTGTAAAAGGATTTCTCTTAAGACTTTCCATGTGATGCTGAATTGTAAATTCTTGCTGAGCTGAATTAGCTCTTGTTTCACTCTTTACTACCATGCTATTTTTTTAAAATCCTGACATTATTAAAAGCTGCACCTGAGTAGACTATTAGATGTTAGGAGCTCCTCTGATGATTTCTTATTTAATAGCACAGGATTAGTCCAACATATATAAATACAATTACTAGGCATGTGACAAAGAACATATAAGTGCCATGGTCAATATGATGGATGCCTATGGATTTCAGCAGCAGCTGTGTCAATATGTAAGTGGTACTAAACTACTGAACTCTTTTACCAAATCATTATGTTCCTCATTCGGGAAATCATGATTTATGGGATTAAGGTAATGACACCCAGATCCTTTTATTTTAAAATAAATTGTCTTTTTGTCAAAACCTTTTCCTTAAAAAAAAAAGATTACGATACTGATAGTTATATAGTTTATCACGTGATTAGGTTAAACCTGAATGAAATTACATTTTCGACATGTATGCTCAAACCCAAGAAGAAATAAATCTTTTTTTTAAGGTGATTGCTTTTTCCTTCCAATAAAAAAGGTATCCTGATTAAATGCAGTGCAGCCATCTTAAACAGTGATTTATGGCGGCACAGGAAGAGGAAATGTCCACAGCTTTTGGGATCACAGTAATAGAGCTATAAACTAAATAGCATGAAACGAAGCAGTAGCCCTGTGATTTAATCAGCTCATAAACAGATCCATTGCATCAAGCAAATGACATTATTACCCATCTGAAGTAAATCTTGCTAATCCCAAGAGATAAAATCAACATCATCAATGGTCACATGTCATATTCATCAATGCTAAACTATCTCCTTTTGACAGATTAATCCTGGCCGAGGCTCTCAGAGAGGGCGGTAATGGAGACTCAAGCAAACAATTCATTCATTGAACATGGCAGCTCGGGTTAGCACTCTCTCTCTCTCTCTCTCTCTTTCTCTTATACACACGCTTTCTGTCGATTTACAAATTCAAAGTGCTCATCAAGGTGAGATAGACCCCCAAAAAATGGCGTCCCATGACAGCTTGTCATTCGAAGCTTCTACTTTCCTAGGCACCTTCTTGCTCTGTAAGTGCATAATTGAGGTCATTTATGGCAGCCAAGTAGGCCTTTGCTATCATAGCTCAATGCCTGTTTCATTTGCACTTTTTAGGTTTTGACAAAGAATATTTTATGGAAATGAGCACCATGTCTGAGAATACTTAATGGTCCTAGGTGCTTAGAGGGCTCGCTGATGGCTTTGATGATGGCTGTTCAATGTAAATAGATGTCAAAGAAGATGTCAAAAATGGGGCCATACTACAGAGTAGTATGATCTCTGACATTCAGATGAAATGATCTAAATCTATATCAAAAGAAGAGCTTAGCGAATTTTAACCCGGCTCTTAGCCGGGATGAGTAGCTACAGCTAAGAGCAAAACGGATGGATCTGTTATGACTGTTTCTACTTGTCTCATCACTCAAATCGATTTATTTTTTTATTTGAATCAATCTATTCATTTATAACAAAGATAACTTCACTAGCCCAAGTCACAGAAGCTCAATGAATACATTTATAAGAATAAAAATGATACAAATCTTTTTTCGTATGTGTTAACGCTCTTCACAACCATCATCCAAACACTAATTAAGCATATAACAACCGGAAGAATGATGTTCATATCTGCAGTACAGTTCCAGACATTTGTGGAATCTGCGCTGGCAGCGCTGTGGTGGCCCAAACACATTTGTAATGACATTTGCTTCATATTTGGTTGCGACTGTATTCAAAGTGAGGCCAACTGTTTTCTATTTTCACCAAGCAGCTTTTATGACTTTAGCCGTATTCTATTGTTGTTGTTTTTTGTGCAGGCTGTATAAACGTTACATCACATTTACATTAATTATGTTTGGCAGAAGACATTAACAGCTTTATCCAGAATGACCCACAGACGTACTTTGAAGTCTCTATCGATGAAAATACAAAATCTGATTCTGGTTCAGTTGGTTATGGACTAAAAGAACTATCAGTTTAATCAAGTATGCAACCAACAACAATTAGGTTTTTCACAACTGTTTACAGAATGGTGTATTTTCTTTAGATGTAATATTAAAGCAGGGTTTGGGTCAGCCTCTGTCTGTTTAATAAACACAAACCTACCCGTTTAATGCTATCCTGATAAAAGCAAGCATTATATTAACATAGAATAAAACATTTATTATCCTAAAAAAATTCATTGCTGATATTACTTTGTTCACCCAGGGATGTATCAGCTTTCAAAGTTTGCACATGACACTTAAATCATGCTGTCAATCTGGGTAACATTTTTTGAACACACCTCTGATTATAATAAAATTGCATGCCACACTCTCGGTGCGGTTGTTAAAGCATGTTCGTGTTGCGATGAAAGTTCATTTTCTTGAGCAGACACTGAATAATATTAGCAGCCACATTTCCTTTCCGAAACTGATAGCATGACAGACCTAATGATGGACTGTCAACATGCCTCGCTGCTCATGCTAATATCAGAGATGTTGGTGAGGAATTGTGTTTCTGATCTCCTTCTATCCATACAGAATAAGAAATTAAACATATAACACTCCAGTGATTGATGACAGCTTTATTTGGCAAGATGATATTAGAGAACTGTAACCAGTATCGGTGCTATGCTGAAAATGGCAGCATGTTGGCGAGCGATGCATATTTGCATCGTGCGTAAGTTCGACTTTTGATCCGATATTCACACCGCCAGTGTTGATGCTCAGATGTCTTTCACGTTGACTCAGAGTGTTTGTGGAGGCTGACAGATGCCGCTGAGCTCCAAAGCCAAACTAATGGAGCTGACCAAGAGATAAATGGGTCTAGGCAATGCAGCCTCAGGAAATATGGGCCTCCCATTATTTTTATTGCTTTAATGTACTTCACTGTTAACTGCAAAACAGGCGATCAAAATCACCTTCAATCCTGCATCTCTTTCGCCCCATGGACAAAGAAGCAGTTGGGATAATAAGAACTTTCTTACAAAAAAATGTGTCAAATGTTTCTGGTAATCAAATTATAGGTGCTTTGTGTGCAGAAGTGGCATGCATTTGTGTGTAGAGGGATGAAACTGATGCTTTGTTTAGAGCTTCGGGTTTTCGAAAATGTTGTATTACATCACGTTTACCTGCTGTAGAACTTGAAGGGTCCCAAAGCAATAGAGGGGTCATTGTGTGTATTGTTGCTTTTTTCGTCTCGACAAACACATTATATGTGAAATAGTGTTCTCTTTTCATCCGATTGCGCCACAAGTATCACCAGCTGTTATTTTTCACGCAGCATCATTTTAGCCTTTAGTATATTTAACCACCTTATAAGCAGAACATCAAAAGAGTTTACAAAGACTTGATTTGGAGAGCAGATCTCCCACCCCCTCCCTCAATTACACCCTGCGAGCATCGTGCTAACACCACACACTTTATTTCTCTCAGCTGTCCTGGGGCCAACACCTGTGTCTCCTCTGAAAGCACTCTGGTCCTGACAGCCTGTGTGGAACTTCTCTTTTTGGCCCAGACACATCTGGTTGGAGATCACAGCTGCAACTGTGCCTTTATACACACATCCATCATCCGCTTTCAGACATTAGCACACATACAAGATACACACTTACAAAAATAACTTTCACATGGTCTCTCTCTCTCTCTATCTATATAATATAATATAATATAATATAATATAATATAATATAATATAATATAATATAATATAATATAATATATTATAATATACATTTATTTATAATTATTATTACAATAATTATAAAAATAAATATATATATATATATATATATACGCATTTCAGCAAAGCTTACAATTAGAACTCCAGGAGATCACCTGACCGCAATAAATTATACCAGCCCTTCCTACAGAACCCATATATCCTCTCTGCCCCCTATAATAGTCTTCTTGACCTTGGTAGGCTAGTGTCCTGGAATTCAAGAGGATCTGTTTGTACCATTGTAACAGATAACTGCCTCTGCTTTGAACACTGCCGTCACATTTCATAGCCCCCTGTGCCATTGTGTGCAGCTGCACTCCATATGGTGTTGCTTTTCCAAACTGTATAGTATAGTAACGCTAGCAAAAATAACTGACAAGAGGCAGCTTAAAATGGGTATTAGTTTAATGTATGCGCTTTTCATTCTTATTATCTCGTATAACAGTTTAATTAATCAAAGTGGGATTACACAGAAAGCCAGGTAGAGTAGGCAGTTAAGAAGCGATGCATCATCTTTAGCACCCCCTATAGGTATTTTCATGACACTTGTAATGAAAACCTGCTTAGTGCTTTAGAAATGGCCGTAAAACCAGACACAGCTCCTACAAACTGCATCTGTAGAGTCACAGCCCTCATGAATCACTTTAATCGAGGGACACAGCGGCGTGCATAGTTTATGTCAGATTTTCAAAGCGTGTCAATCATAAATCACATGTCCAAAGATGTTATTTCGCACGCATCGTTTTTAATAGGGACGAGTTTTTATTTTGACAAAAATCCTACTTTCCTTTTAGGACGATAAGTAAGATTGATGTGCCGTCATTCGAATCCAGCACATGATGGCACAATGTTGTGTTGAAGCGCTGACATGAGACAAGGGGAAATCGGGAAAGATTTTAAAGAGAATCAAAACAAAAAAAGAAATATGTGTGTATCTTATTACCAGAGGATTATATTGGAGGACAGGTAGGATATGTGGTTCACGGGTTACAGTATATAGTTGAATTTTTTTAAACGATGTGGTGTTAATGTATAAAATAAAATCTGCCCAAGCTTTGGTCTTTATGTGAATTCTCAGGGTCAAGTTGTTTTTAAGAAAACTGCTCGGCCCAGCATGACACATCTTCTGCACTTAAATCCATCATCGGGGAGCACTTTAAAGATCATTCATAATTACTCTTGACAAATTGCTTGTTTCAATACTGTATAATCCAGCCTGCCTCTGGCATTGGTGCTTCGGCATGCTATGATCTCAATGCAGTCTGTTCACCCTGTATACCTTTTTTTATTAAATAAATCAACTATAGACTGTAATTTGCTACATATCACTAAATAATTTACTAGCATGTGCGTTTTTAGTGCTCCAAAATGTTTGCTGTTGAGTCTGCAGTATGTTAAGATGCCCCGCAGACAAGGTCAGGGTGTGGAGGTGGACGTTTGCGGTGATTAATAATCGACATTATAAACATGCCATACATGTGGTTTAAAAAAACAAAGCCTCCCTTTAAATCACCAACGCGCATGGAAACACACACATTTGTATTAATATCCTTTATTTATTTTGGGGTGGATTTGTTCTCCACTAAAATCTAAAAACTGGACATACCCCCATACACAGAATGATTTAATATTTATAAGGCATGATATATCATTTACCTACAGTGTTCTTATGGGAGCAGCCTGATAAAATATGAATAGATCCGTTTGCTGTGAATGGTTGTTTTTGTCAGTCTAAATGTCAGTTCAAAGTAAAATAAGGCCACACCGCTGTCTGAGTTCACTCTTTCGTTAGCAAACACAGCGGTTCTATTTGATTCATTACCAAGTAATTTATACTCCATTTTATGGACACTGCCATTCAAAAGCCATTGTTGTGTTGTGCTGTATATTCTGGGCTAATATTTAACCTCTCCGGCTGGAATATGAAGAATGGCTTGCAGTAACAGGTGAAGTGAATCACCGGCTGATCAAGAACGCATTAGTCAACCGAAAACACACACCTGCTGGCTTGTTCTTTACAAAGACTTGTCAACATGATTTTATCTACAGCATACCTTTCTTATTGCTGTGGGTATAGGCAATGGATATGTGTTTTATTACGTGCTCGATCGGGCACAATATAAGAGTCGATATTATGCAGTCCCACTGGAATCACGTGACCAGTGCTGTTTGTTTTAAATACACAATAAAGACAATTGGGTTGTGACAAATGTGAATGTCAGGTGTCTTGTTTCCCATGCAAGTCCTGTTTGATTAATTGTTTAACCAATTAACAGACAAAAATACTCACGGTTAATCCCAGAGTTTGACCTCTGAATACTGCATTTGTTGTGTTAAAATAATTTAACCAACATGAAGTTGAGAGAGCTGTCTATGCGGAAAGCAAACAATTTAAAAGCTGAGTAAAAAACAAAATATAATAGAAAATAAAGGCCAAACTACACAGTGCAAATCAGCAGCAAAAAAAGATAGACTCTATATTAACCTTTGTAAAGTAAAAAAAGGGATCGGCTCATAGTCCAAAACATAAGATCTTATTGGTGAAGCACGATGGAGGTAGTGTCATTTTATTGGTTTGGGCTTGCATGGCTGCTTCTAGAGCAAGCTTACTAACCATTACTGCTAACTTAACTGATAGTAACTGAGTTCTTGTATTCGAATAAAGTTCACAAAAAGATCATGTTTAAGAATTTACAATTTTCTACCAAAATATTAAATGTATTTAATGTACTGAGAATGTATTTCACTTCCTGAAGAGGAAACTAAGAAGAAAACCCCCCAAAAACAAGCATTAAATAAATTTACATGTATTACAAACCTGGAAAAGCCTCACAACAACGATTGACACCATTCGGTGATGTCAGTGGATCACTGTCTTGATGCAGTTTTAGTGAGTAAGATATTTGCAGCCAAAAAGAAAATGTTGTTTACTTTAATTTCCTTTAAGATTATCTTTTGCACAAAAACAGATGCACTGTCTCAGTTCTAAAATGTCTATATGTACATATCAAGAAATGAATGTAGATCTTACAACCTATCATCTCTTATTCAAACCCAAATCTTTTTGGTGTGTAGCAAAAACAATAGAATTAGCCAAACGTTTCCAATACGTTTACCGTATATAGAAATTCTGGTCTGGTATGTATACAAGCACGAATGATGTCTAGATTTGTTGAACACTGATATGCAATGTTTATGGAGGCTGAGAGATGCCGCCGAGCTTGAAACTGAACTAATGGAGCTGACCAAGAGAAAAATGGATTTAGGCAACACAGCCTCAGGAAATATGGGCCTCCCATTACTTTTTTATTGCTTTAGTGTATTTTAGTGTTAACTGCAAAACAGAAGATTAAAATCAGCTTCAATCCTGCATCTCTGTTGCCCTACAGACAAACAAGCAGTAGTAATAATATAAACACATATACCACATGGGTGTTTTGCATAGAAATAAAAGAATGACCTGAATTACCTGAGACAGCATGGAATCTTAAAAAAAATCAAGCTGTCAGTAATGTACTTATGAAGTGGTGGCTCATGGTTAAGGTGTTGGACTACCAACCCAAAGATTGTGGGTTCGTTTCTCAGCTCCACCAAGCCACCACTGTTGCCCCTGAGCAATGGAATGTAAGCCGTTCTGAATAAGGGCGTCTGCCAAATGACATAAATGTAGAAAGTGCATTGTTATTTTCGGAAATAATTTATACAATATTATTATTATTATTATTATTATTATTGTTAATGATAATGAATTTAAAACACATCAAGAAAAAAACACACAATTATAATATTATAGAAATAATAATATATAATTAACAATAGAAGTATAATAGAAATTATAATCCTTTGTGACAATGATCATTGTAAAAAGCGCTATACAAAATAAAAATTAAAAAAAATAAAATTGAATTAAACAATGCGGTGGGACCACAAGTGAACAATCATCACAACACTCCATTCCCAACAGCCCCAGCTGGTAACAACAGCTGTATGACTTTATCACTGTTAACAACAGTTGTTCGACACACAGCCTAATAAGAAAAACTGTACATGAAAGCATATCTAATGTGATCATGATTTAATTTGTATTCCGTCTTATAGAGTCAGCTTGGATTTCACTCACAATGACTCAGTTCATCCTGGTGGGTTTTTTTTTATTTTGTTTTTAATGGTGCATGCTGGATCTGCTCACCCTGACTACCCTCTATTTCTGTCATTAAATATCATCAGCCTCCGGACACTAATATACTCCAACACTAAACACGTTCTGGGTTTTACTTGCATCAAAGTGCTTCATAATACCAGCAATGTAAAGTCACATATGCATTTATCACATATGTATTTATATATAGTGATAAATACATATGTGATAAATACATATGTATTTATCACATATGTATTTATATGGCCTATATACAAAAATTCTACTTGGCTAAAAAGCTTTAAACATGGTTGCACATTCTGTATCACATGGTTTCTGAGGGTGCTTAAGTCTAAATTTAAGTCTTCTAACCATGTGCTCTTTCATATGCGATCACGACAATAAGAGGATCTTTTATTCTAAAAAAAAAACACAAGTTGTGCTAAAAAAAACCCACAAACAGTGTTCTTGGTAATAGTGCTCATCCACAGCACTCCAAATTTTCCATTTTAAACACTACTACTGCACCCTTCGGAAAAATGTTACTTAATGTAAAGCTGTAACTGTTAAGTGTAGCTCAAGCTATGTTTCTATATATTTAAAACATTTTTGACTTTTTTTAAAATCACACCCAAGGGTCAAATGATATTGGATAGTAATTAAAAGAATATTAGATTTCTACCAAACATACTTTAGGATTTGCTACAGTTGACATATTACTGCAGCATAGTATATTATGAACTATAGTGAATTGATAAACTCTAATTAATACTGTAGTGTATGTTTAAAGTTACTAGAGTAAATTACTGTGATCTACTGTATCGTTTTATAGTATTTACTAAAGTATTTAGCATTTAAACTTTGTTAATTTATACACTATACTTTTAAGGATCTTGCTTCATGTTTTTGTTTTAGGTTTTTATGTTCCATTTTGGGCTTTATGTTTATGTTTCATGTTTATTAGGTCATGTTTTGAGTTCTGTTCATGCTTGTGTTCACTTCCTGTCTCGTCCTTGTCATGTGATCGTTGTTCCCTATGTGTCTTGCACTAAACAGTTTGTCATGTGTATTTGTAGCCCTTGAGTTCCCCTTTGTGTTTTGGTAATGGATTTCGGTTTAACCTTGTACCGCTGTCGTAAGTGTATGCATGTCAAGACAAGCCAAGTTAAGTTATTATAGTCAAGTTCAAGTTTTTTTTTGTTTGGTTATGTGTGTTTATGTTAATGCTAGTCTTTGAGTCAAGCTAAGATAAGATACGCTTCGTCAAGTTAAGTCTAGATTAGTTTATGTTTTGCCACTTTTGAGTTCTTAAATTTCTTGCTTCAGTAGGGTTTATTACAATACTATTGTAAAGAAAGAATTGTAGTGTAAAAAATACTGCTATAAAATAATGCAGAACAGTGTGCTCCAGTGTGAGCCTGATTGCCATTTCTAATGGACAGCATTGCCAGATTATTGAATTAGCAAAGGTTAAACAATGCAACTATGATTTTCTATAGTAAAGTATCTCAACTATATTATAGTATTTTTATAGGGGTTGACTATAATTTGTTTTATAATGTGGCTCGATTTGTTCCTAGCTTGTATATGTTATAAACTTTATTGTCACGGTTTTGCAGTTTAGCCCAAAGGTGTTCAGTTCGGTTCAGGTCAGGTGTCTGTGCAAAAATGTAATGATTCAATAATGCAATGCTACATACAAGACAACTGTGTGCTTACAACTTTGTGGCAACAGTTGTGGGATGACAATAGTTTCATTGCACATGACGTCATTTTTGGCTCGCGAGATGCAACTGGAGGGCCGGAAAAACTGATCACTAATCAGTTAAAAAATAATTAATTTGGTAGTTGCTTATATCTACATCCTTGATGTTAGACAAATATTTTAGATCGGCAGCAAATTTGGTCCTATTTATGATATAAGGACCAAATACTGAATAATAAGAAAAACTGTTTAAAACAGCTACAATATGAACTTTTCTCTACCACTTCCACTGAGTTTTTTTTTAACTTCCAGCTCAGTGTCTGGATTCCTTGCCAAATCATTGCAAGATTGCAAACAAGCTGTTATGTAGGTTTGTCGTTAAGGTGGGCAAAAACTTTTGACCATATGGTGCAATTGATCCTAGTAGTGCATTGTAGTCAGTTTTCTGTCATAGGAGTGCCATAAAAACAGAGGACCTTTGCACTTTCTGATTGAAATGCCTATATTAGTAAAAGTATAAAAAGACTACTTGTGACAATAGTAGCTCAATAGCTATAGGTGTTGGACTGCTGATTGAGCATTGAACTTTTTAAAATTGTAATTATAAATCAGTGGCAAATCGTGGAAAAAATAAAAGAATAACTTTGGGCTGTGTTTTTATGAGAAAATAATCCACTTCAGGTTTGAGTTAACTTTAGTCCTGATGGGAATATTTAGAAAAGAATTTTTATAACAGCTCAATGGTTTATTCTACTGTATTGTTTGATGCACAACACTGTCACTGCAAACTAAAATCTGTACTAATGTTAACTTATGAATTATAGCTGCAGCTGATGTTACTAATATAACAGCTACAACTGTTTTCTTATGCAAACTATTTTGTCTAATTTAACAATCAGACTATTCCTGACAAGGCTATCAAAAAGCAATACATTCACTCATTTATCACCAGATCACCAAATACACAGGAGAGACACATACTTACATCATATTGAGTTATTGTAAGACACTAGCCAAAGGGTGTAATAAATATTTAATGATATGCAAACATGCCGATGATGCATGTCTTTCAGGCGAGCAGATAAAAGCTTTGTACTAAGAAGCACCTTTATCACTGATGTAGTATACATAATAGAGCAATTATTATAACCTACATTATTCTGCACTAGGTGCCACTTTAGTTTGAATGTTATCAACCAAGATTTCCTGGGTCACATTTTATGATTCATTCGCTATAAAGGTAAATGTCACAGATTGCTTTTTTCAAGTAATAATGACTGCCCATCCCTAGACCACAGACGATACATGCTTGTTGATGTTAAGATAATCAAAATTAAAACTGCTCGATAATTGAAATGCAGATGGTGTACTATAAATCCATGTACCTACCCAGTTGCCCTTAACCCATGTTCTGACATCTGCACTATATCCATACACCAAATCCATTTGACTCATGAGTCGAGGCCCAGAGGCAAAAACTGTTGTTCACCAAATGGATCAGTTCTGGAAAGTTGCTCCCATGATGTAATTGCTTTCTGTTTCATAAAGAGGATTTATTGAAAATCAGACCCCAGGTTATGGTCTGTCAATGACAGCAGGAGAAAAATCCAAAATTTACTGTATGCTTTTACAGCCAGATTTCTGAAATAATTGTTGCAAGACAAGACGGTAAGTTAGTGGTTATAAACCTGTCCTCCATATAAATTACCTAATCAAGAGATCCTGGCGGTAATATAAATTGGGCCAGTCATTCGTCTTCAGTGGCCTGTATGTGCATATAAACCCACAACGACAGTCATATACTTCAGTGGAAAGGAGACCTGCATGACTGTTTACAGAGTTCAGAGGGAAAATGGATGACTTCTTGCATGCTCAATCAACTGTGAAATGTACATTTAATCATCCTGAGAAAGCCCCTCGGTTTATTTGTGTTGCAGCAGGGATTTACATTTCCAAACATCCCTCATATTAATCATTACTTCATCACTTCCCCTGTGTGACAAGGCGAATAAACTCCTCAGTGTGTGAGGCCTGAATGTGTGCTTAATCACACCCAGCTAAAAAAAAAACACGCTGAACTTTTATTCACTTCACCCTTCACTCAAACCGGCAAAAATACAACATTATGCAGACAGAAATCGCTAGTTCGGCATTCATTCATGATTTTTCCTCAAGGCAGAACTTTTAAAAATATCGCTCTTTAAGAGAAGCCAAACAGCAACCCTTCATCATCGTTTAGATGGAAATATTTTAATGTGGGGAGTGCTGTTCTCTCACTGGGGCTGGTGTCACTTGGCTGTTCCTCCAAGAAGATGAATGATGGACTTCTGAAAACATAAAACAGGAGGTAAAAAAAAAAGAGTTTTACCAGAGGTGTTTTTTTTTAATAATTTAGAGGACATAAAGTTAGTGGGTGTGAGTGAAGAGGATGTAGAGAATAGGGTTAGGTGGAGACAGATGATTCGCTGTGGTGTTCCTTAAAAGAGAACAGCCGAAAGGAGGAGAGGAAGAAGAAGAAGAAGAAGCGCCTATAAAACAATAGTGAAAGTGAAATTAAGTGATTTGTTCTGCAATGACACCCGTCCCAAACTGCTGCTGACACGTACCATTCAAACAACAATAAGATCATGAGTGATTTCTCCAAGGCAGGAAGGCCTGTTTTACATATTCCACTTTGCTCGTTATAATGATTTGCAGAACATCTTGCCATCAACAATGAATTCTTTATAAGAATATGGAGTGTAACTTTGTCACGCCGGATGAGGAACATGCTACACCTGCCAGTTTAAACAAGATTAATGGGTCACTTAGACATTTACATCCTCATACATTTTTATGAATGCACTATGAAGTGAATTTGATGTATCAGTAACAAGATAAATGATGGGTAAAAAAGATTTGACAGTTCCAACTTTAAATAATCTTTCATTTGATGCCCCTTTTTTAAGCTTTATGAGAAGTTCAGGAACTCTTTGTCATGCCAGAGGTATTTGCCAGTAGGGCCTGTCAGGCCTGAGAGCTATTTGGTGCGTGCGTGTGTTGTGTCAGTGCTTGAGACACACCTTAACCTCAGACTGACATTTCATGTGTATTTTAGCGCTGATTGGCAATCACATTCTCAGCATAACCACAAGAACATTTTTTCTTTCCTCAGTCACTCATTAAATTGCCAAAATCTACATTATGCACAAGCATGAAAAGCAGCTGAAAGCTTCTCTTTGCAGTTGCCAGGCCTGCTCATGAATTTCTGGGTAATGAAACATGCGTTTTGGCTCGGCTTCTCATCTGAGAAGGGATTGGGAAATGGAGTCAGTGGCAGGAAATACTCCCTGTCATAGAATGATCAGGAATGGTAAATTGATCTGTCAGAGCCCTCAGAGCGATTGGGGCTGGGAAGACTTTGCCTCACTGCCGTAATGGATTTACAACTTGCACTAGAGGTAAGTTCAGAAAAATTCCCGGTGACGGATTTATCTGCAGCAGACAGGTAGACGGATACATTACCTCATCTCGAGTCTGGATTTAAAAATGTGCAGGTCAGAACTTTAGAAGACAGATTCCTTTAGAAGCCTCTATCTTAGTGTCAGGCAGCCTTGTGCCTGGTGCGTCACGCACACACAGAATCATGGCTACACTGCCCACGTCTGTGTGTTTTGAGATGAATTATTTCAACTAGCTCTAAATTATTACCTTTTGTTTACTTCAAACCCAGAACAAAGACACTCATGCTGTGGACTGTCTCTAGATGTGGCTGGGTTTCTGTGCAGTATCACGGAATCCTAGCGGCCTGCATGACGTGACATTTCGGATTGAGCGCCATGCAGACTCAAATGCATGCATGTGTGTGTAAGCTTTGTTTAAGAGGTGAAGTCATCTTTTGTGGAGCAGGGTTTAGGGAAAGACCAACAGGGAGCTGAACAGTGGGCCCTTGTCTGTCAACCCCATGACAAGGCCTTTTTATTTTCAGCCTAATGGCCAAGAAAGGCAACGCCAGGCCACGCTCGAACCCTTCATGGAAAACAAAACTTTTGTTTCCAAATGTCTTGGATGGAGCTAACCACCCCAGACTCCTATGATTAATGACTCATGGCCACATTGTGTGTGGAAGCTGCTAATTAACTGCAGACTGATTAAAGACATGTAAACTTTGCTGATAACCTGCATTTTCTCTCCCCCTCTTGATCCCGCTCTCTCTCTTTCCTACTCATTTTCTCTCTCACAGAAAAACTTGGCATGTGGAAGCTCTTACTGCCAAAGTGGTTAGAAGCAGGCCAAAGCTGAGGATGATGAATGTACTCTCCAACAGGCATATACAGGCTCTAATTTAGAACTATTTAGTGTGTGACATATGGATATTGTCTTCTCATTTTCACTCCACACATAATGTTGGTTTACAATCCATTCTTTTGGCACTGTTATTTTCTAGAGGTTTTAATTTCTTGCTTTTTTCGCTGTTCAGTGTTTAACTTTTTTAAATACAATTGCTTAATACTGCACAAGCTACGACTGTGTCAAAACAACATATTGCTCAATATACCTAAAGTCATACATATGTTATCGTCCATCAGAAACTGTAACCATACAATGTTACACATAGTCCAGAGATCTGTCACCAAGTGTCACTTAGCTAACTAATGAGATTTATCGGGCAGCACTAGAAAAATAGATTCCAGAAAGAATTATAATCAGCTTGTCATGTCTGTGAGCTAATTATTAGTTACCATTTCAGATACACTGACTCAACTTTTAAAAGAAAACAATCATCCAGCGTTCAAAACACAAATCAACCTTTTTCTTATTAAAAATCCTAAACAGAAGGTTGCCAAATAATAACTTTGAGTATAATGTAAAGAAAAGAAAGCAAGCTATTGGTACAAATGTAGCATTAATCTAGCTGCTCCGAAAGATCCTCAATATCCTACTGTCTACATGGGTGCGGCAAGTCTGCCTCAAGGATCTAATCAAATAACCAAATCTGGGCCAAGTGAAGAATGGGCTGAAAAATTCATCTCTTCCTGAGTTAAAACAGGGAGAGAGATACAGAGAGAGAGAGAGAGAGAGAGAGAGGGGTGTAGAGTGACGAGAGTTCTTCCCACTCCAGTCGGGTCAACCAGTGTAGAGGGTCTTGTGATCAGCCTGAGGCACCTCCTCCTCTTCTCTCCTATAATTAGGTTGGTTAACATACTGCCATGTATGCAGACATGTTGACTGGGAACTTAATCAAGTTACTATTGAGTTCTTGATGCCTCTTGCCTTGGGTGACAGTTTTAGTTGCAGAGTTATAGCTGTGACCTATAAGAGAAAATCAGCCATGGACACAAGTTTGTTCTTTTCCTCCGTTCATGTAGAAAACTATTTAGCAAATTGGTGACAAGGATAAAAAACAGGAGGAAACACAATTGCTCTGCATTAGTATAAAACGTGAAAAATGTACTAAGGGCACATAGTGGTAGAGCATGTTTTCTGTGGCTTGGCAGTCCATTAGGTGTGAGAGACATTTCACTTACCTAAGTCAAATATAAGAGTGTAGTATTCATTAATATAAGGGGGGGCTGCTGAATCAAACCTACCATCTGGTTAAAACGACAGAATAATCTACAGCTCATGATTAGGTCTAAGGAGTGGAATTTCACTTTAATCTTTTTCAGGGTTTGAAATTTCCATCTGCACAGTATGGCACATCATTTTTCTTCAAGACAAATGCGCTGTTTTTCATGTTCCAAAATTAGATCAGAAGAGAACGATTAATCATGTCATGGCCTGGGAAAGGAAACAAAGATCTGATTTTTCTCCTCTCTTTCCTCCCTCTCTGTTTCTTGTTCCCTCTCCAGCTTCAGCCTGTGGTGCATGCTTCTTCCATTTTTTTTGCCCCTCTGTGTTGTCATGGCTTTCCTTTTCGTTCAAGCAGACTTCAAAGATAAGATACGTGGGCCGGGGTGATTAATATGAAATGACAATGTGTCTTCAATTAGCCCGGTCACTTCTTCCTCCTATCTGAGCCTCTAGCAGCCAACAGCAGATGGTGACCTGTTTGTATGTGACACCATAACCAAATCTAAACTTGGGGAAAGCAAGTCACCGAGGCTGCAAATTAGTGCGACCACACAACTGTCAGGTGCTGGCCTCCTCTGACAGTTGTAGCCCATTACAGGGACATTGATGTTTTCGCAGTGTGACAAAAAGGAATCCTTTTTTTCTGTACCAGAAGAACTGTCTGTCAGCTGGCTCTCAAGTCATAACAAATCACTGGCACTCAGCTGAGGCAGAACACTCTGCGCGTCAGGGGGAAGATAAATGACCTGCAGGCCTTTGAAGTGCTTTGGCAGTTCAGATGGGTCCGCGGCGCTGACAGAGAAATATACACAACAGCGCAACCAATAATGAGAACATTAAACATTCCTGCCTCCTGACAGGCTGACAGTATTGCCTGGCCTGACATCAATCATCTTCTGAGGCTTAACCTTGACAATTAGTCTCCTCACTGATATCGAGCCTAACTTTACCCAGCACCTCTACAATACCTAACAAAACCTCGCTTACATGTGCTCCAAACTATCCTGTGAACACAAGGATCCATTTGGTTTATATACAGCATCTTTACTGTACAAACATTCGACATGTGAGTAAGGCATCCATCAGAGTCTGGTGTGTAATTAAAAATCAAATCTCCATAAGTTTTACATTTATCATTATTTCCTCCCCTGATTTAGCCAGCCAGATTCCTTTTCCCAGCAGGAGGGGGGAAAAAACGTTTTCTCCGAGCAATAAGCAACAAGGCAAATATAAAGTCATTAGCCTGAAAAAAAATATGTAGATGCCTAAGAACTGAAATCAGAAATGTGCCCTGCATATATTTTACATCTCTGAATATGGGCATTAATGATGCCCTTCAGGCATTTTGGAACCATATAAATATTTCCATTTGAGACACCCTTCACATTTCAGTGATGGTGATTCAAATGAGGGGGCCGCCGGCAGGCGAAGCTGCAAAACATAATGTGTCACGGGTCCTAATAACTCTGCTTAACAAGACCATGCATTACAGACTCAACTAAATGGTTCCTCTTAATTTGACATTAAATCACATGGTTTCAATCTGAATGGATACACAGGGGAAAACACAATCATTTTTTATTGAGATGATGTTAGTAAAACAAGTCACAACTTATAACAAGCACATTTATCCCTTAAATTTATAATCACAACTATGAGCCACTGCAAACGGGAAAAGAAAAAGAATAAGAGAGCAGGGGCAGAAAGGAGAAAGGCCTGAATATGAAGTTTAGTTTGTGGACCATGTTTTGTAGAAAATATTTGTGAATTCTCCAAGTTTGCGTAATAAATCATGCAAGAGGACGACCCCGGAATCACCCTCTGATGTGTCACAGAATTAATGATTTCGTATACAAATACATCCCAGTAATATGCACAGAAACATCTGATAATTAATAACAATTACACTACAAACTATCAGGAGAAGGTGACAGTAGAGTGTCTCTTTTATTTCTAGCTGCATTCGCTCCTCCTCTTTCTGTTTTGTCCTGGCATTAACTAAGCCACAGTAAATCAATGAAGACAAGCTGACCTCCGCTATGTGTCTCTTCTCAGATTTCCAGCACTTGTGCAGAGGCTTTTGCTGAATGCTTCGTTACAGCATGAAAAATGAGTTATGTGGAATGAAGACATTTCCCCTTTGACTAGCACATTTGCAAAAAGGTATGTCAGGGATGTGAGGAGCGGGCTGTGGGCAACCTTTCAAGAGAGTATTTTTTACTTGCTTATTGGAGGAGCAATAAATATCAGGCCGACAGGCCCTTCTCACTGTTACAAAGCCCTACCTGCAACTGAGCGGGATAATTAGCAGCCTTGAAGATGATATATGACTTTCATTACCCTTTGGGACTGGAGAGACTAAATGAGGACAGAGCTAATTGCCATGCAAAGCAGTTTGGCATGAATGAAAAAAAATGCAAGGCCAAGCTCCAGCCAAAAAAGGACCCTGTTGCCGCGCTGGTCTCCAACTTGCTTTTTCGCCTGCAGGAGTTCACTTTGTGTCCATAAATCATGGGCTGCTTACAGCCGAAACTGCCCTGAGTCATCAACATGCAATAAGCTGAGTGATAGATTCCATCCCCACTACATTAGGGCCCCACTTCAAACATAGCTCTTTTTCTCTTTACCTTTTTCACTCTTTATCTCTTTACTAAGCCTACTCAATTCGCTCTATCTCTCTTTCTCTCTCTCTCCCCCTCTCTCTCTTTCTCTCTCTCACTGGTATAAGTGCACTCTGTGTATATCTTGCAGTTAACTGTAAATGAAACCCAGATGGCCCAGGCTGAATTACGATGTAAAACAAAAACTGTTGATCATGTGACCATTATAACTGCCAACTAAGCAAGTGAAATGCAGGGTTTATAAGGAGACAGGAAAAAGGGGGAAAAATGTACCAGGGGCAACAGGTGGGGGTGGAGAGGTGCTTCCAGGGCTAGTCTTCTCATGAGTGCCAATGCTAGTAGCTAAGGCTTTAAATGGTAAGGTTAAGTATGCCGGCATCCAGAACAGGGACAAAGCGTTGCTCCCCTACTGACATGTCAATTCAATTTAAGCAACACACTGCTTGTCAGGGTGAAGTAAAGAGAAGGCTAGAGGCTCACTGCTTCACAAGGCTTTACGACAGAGTCTAGATCCTACAAAGAAAAAAAATTCCTGGTAGGATTTTTTCGACAAAATCACTTGACATTGGACTTCCTTCCCTAGGCTTACCGGTAGCTTTTGATGTTCGGTCCACTTAAATAAAAGTAGAGACTTATCCACGAGTGCAACAAGACAACTGTGGCTGTGCTTTTGTGGCACGAAACAACAAAAAAAAGGAACAGCGACTGCCATGTTTTAAGGTGCAGCCTTGCATTATCATTCTACCGCTGGAGTGCGACCAAAACAAATTCAGTTTCCCTGGAACTTGCTTGCACATCAAGGTCCTTCTCAGCACCGAATTATTCTACTTTGTGACAATGATAAAACTGCTGCCTTTCTGTTAGCTCCCCTCTGCAGCCTCTCTCATCTCTCCTCAGTTTGGCGTGGCCTGTCTCTCTGGCGTGTGACAGCATTAACGAGCATTGGCTGAAAAACCTTCGTTCCCAGCAGAGGCTGCAGCGAGAGGAAATGCAGGTGTTTTTGGACAGGTACAGAGCATCTTGCGCATCTTTTTTCACAGAGGACGATATGGGTAACAGGGACCTGAGGGAAGCATAGGCAAAAGCTAATTCATTTGAATAGGGTGTAAGAAGATTACAGCAAAAGTGCAATTTTGTTTGAGATTGACAATTTCTTATTATAGAGGCTGAAATATTTAACTAGATTAACAAACCTCAGTATCAATGGATTAAAAAAAGTGATGGATAATCCCAACAAACATTTTAGTATGCAGTATTCTTTTTGTCACATAATCCAAAGAATCCAAACACATTGCTTGCCAAGAAGGGGATTAAGCTTTCTTAAATAGTTCCTCCTATCTCTGAGCTATTCTGTCAGCCATGAACTTAATTTAGTTCCATCCAAAAGCCTTATAACACCAGCTCAGCATGGGAGCAAGCACCTTTCAAAAGATCTCACCTATTACTAATGAAGCAATTGTTTCCTTTTTTCAATGTGTCAACGTATTGTGCCGTACAGCCTTCAAAACGACACAAAAAAAGTTTGCAATGCCAGGGGACTTTTTTTTGTTGTCTTCTTTTCATTATGCATTAAACATCCAGCACAGTGCTGGGACTGAGACCGAGACAAACATGAAAAATTTGTGTCAAGAAGAAAACAACAAATGAAATTTACTTTAATAATCAAAAATTGTAACATTGACTTTCCCCAAACATGCAATTATAAAGTAACAAACATGCATACAGCTAGACACAGATGCAGAAGACAATTTAATATTTTACATCTATTATTTGTACATTCACGGACCTCATAACTCCATACTGGTTTTTATTCCTCATAATACAGGCAGCAAACTATGAAATATTATAATATTTTTGATGATTTTTTTATTATTAGTAATGACTAAGTAAAATAAATAAAACACACAATTGTTGTACTCTTGAAAAATGTAATACCTAGTAGACATTGTCAACATTGTAGCAATAATATTGTTAATATATCATTTTAAATAGTTGTAAAGTAACTGAAGAGAGAACAAGACAGCGAAAGAGATGGGCCTTTGTGTGGATCCCAGCGGTATAGACCCCTGTACTGCTACATTTCCTTCAAGGTGAGAATTGTTTTTGTTCTCACAATTCACACTGCATCTTTTCTTTTCCAGCTTCGACGCCAAACATTAGCTGAGGTGTTCCTCACAGTGCTGAATAAGTGTGGTACATGTGTGAGTGAGACGGTTCTGCACAGGGACATGCTCTCCAAGGCTGTGAAGGTGTTTAAAATCCCTTTTGGCCCACTAAATAGACAAAATCTAAAGAATTTGCTTTGCTGCATTCCCTTTTCTTTTTACTGCTTCCTGTCATTGATCAGAGGAAACAGGAAGTGCAGTGGCTATGCACTTAGGCAGCTCTCTCTGGAATAATAATCAGACTCCATTTTCTCTGCTTGTTTCCTACAGGACAGATAACTTCCCAGCTACACCCGTACTAGAGTGTGTACTTACACTACCTGCTGGGGTCAGCATGTAGCCGTTTCTGATACACAATCTGATCGGCTAGCGCACCTGTACAGGGTTAAAAGCGGTCATAGTTATGCTTAGAGGAAGAATCTGGAAAGGAAATCTTTAGGTTAGGTTGAATGGTTGCCTCATGTCAAGGATTTACATTTGTTTCCTATTAAAGGCATTACAGTCAAAAGAGCAAACCTTCCCAACATTATAGCTTTCTAATAATATTCAGTTTTTGACTTTTTTTTTTTTGGTAATATAAAGAAAGAGGTTTCCTTCTTTTTTGAAATAAAATTTGTCCACACAAGCACGACTTAAAAAATCTCTGTTTCCATTAAAACGCCCTATGAAGCACTATCAAAAGCAGTGCGAGCCAACAGGTGGCGATATAATCCTAAACCTAAAGTCACGTTGGCCAATCAGAAGCCTCAAACTGTGCAGCTATTAGCAATAGTATTTTGTCTACATCCGCCATTGCACAGACAGGGGTCATGTAAACAAAGGAGCTTATGATGTACAAGCTGACGTGAACTAAGGGAAATGACAGTGCGGACAAGGAAAAACTGCAAAGAACTGTTTGTTAAAAATAACCGTGTTTGCATGGACAGTGCTGAAAACACGACTTAGATACAATGCCATGAAGATCTGTTATGACTACCTAACCTTTATTATTTCCAAGAGACCAGTGGTAATGTTCAACATGATGCTTCTATCACTTTGCTTACTGTAAAACTTTGTTTTTAGCGAAGAGCAGCATTGGGTTTGCAATGTATGCTTTTTTTATTATAAACTTAGCCTTTTGGTTCATTGTTCTTTTTTCTTAGCTTTTTCTATTTTCCATTTGATCCTGATTGATACTTTACACTTAATGTTGTATATGTATTTTGAGTCTGTTCATCATGTAGATAACAGATTTTTCTATTTCTATCGTATTTTACAGGTGTATTCGTATTGAGTCTACGTAATGCTGTAATTAACACACAGTTAAACGAATTTGTGTAAAATGACGAGTAAAATCAATTTCACAAAAGAATATAAATAAGTGGGATAAAAGCTAACATTGAATATAAAATAAAAGCAAACAGAAACAGTCTATTTTGTACTGTTAAAAGTTCGCTATTTTATTATACCGTAGAACTGGTTAATGTTTACACTACATTTGATCATTATAATATGCTGTAATTAACAATAACATGCGGTGTCACCCAGATGAGGATGGGTTCCCTATTGAGTCTGGTTCCTCTTAAGGTTTCTTCCTGCTTCACCTCAGGGAGTTTTTCCTTGCCAAGGTCGCCTCCGGTTTGCTCATTTGGGACAAACTTACAGTTTTCACTGTTACTGCATCTGTGTAAGGCTGCTTTTGGACAATGTCTGTTGTGAAAAGCGCCAGACAAATAAAATTGAATTGTGCTTTGTGATATAAAAAATACTTATACTTTGAGAGGCCATTTGTTGGTTTGGAAACTTAGGCAACTGCTTAATTTTTATAACACTGAATGCTAAGAGTGCAGGACTGTGTTTTGCCTATTATTATGCCAAAATTCTGGGCCTGGTGTTGAAATTAAACTTGTGGACTTTAAAATCGAGTCTGACAAGCACCAATAAATCAAGCTAAATCACAAATCAATAACAAATACCTGCTAAATGATGACTAATGGCATAGCAGTCATAAACTAACACCAACACAACTCAGCAGGCCATTAATTTTGTGGCATTGCAAAATAAACAGACATTTCTTTCACAGCCCTAATAAATTTCCCCCGAAAACTCAAAGAACCATCCATCTGCTTCCAATAATTTTTAATTTCCCTTTCTGTCCCATACCCATTAGGTATTCCACTGAGATTTTTGTAAAATTAATTCATTTACCTACTCCCATCTGCATTCAATTACCATATTCCCAAACAGGGTACGGATTTGCTCTGCACACCCCTGCACCAACACCCCCCCACCTGTACCTTAAGCAAACTTTATGCATGTTTTATTATCTGTGAGAGGCCATGAGTCATTCCTGCTCAATTGCACGCTGGAACTGGACAGGAATCTGGTTTTGATGTTTTTTGGCTTGGGCAGAAAACACCTGCACCTATTCTCTGAGCTGATCTATTAGCCTGGTAAATGGTGGAGCAGATGTTCTCAGATCAGCAGGGACTCCAGGCATGTCTTTATGACTGCTTTCCCTGTTAACCCACAGCCGCTGAACCCAGAACAGAGAACAATTATTGCCATGCTGAATTTCGCCCGTAAATCATATTTTCATAAAGAAAGTCCCAAGGGGGCAACAAGTAACCTTTAAATCCATGAGTTTGTTCACAGACTGGTGCTAGCTACCACAGCTGCTGGGTATCTGCTTTTTTCCAAAAGCGCATACTCTTTGTGGTTCTCTTAATTTTTTGTAACTCCCTGAATCAATACAAACTTACAAAATCACCCAGCCATGCATATGAGGCTCTGTTATGAATTTCCAGTTAAAATTCCACAATAAGACAGAAACAGAAGTTTTCTTGATGACTACATTTCATACTGAAGTTGTTACTAGGATGGGCTGAAAGTAGTCAAGTAGATCACAAGGATCTTGGATTAAGCTCTAACCAGCTTTTCACAAGATTTTCCAGGTCATCTGCCATCGAAATGGTACTATTCTGTCTAAAGACAAATGTACTGGCAGGCTTACCAATGTGATCACCACAGGCTGTCAGGCTGTCAAATGCATACAAAATAATTGTTTTATTAAGAATGCACTCTCTTTCCTTGAAAGCTCTAGAGCAGCAAATTAAAATAGAAATTTAGAAGTTTGACAAACAAGGGGATGGTAATTTGGACACATTCCCATGTCCACAATTAATAACAGATTTTTTACTGCACAGTAAGTCATGCAGTTCTGAGAATAACAGGACATGTTGTCACTGTTGTTTTCAACAAATGCAACATTAAACAGTGCCTAAAACAGAGATCAGAACTGTCAATAGCAACAGTATATGACTGTTATTTCTATCTGCTCTCCTGCTCTGGCCTTACAAAATAGCACCCCTACAGGTTCACTCAGGTATTATCACAACAACAACAGATAGTAATACTGACCTAAATGAAAAGACTTCTAAGTGAATGTTTCTTTTTTATATATATTTTTTTTAAATAATACCATGTAAGTAAAAGAATTACACTTTATTATGATTTTTAAATAGGATGTCAGTGCTCATAAGGGTGACCATATTTGTGTGGGGGCTAAAAACGTTTTTTAACATTATCAGTTGCTGTTAAAAAACACTATTTCTGATTTACCTGATCTCACAACAAATAACTTTCTCCTTTAGCTACAAATTAGACTTTTGCAAATCTTACAAGCACTTTTATTTGGTGTTTGGCCAGGTTTGCAGGTCATGCATTCTGCTTGACACGGATCCCAGGATATTTTTCTTTAAATTATTTGTAAATTTATATTTGAATTCTAACATTTCTATGCCCTTTAGGAACCATGTGCCAACCACTGTAGACAGAAAAGCCGCTGCTCTAACTCTGGGTCTGAGTGTAATGATTGTGAAAAATGTTTGCGATGTAAGAATGTAAGAAAAAGATGCAAAAACGCTTACAATGAATGCGGACTGTGGAAAGGAAAAGTCAAAGCCCGGTCATTTTGGGCTATATTAAAATCCCAGCCAGGCACTGAAAGACAATGTACTGTATAGTCACCCTAATTATGTAACTTGTGCTTTTTAAAATATGGTGTAATTCTGAATAAAGTGTAACAGGTAGAATTGCTCAAGCATCTAGTTTCAATCCTAAACTACACTAATCGTCTGTATGGAGTGGAAATTTTCATGTACTGTATTTTGCATTTTAAGGATTCAGACATATTAATCGCCTCGCACTTTCAGTTTTGCCAAATATATAGTATAATATGTGATTATGGACAGCAAACTTTTCTCTTTTTAAACCGTTTGGTCATTTTGCTGTCTCTTTAAGTTCTCTTGCTTTACCTGCTTTATCAAAATGGAAGGTTATGTTGAATGCACCGTTCTGTTAGTGGGTGAATCGAACAAATAATTAGCCTACCTTATTAACTGAAGTAATTTTAGTTTTAAGCCAACATTTATAATTAAAAACAGGTATGATATGAGTAAAAAACATATTTGAGATTACATTTCAAAAATATTCTCTGCAAACACTTAAATTAGAATTCTATCAATTTTTAATAACCTTGCTTTTTGCATATTTGTCGTAAAATTTTGTTCTAGCCTAACATAGCTTTACCAAGTTTTTATTTTCCTATATTTCTGTGTACCAATGTTTGTTTATTCAACCTATTTGATTCTTGCTGCCTGCACTGACCCTGTGTCTGTTATCAAAATAGGTAATGAAGCACTTCTTCTGTACTGCATGCTGTTGGAGAATAAAGAGGCACATGGATCCCAACCTGGAAGCCTCTTTCATTGTTCAGGGGGCCTGTCTAAAAAATGTCCCTTAAAATGTCTGAAAACGGGGACCCCTGCACTATGCTTGCAGTAGCTAGTGCTTTGGCTGATCACAAAAATTCAAGATGTTTTTAGTTTCTTACCTGGTACATAACATACTATCTAAACCTGCACCACAGTCATGCAAATGCATTTTAAACATAAAAATATGGCTGGATTTCAGTTTTATCATATTGCTTAGTTTTATGCTGGACTAGGTAGAGCTTTTTTGATAGCAAAATCACTTTTTTTTACTAGTTTTACCTTTACAATAACATGAGACGATTTCTACTGTGATAGCATTTTTGTCTGGTGTGAAAACACAACGTTTCCATATCATCTTTCCTTCTGTTTCCAAACATCCATAATGACCACAGCAGCTGGAGTAATTGACACTTGCTATACTTATACAATGTACACAATAGAACCTATTATACAACAAACAGTAAAATATCTGAATGCATAATGCCCTGTTTATAGTGAAATGATTCACAATGACTGCTGTGAAAAGCCAGCAGATGTTTTTTTCGTGCCTTTCACGAGTTTTGCAGCTGGATGCAACATGGTTTTAACTGACAGTCACTCTTTGCAAAAGACAATGAACTTAGTAAGAAAACTAGGAAACATGTCATGGGGCAACCATCAACATAAGCCTTTTTTAAATACTGTGACAAATTTTGATTGAGTGTTGAGATAAGAATTATTTCTATCTCTAATATTTTACTCTCAGCTATATAGATTAAGATATTTGGAGAGTATCCCTAGCAGTATCTTCATCCTCGCTGAGGGCATGAATCCAAAGCCCTGGCATTCCTCTCTAGGGCACTTAGTTTGCAGAGGTGTGGAGGTCTAGCTGTCAGAGCCACTACAAAATGGATGGGTGGAAAGTTAAGCATAGCATGCTTACACAAGATCTGTCCATGTAGTGCAGTGGAAAAAGGCAGCCATATTCATGCCTCTTTATGTTCCATGAAGAGTGTTCACATTCTGCTGTTAAGTGCTGGTCTATATGAGACCAAGTATGTGTGTAAAGCTAATAGGTGTTTGGTCCTGTTATGAGAGACGCTGAACCTGTTCAAAGATGCCATTCTCCAAAGACAGTTACTGCGGCCATAAGGTGATTTTATGAGTATGAAATCAACGTTGAAGTAGAGTTCAGCCACTTATTGAAGGCAGGGTCAACTGGGATGTAGAAATAGTGGATTTCAATCTCTTAAATACAGCATTAACCGAAATGATTAATATTTACCACCGTGTCATTAAAAAATCCATAAAGTCAGCTTGTTTTTAGAATTCGCTAATGTCCAATTTTTATATTTTTTCTTGGAAAACATCAGGCAGCAGCTGAATGTTGATACAGTCCAGGACTGATGAAGATATATGAGTGCTTCGATTTGTTTTTCCTATTAGCCAAGCATTTGGAAGGAATAGAAAGTCCACTGTTTCCTTGAGTGAAACATAACCTCATCAGTAAAGGTGAATTGAGTCTGACCGAAGTTCCTGGCTCAAATTAGAAAATATAGCAAAATACTTCTCTCTGCTTTGATATTTAAAACCTAGTCAGATTAATTTATCGCACCCCAAAGGGTAAACACACTTATCTCTTACCTTATGTATCATTTAAAGTAGTGGTTAATGTGAGTATAGAAATACTCTTGTGCATGCCTCACACTAGATCCTGTTGCCCCTCTGCATGTCTCAAGCTGCCAACATGACAGCTCCACCTGGTCACAGCAGACAGCCAGCTGGCTTGGCCCATGATTTACGGCCTGCGTAAACTTACTCAGCGGGACCTCCGACACATTGTGCATTCACTCACACATCGGAGTGTTACATGATGCTAACCGGTATTAATACCAAGGGTCCACTGAGACTGAGTGACAGCCGTAAATGTTTAGCGCCATACTTATCACTTTTCAGAAGTGAGTTCCTTGTTCCTCTGGATGATTCTGGAAATGGTTGAAACAGATTTATAAAGTATGTAGAAAATTACACCGACCTGGCTTTCAGATCTGTATTGCATTTTCAATGCTATCAGCTTATAAAAGTGCATAATCCTCTGGAGAATTTTGATACCTTGTGCAATTTTCTTTTTTCAAGGCCAGTGTATTCATCTTTTGGCAGGATGCAAAATCCTGTTCAAGGAAACTCTTTTTTTTAAAGGCTGCATGCTCTCTACCTTTTACAGTTACAAGGTCTTTCCTTTAAATATTAATAATGCTTTAAACCACATATTACTCTGAGCCCTGCAGTCAAATATAAGACCTATTTTGTTGCAAGACTGCAAGTATGTCCATAGTAATGGTACTATCTCTCTTATGCACAGTGGTGTTATACATGCAAACGATAAAATGACTAAATAAACCTGTCTGCTTAAAATATGATACCTATAAAGAAAATGAATGAATTTCTGTGAAGGGCAGTGTTTCAAGTGTTCGAGGGTTTAAGGGTTTAGCTGCAACTAATACTGACTGAGGTTAATCTCTAGCTCATCCACTTCTAAACACACACTTTTGTTGAATGCATTATCAATGCCTATTTTTGTGTGTGTAAAAGCATGGCGCTTTTGTGAAGGGTTACAAGATGAGCAACGGGGCCACATTTTTTCAAGCAGGATCCATTCTGTAAGCTCTGGGGGCAAAAATCGAGTAAACAAAACCACCGGACCACTGAAGTACTTCACAGGCACTCATACATCAGAGATCTTCCATCTTCCCCAACACTTTTATTTTCCCCATTATATCCATGTTAATGAATCGTTTCTACCAGCAGCGCTAATATATAGTGGCTGTGCATCCCAACAACCGATAAAAAGAGACGAACATTATCACTTTGGACGCTTGTTAATTTGAGTGTGCTGGATGGTGTGTGAAGTAGGAGATAAATAGGAGTCAGTTCTCAACAATGTCATTTATTTAGTGTGGTAAAATGGAGTCTGGGGAAACTTCACAGTGTGGTTAGTATTCAGCTTGGAGCAAATAAGTGAGGGTTTTTTTTTTGCGCTGAAAGTTATATACACACAGATCTAATTAATTTCTATATCCACTCATATTACTCTTTTATGTAAGTGCCAAGTTTATAATTGCATTCATCACCAAGCCCTTAAGTTCTTGTAGTATATTTATAACCATGCTAACTGCTACTAAATTATTAAACCTAATGATGTGAGCACCAAAAATATGTTGTCCTTTATTTTCTCTACAGAGAATCAATGCTATGCATTAGCAGTATAAATTAAGTAATACTTTACCTAGGCATTTTGCTGCTTTCAAAGCATTAGCTTAGTAAGATGTATGTATTGCTGCTGAACACCCCCCAAGGCTACTAGGAGAAAGGATGATATAGTTAATTCTAATGAAAGAGCTTGCAACTAGTAATGGCCTAAATGAAGCATTGCACTAAAGGCAATCTGTCTGGGAGATCTGGGCAAAGAGGGATTATTCAATGGCTAACAAAGACGTGATGTCACCAGTCATATATTAGCCCATATATAAGCCCAACGCATTCGTTGTATTGGAAGCAGTATTACACTAGAGGGGCCTGTTAATGTAAAGATGTTTTAATTTAAAAACGTTTAAATTTAAACATTTGCTGTACACTAAATATCAACCATTAAATATTAAGTGATCGTTGTATCTGTAAATATGTTCATTATAAACATTGAAGACGTTTAAGAAGTTTATTATTTTACAATTATTCATGAGGTTAAAAATAATTTAAGCTATTTTATTTCACCTAGTGTTTTTCCCAGGCTAAAGAATATATCTTTCTGCATCATGCTGATTTAAATTTTGTAAAACTCTTCCTAAGAACAGATAGGGTGAAGAAAATAGCCCTTCTGAGTGGCTGCATGCTTATAGTGATTGGTAGTCTCATCTGCTGAATCCATTGCATTAGTATCTGCTCCAGCAATCTTAAAATGGCCTCTGCTAGACTCTCAGGCCAAAGAGCACACACTCGAAGGGAAGATAAACTAAGATTACTCCTCTATTCCATTCCAAATGTGCCATCCATCAGTGGGCCCTTCATGTGGCTTCAATTACATTAACGACCTTAATGTTGGTGTTAAAACACAGTTAAGGACAGACCAGGGGCCATGGCAGAGCAAGGTGCCTATGACTAATGACGAACTTGTCTTAAAGACACAAAAGAAAATTCCTTTTAGTGAGGTAGATATTTGGAAAGAGTTAAGATCATGTCTTTTTTTTAATTCTCATCTCATGATCTCTGTTCTACAACCACCAATTGTGTGATTCTTCTGCTTCAACCTGTTTCAGACAGGTTATTTCAGCTTGTTATAGGGAAAGCATTTATCCACTTGGAATTATTACTTTGCAAGGTCCTCCCACAGAAAAATAAACAGTAATGAATCTTTTAGAGTTATGGAAAAGCCTTACCTCATTAGATGGCCAATCGACTGAAGGAGAGAAAGCCCCAATTTCAGCTTTTATTGAGTGTAAAGGAGAGCTAGACTGACATTTACATCTCCTGGTTCTCCATGACCGGCTGGCTGGGAATTGGCCTATAGATCTCTCTTTTAAGGACAGAATGCTAAAGCAAACGACTTGACACTGATTTATAAATACAATAAAAGATTTGATACCATAATAGTATAATAATGATATTAAAGTAGTAAAATGTAATTAACTTATAACAATAATGACCTCACTGCCAGATTTTAATGTATAGGTGTTTATAAAGGGTCTAAATATGCAATATTGGAATATATAAAATGATCTGCTTACAAAGTAAAAGGCATCTTTATATAAAAATCTAAGTTATAAGGGGACATGTTGTACAACAGCAGTAAGCTTTAAGGTTTCAGAGCTAGCAGTAAGAAAAAACTTCTACAACACAGCAGGCTAGTCAAATATTACCACAATGTAATTTATGAAAATTGCTTATTTACTTTTATTGGTCTTCCATCTTTAAAAAAATACTGTTGCAGTTAAGTTCTATTTGTGTGGAGTTATTTAATATTCCTCCCTCGAAAGACTTCTTTACTAGTACGACAAATGTGGTCATTGCGCATGCAGCAATAGAGCGCTTCTGTGATCTTTGCTGACAGTGCTAGTGTAGTGTCGAGAACATTTATAACCTCGCAGTGTCCCTTCACTACCATGGTGCATGGCCCAACAAAGTGCTTTGCATACATCTGTAGGGTTGCTCGTTTCATTTTCTCCAGCAATTACACTTTCACTCTCTCACATAGCAGCAGCATCCAGATGCCTTAACAATGTCACAGAGGAACCCTTGCCTCCAAACCATGCTTCCAATTAGGCCTGAAATATGATAACTGCTGGCCTCATTATTGTGTGATCCAAAAAAAGAGCAGACAGAGAAGCTGAAGGTTAGACTTGGCTTTCAGGAGTGATTGCTGGTGTGTGTGGACTTGTGCTTACACAGCAGAAAAACAGTGCAATGATGAGGGACAGAGAGGCATGGTCACAAGATAGTAAATAAGTCCACTGAGATGGATTACTCTCTTGAGGCTATATATTAAACTACTCACAAATACTACAGAAAACATCAGTGTCTTGCGGAATGACTAGGCCCTCAAAAATCATTGCACGTCTCAACAAAACCTATTCCTTGCTGTCTACTAATACACTATAAGATATATTTAGGTGGATTATTGTGTTTTATAAATTTAATATACAGTTTCCCTGGTTCAACCAAAGAAGGCTTTATATGGTTTATAGCTAAGTCAGTGTAGTGATCTGAAAAGGAAAAGAGGAAGTCATGAAATAAAGGTTGATTACAGGGGAAGTGGTAGTGCAGTGGTTAAGGTGTTGGACTGCTAATTGCAAGATTGGCTTTCGGTTCTCAGCACCACCAAGCTGCCCTTAACCCCTGATTGCTCAGTTATATAAAAATGTAAGGCGCTCTGCATAAGGGCATCTGTCAAATATATGTAAAGCTAACCATATAGGGAAACATTCAGAGCAATCTATAAGTAATGAAGAACTGTTCTGTTTCAAAACCCAAGGTAAATACAATTTATGAAGCAACCAATTCAGTTGCACAGCATCTAGACAAAGAAACTGATGCAAAATTAGATCTGTTCTTTAACAGTGCCCTTTCTGCCTCATAAATGCAACATACAACAAGACCGATGGTTCGTTGAACAGGTAATGACACTCATATTAAGGAAATACAGCGTTTTTTGAAGATTTTCAAGGTGTCCTGCAAAAATGAATTCCTTGTCAATGATATTGATATGCATCCATTTATCTGCCAGACCGACTAGCCACAGTGTAACTGACAGGAAATAAATTCAGATGGACAGGAAGACGCAAATTCCATTCGATCAGCAAAGTTTTAAACAGTCACTGGTGGACTGGAGCTATATTTATAAATCATTGTGTTGTATAGGCCATTAGGATCTCCAGAGAAAGGCAGCATGGAGAGTGTGGCCTTCCATTGAAATTAAAATGTCAGGGAGAAAAGAAGTGGAACAAAACAGGGAATCTGCAATTAATTACATGAGCAAAAAAAATTCAATAATCAGAACGCAACGCTCATCTTGGGCACAGCGGCCTCTGATTGCAGCAAAGTAAAAAAGCATGCATTCATCCCTGCAAATTAGATTTGTATTCGGAAAAGGGTTTCTTATGAATACAGTATCCTACCTGTCCCCTACTTCCAGAGTACGCTTTGTGTACCAGTGGACTGGCCAGTTTTTAATACAGCGATTACTAGAGGTGAAAATGAAGACCTGAAAAGTAAGATGGTTTTGCATTTTAGTCATGCCATCAACAATAATATAATATATATAATATGGATAAAAGTATTAGGACATCACATGCATGTGTGTTTTTTTAATTAATCCAGATTTAGTCTTACTCTTAATCCTATAATAACAGCTGTACATCTGAAAAGGCTTTCCACTAGATTGTGTTCGGTGTAGAAAGTTTTTTTTTCACTCTAACTATAATACACCATGTTTTCATGGAGCTCAGGAGATTTGTGCACAGAGGCATTGCCATTCACAGTGTTCGGGGCTCCTATGTGGGTGTGCCGGTAAGTAGTTCATATATTTTTAGCCATGTTTTCACCTGGTTACTTCATGTCTTTACTCTGATCAAATAGCTATTCGATGGCTGTAAATGACCTGCAAAACACATTCGACATGGATATGAATCCTATCGCTCAAACCATTTCAGGAGGTGGCCTGGGACACATTTCAGACAAACCTGGACAAGGCTAAATGCATCCAACCTTTTAAACCAAATACATCAGTGTTTGTTTCCTCACACACAGAAGTGAGTTGCTCACTTTAGCCCAATTGTTTAGTAAATTGATTTGCAGGGTCACACATTAGACCAGCACTGTATTTTCCCATCAGTGTCGACTTCGAGCTCTCATCCAAGTATCTTGCTGGGTCTTGAAGATTAGCACTGACGACAGTAAAAATGCTGTAGATAATACAAACCAAATTCTGGAAAGGTTGGACGTTTTTTAAATTTGAATAAAATTAAAACTCAAAGACTTTTAAATTATATGGTTTATTCCTGACATTGATTTTACACTTTTATCCAAAATATGAGTTTATTTCAAATTTAATGGCTGCTACAGTTCTCAAAAAAGTTGGTATGGGGGCAACAAAGTGCTAAAAAAAAAGCAATGTATTTTAAAAATATTTAGCAAGCAATTCGTTTAATTGACATCAGGTCTGTAACATAATTAGCTTTAAAAGTGATGTCTCTTAGAAGTAAAGATAGGCAGAAGCTCTCCAATCTAATTTGAAAGTTTTTTAATTTTCATTTTATTTAAATTTAAAAAACGTCCCAACTTCTTTAGAATTTGGGTTGTAATTACTGCCTTTTGGTGCGTAAGTTAAGCGTTGTTGCTTTCTCATTGTCTTTTCGACTGCATTCGTTAACCTAAATAAAGCAAAGTAACAAATAGTGCCATTTCAGGTCAGCAGAAATATGTATTTGCATTTTGCCCGTTAATAGAAAATCAGATTTATAACTGTTTTGCTAAGATGCATTTATGTGGCCAAGTGTAAATAGGAGCGTTTTGACAAATCAGATAGCTTTCCGAAAAATCTGAAAAAACGCATTAAGTGAAAATAGGTGTAAATAGAGCCGTGGTGTATGTCAGTTACTTTTTAATAGGTGCCTGCATTTAGTAAATGCTAGGATACATGCTTGGTGTATATTTTTTGTTCATAATACCTACAATGTTTTACATAAATATTTACAACGCTGGTATATGTTCATCCGACCCTGCTGCATTTTTCTAACCACCCAACACTTACACAAACCAGTCTGGTATAAAGATTTTTAGCATTGATTTACTAGATAACAAATATTTCAATGTATTAAAACTATTTATTTAGAATGCTGCACCATTTCCTAGATCATGGTGTAATGTATGTGGTCTGCTGGGAGAAAGCTAAGCTAATTGCTTGTAATGATTTCCCAAATAATATGAGGCCTGTGGACATCAATAGGAATCCAATAGTGTAAGTGTTGTTAATGTAAAAGAAGATGCAGTGTTATGTGGTCTTCATTGACTTCTAGATCAGTTGGTGTAGACAGAAACCTACTTGCTATGTATCTGTCAGCGCAGTAGTTAAAGGAGTAAAAGTCCATCAGACTGATATCGGACAGAGAGAGTGGTATTGACTAAAGGAGATTTCTTACACATGGAGACCATTTTACAAACATGCTTGCTTCACTGCGTGTTGTCATCCTGTTCCAAGCAGGAAGTTGCAAAAAATTGGACTTTATGTATGGTGTTAAATTGCTGGGAATATTTTGTATTGCTGCATTAACTGTATAATAGTGTGTTGGACTGCAGAGCATGTACTTTTCAGTTTTTATTCAATTCAATTCAGTTTTATTTGTTTAGCACTTTTTACAATGGTGATTGTCACAAAGCAGCTTTACAATTAAAGAAATTATAAAACAGAAGTAAACAGAAATCAGTTTGTCCCTGATGAGCAAGCCGGGGGCGACGGTGGCAAGGAAAAACTTGCTAAGGAGATGAGATAGGAAGAAACCTTGAGAGGTACCAGACTCAACAGAGAACCCATCCTCATTTGGGTGAAAAAACAGGTAGCAGGGATCATGTGGTTACATTGTGTGTGTGTAAACAACTATAATCATCAGTCCTTAGCGAGCAGCCGGAACGTCTTTATGGCGAAGTGGGTCGTCCTAGATCGCCCTGGTGATGCATCATCCGCTGGGCAGGTCACAGGGAAGGGTCCAACAAGACCGGGTCGGAGGTGGGGTCTGGATCACTGGCAGCTCCGTTGTGGCGTATGTAAGAGAGAGAGAGAGAGAGAGAGAGAGAGAGAGAGGGAAAGGAAGGCAAAAAGAAGGAAAACAGTTAAGTGACAATGTAATCACACGGTTTGGATTGATTAAATGAATAATGTAGAGTGCAAGGATGAACTCCGGCAAGACTAACTAGGTCAGCATAACTAAAAGGAGAACCAGAGGGAAACACAGACATGAGGGCTCCCTGATATGTTAAGCAACCAGCCGCTCTCATCATCAACACCGTGATCAATAAGAGAGGGGAAGACAGCATCTAAACATACCAGATCACCTTAATACTCAACACCCATGAGTCCCCCGGATCTCTGCTCCTTTATCTAAGGGGAATCAAATACAAAAGGCTTGATTAAATAAGTACATTTTTAACCTGGACTTAAACACTGAGACTGTGTCTGATTCCCGAACATACATAGGGAGGCTATTCCATAGCATTGGGGCTCTGCCCCCTGCTGTAGTTTTTATAATGCGCGGTACTGACAGGCAGCCTGCATCCTTTGATCGAAGTAGGCGTGTCGGAACGTAAGACACTAGAAGTTCGCTCAAGTACTGCGGTGCAAAGACCATTTAGAGCTTTATAAGTTTAAAAGTAGTATTTTAAAATCGATGCGGTTGCGGTCTCACTGGGAGCCAATGCAGTGTGGATAGGACTGGTGTGATGTGCTCGTATCTTTTAGTTTTAGTGAGGACTTTCGCTGCTGCGTTCTGGACTAACTGAAGTTTATTAACGCACCTAGTTGAACATCCAGACAGTAAAGCGTTACAGTAATCCAGCCTGGATGTGATAAACGCATGAACTAATTTTTCGGCATCAGTAAGCGACAAGATATTTCTTATTTTAGCGATATTTCTGAGATGATAGAACGTTATCCTGGTTATATTGTCGACATGGGCTTCAAATGAGAGATTGGAGTCTAAAATCACACCCAGATCTTTTACTGTTGCACTCGGTGAAACAGAAAGACTGTCTAGGGTTAAGGTGTGATCAGGAAGCTTACTTTTAGCTACCTGTGGTCCTAGAAACAGAACCTCCGTCTTGTCAGCGTTAAGCAAGAGGAAATTGCATAACATCCAATCTCTTACTTCCTTCACACATGTACTAGAAGAGTATTTCTTAAAGAAAATCATGTAAATATAATGAAAGTACAGCGTTGAGGTCAGAACAACACAGGGAAAAAAATCAGTTTACTCCATACTAGTAATCCGAACTGACAATAGAAATAAAACATCTGTGAATATGTCACAAACTCTTCAAGACATTTCCTAAAGAGTTTGATGTTTATTATAACACACATATTAAAAAAAATCTATATGTCATATGCTGACAAATATATGAAAGCAATATTCTGTATTCTTTGTTCCTCAATGCCAGTAATCTCAAGACGAAGCAAAATGCATTAAGTAATTTAAACAGTGCAATAATTTGGCACATCTTAAATGAAAACAAATTTTAGTGACAGTGCCAAGTCTTGTATTTGTCCCTCGTCTGTGTGATGCAGGCAGAACGAGAGCCTGACTGCAATGCTTGTTATACTGATTTATTTAGTGTAGCGTTTTGGGAAAGTGAACAATTATCACAGGAGTCTTTCAATTTCACTTCAATGAGAGTTAAGTACAGACAATGTTAGTACAAGAACATTTGATGCATTTGAAAAAGCAAATGTGTTGTAATACATTTACAACCTCACCTAGAGTATCAGGTTTTTTCAAACAGTAAGTTGAGTAAAAAAGAAAAAAAAAACATTGTGTGGGTGGTTTGGACATAAAAAAGTTAGCTGTTTTTGTTAATATGATTTTATTTAATTCAATACAATACAATGGTCATTGTCACAAAGCAGCTGTACACAATTAAAGAAATTATAAAATGCAAATGAATTAGAAATTAGTTTGTCCCTAATAAGCAAGCCGAGGACGACGGTGGCAAGGAAAAACTCCGAAAGACGGAATAGGAAGAAACCTTGAAAGGAGAACCCATCCTCATTTGGGTGAAAAACAGGTAGCAGGAATTATGCAGTTACAATGTGTGTGTAAGCAACTTAAATCATAAGTCCTTGAAGAACAGCTGGAACGTCTTTATGGCAGAGTGGAAACGTCCTCGGTCACCCTGGTGATTTGATCATCAAATGAAGGCGGGTCACATGGAACGGTGGTCTGACAGGTCCGGAGTGGAGATGGGGCTGGATCACTGGCAGCTTAGTTCTGGCATATGTAGCTCGACAGTGGAGAGAGAGAGAGAGAGAGAGAGAGAGAGAGAGAGAGAGAGAGAGAGAGAGAGAGAGAGAGAGAGAGAGAGAGATTTTACTTCTCTCCCTCTAGATTAGCCATTACTAATAAGCAGGCCATGGTCCGAAAGCACAAAACCAAGACCTAAAGACAACAACCAGCTTTTAGTAACACTAATTACATGTAAGACAATATAAGGAAACTAGAGAGCAAGGCAAACACACAAGGGAAAAAATAAAGAGAAAGGAATATGATAGGATGTTACACAGTCTAATCGATATAAAAAAGCAGGCTTTAATAATGCGTATTCATTTAATAAAACATATCATTAGACCACATTTCAATGGACAATCCAGGTCCATTTATTCGTCCTGGAAAGTACAATAACTGACGAACTGCTGCTGATCTGCCAGCACTATAAGACTGTGAGATTTATCTTGAGTTTGGACCCCCTATAGTACCATAATTGTATGTTACTATTTATGAAACAGATCTCTGGGTTGCCAAAGTGCATGGACCCTTGGAATTTTCCTAACTTTTCCCACTTTAGGGGCACCCGGGTCCATTTTATTATTTTACTAGATTTTACTGCTGCAATTTGCATCAATTCAATCCCATCCTATGTGGATTCCCCTGTTTTCCAGGATAAACTCAGAAGCCCTCACAACCCAAGAAAACATAGTTATAGAACATAAATGCATGAGTGTTAAATGATAAGATGTGTAAGCTATAAGTAACTTAAGTAAGTAACTTCCAATACCATATTTTTTCCCATTAGATGGTACGTTTCTTAGTTTAACCAGTTTCACTACGACTGACACTCTATCAACAAAAGTTATAGAACTTTCCAACTGCTTACAGCACATCAGTGTATACCTGATCCAGAGCACCATTGTCTGAACTCCTGTCAATGTGGATAAAAGCAGTAGTAACTGATGGTAATCATTTTGTGTTTGCTCCTTAGATTGTAACTGTGTTGTGTTCACACCACAGGGGATTTCTATGGACCTTCCTGTAATAATTTCTCCCCCTTTCAGCTCACAATCTGAATGGAGCTGACAATGAAAAAGAGTTAGCACATTCTTCTAAGACAACCCGATACACACTGCTTACAGGGCAGGGGATTCAATTCAACGCAAAGCATTCCTCATACGCTCACCATAAATATCCCTCATGTAATAGATCAAAAGCTCTTTCAGTGTCAAGTGTGCGTGTGTGTGTGTGCGTGCAGAGGAAAGGGAGTGGATAAAAAATGGGTTCTGGCTTCAAGAAGACTGTCTGCACTGTGAGTTATATACCGTAATATGCACAAATTATTACTAGCTAACTGCCCCTAATGAATCCACCCAGATCAAAATAGATTAGACTCTCAGTGAGAGCATCTATTTTACCTAGTATAAGCGTGACCTGGTTCTACATGAGAAAATGGGACCAGGAAAAACTTTAACTATAGCTCTATGCCCAGTAAATACATTTTAGTACAGTATATTCCGATTGTAACTGAGGATTGCTGCCAAATTCCTATACAAAAATGACTACCAGTGAAATTCTTTATGATAACTTTTAAATGATTTAACACTTCTTCAATTAACCACCAAATGCTACCTGCCTTGAAAATACCACTTTTCTTAATTAATAGGCAAATAATTAGCTCTTTTTACTGCTGTCATATCTGACTAAGCTGACAAGAAGTATAACCAGACAGCTTCCTCTCACTGTTTGTTATAGTTCCTAGCATGGGAGGGTGGTTTGCCTTTTAATTATTGAACACAGTCTGACACACTAATAAGTAGAGTCTACATTTCTTGTCTCATAGTGTGAAAGAAATTGGGTTGTGCATGAAGTGGTAAATTTATTCCTTTAGATTTCTTATAAAGGTGCAGCCACAACTAAATCAACATGTAATATTTCATTTATTTATTGCCTGAGAAACGCAAAATGAGATATTGGACTATTTCTATCGATTTTCTGTTTGGTTCAAGAGAAACAGCAGTTCCTTAGATTTTTCCCAACATCATTCTGGATCTAATTATAGGAAATATACACAGAAAATGTGCATTTGCCTTATTGCCTTCCTGAAATAATGCATCCTGGATATTTTAGTAAAACTTGATATTTGCTCGACTATGATTCACAAATTGTTAAAAAGTCACTATTTAGCTGTAGTCCATAATTTTTTATTGACCAGCCTCTGAGCTTGCAGAATCTGCGGGAGCAAGGCACACACAGACTGAAAATGCTGCACTTTCCTTGTGTGTGTGTGTGTGTGTGTGTGTGTGTGTGTGTGTGTGTGAATTGGAAGACTTTTAATTTGGGGGAATGCTGCAGAGCTATATTTTCACCTCATCCTGTTGTAATGCATTATTTTGGTAAACATCCCAGGTACTGATTTAATATATTGTAAAGCAGGCTGTTCGCCTTCTGACTCATTGTGTGATTGATGAATGACTGGAAGATAAAGCAGTGACTAAGATTTATGGGCTGCCGGCACATAGAATATGTATGATTATCAGCGGCATGCTGAAAGCTCCTGCTTTTGAGTGATAGCCAGAGGGAGAGTGATCAAGCAAATGAGTGCATCTGTGCAGTGAAAGGGAGGGGCCAAGGCAGCGTACCGTGCTTGTTTGTATCTCTGCTGCAGTCCTGAGCCTCTCGTAGCAAGCAGTGTTGTCCTGCAGATGGTGTCATCTCTTTCACCCACACAAAGCTTCTCTTTTTCTGTTGTTTGCTCTTTAGTACCTGGTTTTTACTCGCATTATAGCAGTGGTTTCCAACCTTGTTTTGTCTGAGACCCCCTTTTCCCCAAGTAATTATTCACATTTAATGATATTATCACTCTCTTTTATGTATCATATTTCCTGCATTTCGTGTTTCCAGTATTGCTAACACTGCAAGCTAAATTGGTGGGAGCTTTCTCACCTGAGTCCAGTATGCCTGGGTCATTACTATTAGCTGCTGAAGGTGAATCGGTGAGACTCTGGCGTTTTTTTTTTAAGGATGAATTACAAGTTGGTGAAGTTGGGGTGATTGTTCTCCCTAATGCTCACTGCTCAACGCTTTTTAAAATATGACATGACCCCCCAGCTCGCTGAGGCCCCCTTGTGGGTTGGGACCCGCCCTATTGGGAACTGCTGCCTTATAGCGCTTTCTCTGCGAGACTTTAGTGTTATGCTTTAACAGAGTGCCATAAATTTTCTCATCTGTAAGTCTCGTTGAAAGTTTTTTTCCATTTAGCTCTATATGTCTAGCCTCTGATTTGGGTATAATTCCCATTGCCATTTCAGAGCTTTAAATGAGTCAATTCCTAATTGACTGATAGCATGTCATCATAAATCCCCAAAAGTTGGTCAGGTTTATTGATCCTGCATGAGTGCTTGTGCTTCTTAGCATATGTCACTGCACTCTTTCATAGGCAGCTAAGTAGAAGTGATATTTTACAGTCAAGGCATTATCATATGCACAGTATGCCCATTGTTATCTGCATCAGTGATTTAATGTGAGGCAGCATGACTAGCATAGTACCCTAGAGAGGACTTGATTTGGTATGTCGACCAATTTATATATTTACATGTCGCCATAAATTACATTAATGCACCTTGGAGTAATTGTTTATTCACATCCTAGAAAATGTGCTTGACAATATTCTTGGTGATGTCTTTTAGAGAGCCGCAGTACAAGCAAATGTTTAACGGTGGTCTCAGGACCTGCGGATTACCCTACCCTTCAGTCCCAAAACACGTTCTTTGGCACCAGCAGTGGTCCGGTCAATATAAATATACAGCCATATACAGTCATTCACTAGTTCCACATGAATCTCGTGCCTACCTGCAGTTGGGTTGCCTTATAAAAACACAGGGTACTTCAATAGTATAGTATTGACAGTATAATAGCAGTAAATGGGGTAAGTAAGATTTAGTATAACATAGCAGTTGTGTTATGGGTAGAGGGTCGAAGACCCTACCCACACTTTCCCTTCATGCAGGTTGATTGGTACATCCTTTTATGCTGGTTAGTGAACAAAATATATGGTGGTAGCAAGTGAATTTAAGAGTAAAACAGAAACAAACAGGCCTCATTAACCACCAGAGGCAGAGGCCTGTACGGAGCCATAAATCTTAACATGTACAGAGCAATGGGAGAAGCATTTTATTTTATGTGTGCATATGGGTTATGTTGAGTTTTGATGCATAACCTAACAACAACAAAACCCTGACAACATCTGACCATGTACGTCAAGTGTCTATTACTATAAATAACACCAGGATTAAATGGTGTAGATGTGTTAATAGTCAATCAAGTTTAACTAGGCCCACTGCAGCAGGATATGACAATCACAAGGCTAAAGTATGAGCACACATAAGGCTCGAACATTGCAAGTGGGATTAAACATAGCAGGGGTTACAACTGTCACTGTGCCCCTTTCTCTCTCCTCTCTCTCTCTTTCTCTCTCTCCTGCTGTTGATGTATTGCAGTAGCCTGGCAGGAGGAGCTCCACTAAAACCTCTGTACATGCCAAAATACGTTTTACAAGCTGTGCCCTAATCAGCTAGCAGCCAGTGGTCCATAAATCCAGGCATGTCTGTCGAGCATGGTCATGGCCAGGAAAGTAAGCACTGAATATACAACAAAGCATAGAACCATACCAGGCCAAAGACAAGTAACAGTGCAAAGGCAAAGGGAGGGACCGAAACGCACAATGGATCAGTGTCGCATATGGATCAGTGTTCATGGTTTTATGTCATACGATCTGCATGTGCCCTTCCTGAATTGTAAAACAGAAATTGTCTTGTGGAAGTGGCGTTACAACAGTGCACACAGTCAAACGGGGGGTGGGGGGCGGGGGGGTTGAGTGACCTGTATTATTTACAGCCTACAACATTTTTTTCAATTTATCTATTGGTCAGGGTCAAGCTGGATCTCAAGGAAAAATAAGATTGCACCGCAAATAGGCACCATTTAATCCAACAATCCTTAGGGGCGATTTAAAGTGGCACCATCTTATTATTGTTGAGTGGGAGGAAACCAGAGGATACAGTGGAAACCCAGAAAATCAAACTAAAAGTAGACACATGAGAACTGTGCAGTTTTAAATCCACCCACATAAAATTACTGCTAGTTAAAGAGGTTAAATACAGTTTGTTCAGTCCTCATTTATTAACCTTCAGGCTTCCCTAGACGGAGCAAAGGGTTACTCATCAATTGTGAATGATTTAATTTGCTATGAAATACCTGGTTCCTGCTCAGATCAGATGAATAATAACAGCTCACATCATATAAGAAACTAATTGATTAAATTAACAATAACTTAAAGTGAGCAGCTTCAATGCCAAAATGACTTAATAACTTAAGTGTGTGCAAACAGTACACATCCTTCCTTTCTACATCATTGTATTATTAATACGAGGTTAGAAATAACCCACACCTTAAATACCTTCAAATATATTTTATTAACTATTCGTGTAAACTCGTTTAAATCTGGTACCTTTTTTTTTTTTTGCATTATCATCTTATGTCTTTTTTTCTTTCCTTCCTTCCTTCCTTCTTTCTTTTGGCCTTATAATTTATGTTAGACTCTGCCAGGAGAATTTATAGAGTAAGAATTTCATTGTCAAAGACGTTTCCTGTACAAATGATAATAAACTCTTCAGTCTTGAATAACTGAACATCACAGTGATAATAACACGTTAAGATGAGATGTTTTTGTGTATGTGTTTGTCCATTAGATGGCAGCACTGAGGAGTTGTGGAAAAATTGAGCCAACGACTAGTTTGCTGCTTTTATTTAAACTCATAATTACTTAAGATCTGGTTGTAGCATGCAATAAGACAATAGTTCAATATAGTAAGAATATAAAAAAAGTAATAAAGCTTTATATTTGCAAAAAAATATTAGGGTTGTGTGTGTCTGTGTGGGTGTGTGCATAAATACAAAAGAATGACTTAGTGTTTTGTTTTTTTGTTTTTGTCAGGAATCTGTTTGGATCTCCTGAATTCACAATCTCTGGAAGGTTTTGACCAGTACTGTGTTGCTCGTTACAGCCCTTTATTTACGGGACATTTGTTGCCTTTGACATTTATCATTGCTGTAAGGCCATGAACTTCATGCAAGCGGAATTGAAGCATCCGATAGGCAAGGCTTAAGGCCTCATCCTGTTGGGGGGTATTATCACAAGACTTTTCATGCTGAGATAAATCACTTCCACTGCGCCCAGCAGTAAAGAACTAAGGAGTAGGGTAGAAGGAGTATCTTTAAGATTAGGGTTAGACAGCCAAGGACAAGGCCTTGATTTTTCTTCCTCTGACTTATTGTTTTGGGTGTGAATTAAAAACTTCAGTCACTGTTTATGGAAAACATTTATTTTTTTACTGAATGCCAGAAGTAAATTGATCGATGGATGTTTTTCTATTGCTCAAATGCTAAATGTATTCTGTGATCACATTATTTAAACAAATGAAACAAGATCTGGCAGTCTTATACACATACATAAAATAAATAAATAATCAAGTGCATGTTGAAAATTTATACTATAAATTCTGACATAATCATGAGCCAAAACTGTTTAATGTATGTTTTAATTTATTTTCTTGATTTCTGTAAATACTAGTAGAATTGTATTATTTCAAATATACAAGATCTTGCTACAAATTACAATCTTTTTTTCTATATGTATTAAATATAACAATTTATTCAAACAATTCCCTTACACTCAGAAATCGCAGGCATGCAATGTTTAAGCAGTGCTTTATAAACAGAAAAGAAAAGAGAAAAGGGCATTTCTCTCTAGGTGAACAGTGGTGGGTCTTAAGAACATGCTTTAGGGGCGGAATGATGTACGAGCTCCCAGACCCACCGAATCCTCTCGGCTCCACTGCCCATATTTCCTGCTGCAGTCAGCCTCTAATTATAAATCAACTGTCTTTCAATTCGGTAAGTGATTCATTATTATTTGTCGACGATAATTCACAGAAGTGGTTTCCCATGCTTTTTATTTCATGGCAGTAATTTATGAGGGGGAAAAAATTGATATAACTGTATTTTTTCGTTCAGTTTCAAAGCCGTCTGCAATTGAAAGGACAAATTGAATAGGTAGTGAAACACTATTGATTAAAATGGTTGATGTGAAGAGCAGACACACACATACACACCCACATCTTATGATCTTATATTTAGAATGGGTCTAAGAATAAATAAAAGAGTTATGGGGCAGTTATGTAGGAACGTAATGTAACATTCACCTTGAGAGATTTTCGGCTAACAGTGACAATTGCATTTCACATTCTGTTCTAACTTCTAGGTTGTTAAACGTGTATGTGCATGCGTATTCAAGGCCTTGAAGCAGATGGTGTGGATTCATGGCCTATGTTCCCATTCATCATGCAGATGCTGTGGATCTCCACAGCTATTTTCGGACTGCCCTGACGACAACGTCAACTGGAATTTTCTTCATAGTGAAAGGTCAAGGGAAATTAAAGTCTGCAGGATTTTGGAGAAAAGCCCCATGTCCTCAGACATTAGCCTAAACGCCATTTCTGATTTGCCTGACAACTACTGTAGCTCGAGCACTTAACTACTTAAGCCTTTCATTCTGTTTTTTTTCCCCCAAAGTGTGCCTGGTCAGTTCTTTTATTGTTTTCTTTCAGTGTGTCAATCAAGTGCACTGTGGGAGAATTAATTAATTACAGAGCTAAATAGAGCTCAGCAGTAAATATGATTTACTCATATCCCTAGTATGCTTGTGTCAAGTCATAGTAGACTGTGTGTGTGTGTGTGTGTGTGGTGTGTGTGTGTGTGTGTGTGTGTGTGTGTGTGTGTGGAGCATGCCTGAGGGTTTGGCTCAATCAAGCAGCAGAAACAGGAATTAGCAGGTATAGAAAGTCTTTTAGATCGCACCCTCCCTCTGCTGAGTGCAGCATTGTGATTGGCATGTCTCGGGTTGTTCCAAACACAATACGACAAGGCTTTATTTCACACTTTTATCTGTGCCGATGAGAAAGAAGCACATAAGATCTACAAACAAGCCGTGAAACATTTTGAAGCCCAAATTGATTTGTGCTTTATAGCACACAAGTTGCTGACAGTTCCTGATCACTTCAGGTGACACCAAACTAATTCTGCTAAAACTTTAGCTGTTAACAAGTGGCTGGGTTAAGTTTAATGGCATCGCTCCTGCACACCTTTTTTTCCTCTATATGACACATATTGATAAGACATCACATATAATTGTATTGTTTATAGATATTGAAGGCATATCTTTGGCCACCTGAGCTACACTACAATTTTTAAAGCTTATCTCGAATGTCAGCGTGTTAAACGCCTTGAAATATGCAGCACGTCTCTGTTATGTACTTTAGCTCGGTAACCCAAGTAAACAAAATAAACCAGTGGCAACAACAAACAAGGACCGAATAAAGAAGTGACATGAATTACATAAAAAATTTTATTACATATGGACCTCAACCAGCTATTATAGACAAACAGTGCTGAAAGTCTGTCTTTTTTTATCTGTGTTAAAATAAGAAAAGCAAGCACCCTGTTCCCCTTTCTGTAAAACTGAATCAAATCCCGAGCTTAATAATTATAACATAGCAGAACCTTCTGGGGGCAAAAAAAATCAATAGCTTAAGGACAAAGAACCTATAGCCATCACTTAATTCTCTTATCACACTGATTTAGTGCAGGAGGAGGATGTTAAATAACTGTAAATCTTTATCTATGACTTTGAGGGTGCTTTATGGCAGTTCTAACAGCAGTTCTGAGACAGAATGTCTATACGTTCTGCAAGACACACAATTTATAGCTTTATTACCCTTTGTCTTAAAGAGCGGAGAGACATCGCAGGAGGAAGGGGATAGCGGCTGCTGAAGTGGGAAAAAGGGTAGGGGGGAGAGGGTTGAGAGAATCGGATGCCATCATAGCAAGAGACATATCTCTGTGACAGGTTTATAGGCAAGCAGCCCACTTCTATTTTAGCCCCCCCCCCCCTCGTCCTCCCCTGCCTCACCTTACATCACATGAAATGAATGAGATTTAATTTTCTGATTTATCTGCAGAGCGATCAGATTTACTTTAGCATTCTGACACCCCTACTCCTCCCCATGTAGAGCATGAGGTCACAGAGAGGACTTTGATAGAAGACTCTCAGCTTTTGTACTTTTGGGTTTTTTTTTTTTTTTTTTTGCACTCATGAAATTCATGTGTTCATATAACTTTGGGATGTTTCCTCATATTTTATTCTACTGACTTACTTTTAACTGGATTATTGTTTTTCTTGAAAAGAATATGGTGTTCCTAGTAATCAGAGTAAATAAGATGCTTCAAGACTGAATCAGTAAACAGCAAAAGGTTTATAAGAATGATACAGGGACCTAAACAGTTTAAGCTATTAGAATATTAAGCCTTGATTATCTCCATCAAGTACACCATTATGGGTTTTTTTTCTTTTTGCCCACTTTATGAATCTCTTTTCTGTGAGAAGCTGATTATAGGTACTTGATAAGTGCTAATTAATTATTAAACTTTTCTTTTGTTTGTATACTGATACTGTACCTACAACAGTAAGTGTGATCGATGCTGCTAAGCAGACATTTTTGCTAATATTGTAAGTTTTATTTTTAGTCTTCCAGTACGAAAAATGTAATAATAATAACATCAATAAATTTGTACATGAATAAATATCAAGTGAGGGCAAAAATTTTCAATACAAAACTTAAACTGCAAAAGAGAGAATAAGAATTCATGAAATGAGTTTTAGCTTTTAGAATTTAACAATAAATATATTTTTTACATTTTTCTTACATTTTTTCAGCCACAAATTGAACTTTATAACAGAGTGAACTACAGATGCAAAGATGTGCACTAATTTGGGCATCTCCTATTCAAACTGGCAATTAATGAGGATAGCATGCTGTTTATAAAGCAACATACATTTTCATTCATCTGACATAAGTTTTAATTAGAGGATGTAACGGAGTAAGACTAGTGTGTTACTCCCAGGCAGTAAGAGTTATGGCTCACAGCTGTCCAGATAAAGTTAATCCTATGGGCAGAACATTCCACTGCAAGTAGAACACAGGAAGGGCAGGAGATAACTGTGTCATAACACCAAACTCCTCCCTAATAAAGAAGACATAGACTGAGGCCTTACTGCGGGTGCAGAAGATACACCCACTTGCTTTAACATACAACTTTGATCACTTTTCACAGTCATTGAAAAGCATAGAGAAAGTTCACTGCAGGTGTGCATGATGTTTATGTGGGCCCTACATCTAATGATTATTTGTTCTTGCTAATTTATATGAACAACAATAGCTTATAACTAAGAATTAGTCCTTTTTTGTACAACATGAAAACAGTAGACTTTTGTTAGAGAGGATATTTTCGTTTAAAGAAGCATCTTAATATTTTCTTTTAAGAAACTACTTGGGTTTAAGAAGAGAGGGTGTAACATTATTCTTCTCTACTGTTTTGCAGTGAAGTCGTCTGTGTATAAGGAGTTTTTATTTGTTATTATCATTGTAATGCATTCACTCTAGTGATTTTAGGTGCTACAGCAAACATTTGCACCATAAAGATTATTAAATAACAACAGCTTTACAGTAGACCTAAACAGGCATTACATCAGGCCAGGGCAATCGTAGTCCTGGGAACAAAAAACCCTGCTAGGCCAGTCATATGTGAATGCTCGTGTTGCATTAGTGGTGTGTTTGAATGGATGTAAAGGAAGGGACAACTTAGTCACACTTTGCTCCCAATGGTGCTGGAATATATTAGCTGCCATTTTAACAGGGTTTGAAATAATTACTTACTGAAGCCATGTGACACTTTCAATAAATTAACCACCCTACCTAAGTGTTAAAGGCAAATGCATATTGTAGCCATCACTAAATGTCTACTCTCCCCCAGAGAAGAGATAATTTGCTGTAAGAAAGTATTAGTGCAGTTTAGTAACTAGGCCCAACAGCCCCGTACAGCTCTGAAAGCAAGGTGTGGGCGAAGAAAGCTACAGAAATAAATTAGTTTATCAACAGTTCCTTCACACATACCTTCACAATTAATATTTTCCACATCATCAAACAGTAATCTAATTATAAATAATGAACATCTCTGCCATTAATTATTTGTACACATTATTAGCTAAATCAGGAAATAGGATTTAGGTAATATTACAGTATAACAGTGACTTAAATAAATGCTTGCTTTATTGTACATCATTTTAAAAACTTAGTTTATTAGTTTAGTACTTAGTTTAGTCATTTTAAAAGTTATAGTGAGACAAGAGATTTAAAGAAAGATGTGACAAGTGACAAGATAAGAAACAAGAGTGACTGTTGATGGCTCATAATGTATCGGAATGAATCGAGTTCGTTGCTGTGGGATAATTTACCCAACACTGTTCATTTAAAACTAGATTAAAGACCCATTTCTTTAACCTGGTTTACACATTTACACATTTTCATTATCTTACCCGTTAAAAGATTGTTACTAATAATATACAACACAACATCTACGCTAATATGTCTGTTTCTTTCCTATTCCGAGCTCACCATCGTCACCAAATCCAGTTTGTATTCAGTCCAGTTGGTGGATCAACACTTAGAGACAATAAGCCCAGAGGAAGTTTCGCAGTGATGACCTTGTCTTCCCGACGGCCATCCAGACCATGGAAACTTTGCTGCTGCATGGAATAACCTGCTGGTTTCTCTGGTCAGAGAAAAACTGTACCCCCGACTAAGCCTGGTTTCTCCCCAAGGTTTTTTCCCCTCCATTTTGCCAATTATGGAGTTTTGGTTCCTTGTCACTGTCTCCTCTGGCTTGCTTAGTTGGGTCTTTAAATTTACAGATATTAATTAAACTACACAGGGGTTTTTTAGTGAACGTTTACACTATTGTCTTATTTGATCCTGTGACTGCTTTGACACAATCTATAAAATAAATCCACTAACTGTATATTATACTTGTGTTATACAAGTGCCCTGAGACTGTGAATTACCGAGTTACTGAATTACCTACATTATACAGTACATTGAGATAAAGAACATACAAGGATACAGTAAATTCTTGACATATTATGTTGTTTTTAAGTTAAAGTATATGTTGTTCACATATTGAAGCGAAAGCTCTAAACTTCAGGTCACTCAAAGGAAAAACTTCTATTTTATAAACATATGACTTAAATAATTTGGTTTGTATTATCTAATAATATTCTTAGATGTTTTTTGGTCCTTTTCTAATGTATTAAACATTAACAAATTTGTTGTTTGTCACTGATTGACACTTTATGTCAGCTACATAAAAAAAAAAGCATTAAGTTTCCATGAAAAAAAACCAGTCTATTAATGCTTCAGTGTTTCTTGCACATAACAGCCCCATTTAAAACTGCAGTCTGACATTATGCACAGCAGCAAATCAACCTGGCTCTGCAACTCCAACTCCTGTATACACGGCACCCAAATAGGCCCTGTGCTAAACTAGGCCATCCATCTTCTCGGTGTAAATGCCAATCCACACTTTTGAGTACAGTATATATATGCTGCACTGTGTTTTGATTGGCCACTCTATACCCAGGGGCACTTTTAATTGCAGTATTTTCTGTAGGTAGGAGGTAAACTGATAACTCCTCAATAATCGAGTAAAACTCTTGACCCAAAGCACTGAGAGAGCGAGAAAAAGCACGCACAAGAGAGAGACAGAGAGAGAGAGAAGAGAGAGAGAGAGAGAGAGAGAAAGAGAGACAGAAAGAGAGAGAGAAAGAGAGAGAGAAAGGGGTTTCACATAGTGGTAGGAGGCTAAGAGCACAGGTTCAATGTACGCACACACATTTACTTAAACACACACACATATGCTCATCTTCCTCAGGGAAGCCTGACAATTACTTCCTCATGAGGATTCATGGAGCCACCCTTTTTTTCATTAACTATATTAAGAGGCCATTGCTCTAGCTGCTAAAGAGAGAAATGGGATATTTCCCCAGTGCCCCCTTCTCCTCCCCACCCACAAACCCATCCTTTGCAGCACACCGTTGCCAGCGGGATCGGCCTCCGAGCTGCGAGATATGGCAGTCAGGGGGAAATGTAAAGCAGTCAGATGAGTTACAGCACTATACCGAACTTCAAAGGCCAGCACGCACTGAGACTGAAAGAGCTGAAAGATTTGAACAGGGAAGTGCTATATCTGAACCCCCAGCTGCTGGCAATAAGTCTTAAATGAGAAGTGCAAGTGGGCAGAAGGTGAATGACATCTTAAATGCAAATAGAGCCACAGTTTTGGCTGCATCGTCCAAAACATTTACCATTAATCGATTTTGTGTACTGATTTAAATCCAACTGCTGGCAGCTGTATATATGAAATATACAGTAAAAATATTAATCACACATTTGTTATACTTTTCTATATTTTTTGCACATTTGCACAACCAACACTTAACACTGGACGGGCACAGCACTTCTAATCCAGCACAAGGACACTTACATATCCATCCCTTCTGTTATCCATGTGCATATACTTTTTCGAGTGTATGTATGTACATATATTATACTTTATAGTCATATTTTATACTTTTAACAACTCTTTACTTATACTTATTGTTATTTTAATTATATTTATTTTTACACACTTTTACTTTCATGTTTACATGTTGAACAGTCATAGAAAGCATTTCACTGCATGTTGTACTCTGTATGAATATGTATGTGACAAATAAAGTATAAAGTTATATAAACTTGGTGGTACTACGACAGAAGAATACATATTAGAATTTCAAACATTACTTTTAAAAGAAACATATGTTGGTTATGCTGTTATGGATGATAATTCAGTAAAGAATATAGCATTACTTAATAGACCACATTTCAAATAAAAAAATATAACAACATTTTCTGGGTTTTAGCTACAAACAGAAGCAGGGGTAACAGATTTTTTAAACCTTAAGAAACAAAACTTTCCTTTTTTTTTTATAAAACTACACAAAGTAAATCTATAAAAGATCATTTCTAAAACCAAGGGGTCATCATACCAAAAATTCAATTTGTTTTTTAAATTGCTATTTTTACTGTTAATTTGTTTTTTTTAGTAGTATATTTTATGCTTTTATATTGATGTTTAAAACACAGCTCTCGGCTTTGTCTTAGTGTTCAGGCAGCTTTTTTACAGAATTGTACATCCATGACTTTATTTCACTAAGAAAATAAGTGTTTTTTTATTACTGAACATAATATTAAAAATAGGGATGCAATAAGGATTCAGGCCCAATACTAAGCTCATGTATTTGTACACTCCCATAACAAAGATTGATACCTCTTGTGACGTCATTGACAGAACCTTCTGTACACAAAGACTCCGGCGGCAGTGACAGAATGTCAACTCAGCAGCGTGGAAATATTTTAAAATGAATGTTAACAACCCTCGCATGTACTTATATTACACATAATCTGACAAAACATCTGAAACAAAAGTGAGCATGGAGATTTTGCAGCCAGCAGAATAACGTTAAAGGCAACCAACTCTACAGAAACCCTTGCAAGACAAAAGAAAATGGCAGGGAAAAAAAAACTGATAGCCATACAAATAATCACAAAAAGGAAGGTATCAGTTTCGGCAAGTACCAGAGAAAAAAACAGTATTTGAAAAATGGTATCGGTGAATCGCTAATTAAAATAAATAGAGCTGCCCTTTTATATTATTTTGGGAGGCATTATTTTTTCCTGCTAATGAATAGATAGTAGATAATAGATAATAAGGAGCTGCTATTTGATCACATTTCTAACTCGATTAGTTTGTTTATAATATTATTATAAATATTATATTGTTTAAATATTTCGCATGCCTTCCAATAAGACATGTAAAAAGGATTTGCCCTTTTAAATGAACAAAAACACTACAGAATTAACGACTGATCTCACAACTCTGGGTTTCATAAAGAGTGTATAAATGTAGAAAATGCAGCCTGACAGCGTGGCAGTTCTGTATGCCTGGGGCTAAATTTACATGGCCTATTTTTAAGTGTTAATTAATTTGTTGGGGAAATAATAGCATGTTATTTTTCTTAAGATAGGATCAGCTGCATATCCTGTGAAAAGGAGCAAGAAGAGGGCATTGGGATTCAGACCTGGGCTGATGTAACATCATAATTAACGAAGCAATTCATAGACTTGCATTAGGGTATTAAGGATCAGGGAATTAAAAAGTAATGAGAAACTAACTTCTGTGTGTCTATGCATGTGTTTTTAAAAGAGTTTCCTGTCAAACAGCTCCAAACGTGCAAGCACGGGGTTTAAAAAACACTAAACGTATTTATAATGATGGTCATTATTTAAGAGATCCAGTTCACTAGTTTGGTTTTGCAAGTGGTGATCCAACAGTTTATTTAATACAAAGGCAATAATTTAATATTGTTCTGCAGAAAAAAATTGCGGGGGCAAGAGGGGACATCTGTCCCCGAGCGCAGCATCTTAGGGCACCAAATTGATGTTATAATTAAGAATTTCACAATGAAATGTTTTCCCCAATTATATCTTGTAAGGACCATTGTTGCCTTAATTATTTAACTTTTTTTATCCCATTTATACCCCAAAAATATGCCAGGAAATGAAGGTTTTTATGTTCTAAATCTCAAAAATGTCCAAAAAAGCATATCGGACCCTTTATGGCTCACAGCTTGTCATGAGGGGGCCAGGACTTTGTCTCCGGGCTCTGAAAACCCTAGCTACACCTATAAACTTTAACAATTTATCAATCACAGCAATGTTAGCCAATTATTTCATCTGTCATGGATAACAGATTTTCTCTGTTGTTTATACTGTTTTATGATATTGCATGACAAGCAGTTCACAATAATGACTTTATGAGCCAAGTCTTCCCTCCCTTTTGGAGTAGCTGTTGTTTGTTAGGTAAAAGCATCTTTAATATCAATTTACAAATCTATGAGAGTGAGTAGGGGGAACTATCGGTCATAATTGTGTCTAAAATGTCATTCAATATTTATTTATGAACTGACATACACTTGATTGTGTAATATTGCTTATTGTGTAAGCACAAATAAAGAATCCGGCCAATGTTTGTCAGTTATTGTGTTTTAAAATGGGTGAGTCACATTGAAAAACGAATCAACACATTAATTTACTACAAACATGTTGATAATTAGTTCTGCACTTTTCATTTGTGGCCTTGCACTACTAAAAATTACCTTTTTATCACCCCCGAATCTCTGTACCACAAACATACTGAACATTAAATGCAATTTTAAATGCGAGCATTCTATAAAAAAGACTATTTCTATGCTGTACATACAGCAACATTTTGAATAAAATGTGTTTGTTTTTTGGAGTATCAGTTAGCGCTGACAGCCTCATGATTGACATTTGTTCTCACTCCGGGCCTGTCATTTTTAAGCATTGCGGTGAAACAGCAATAGACAGCGCTCAATCATAGACTTGTTTAAAAGGAGAAATTTATTCCATTATAGTGCACATAAACCCCTAAATGAACGTGTACCTGAAATATTAATAAGGACCAAAAGTGTTTTATCTACATTGTCCGACAACTTTGGCTAAAAACATTAGGTCTGGCTAGATGTTGTTATATTTCAGGCTATAATTTTTTTAAACCTTCCATCTTTCTTTAATGAACAGAAGCATTAAATGTCTACATCTCCAAGTCTTCCATGATTACCATTCTAGTTCCATCAAAACCAAAAAACAGGTCTGCTGATGACAGCCTCACTCCGCCCCTCGACCAGGGACACAAGTGTGTGTACGTGTATGTGTGTGTGTTTGTTCTCAACAGCATGGAGAAGAGCTGAGTATAGCGGGAGCTGCTGTGGAGGCAGACATGAAGCCTGTCAAGCAGCAGCTGTCAGATGGTTCTTTCTGATGCCATCATTTTATCAGCAGGCCTGTCAGTCTTTCAGACAGACAGCTAGCGAAGGTTCTGCTGACAGCGGCTAACATGGGGATGGGAGCAGATCCACACATCCCCCCATTTACACCAACACACAAGCTACAAAGCCCCTGAAGCTGATAAACTTTTGGAAGGATGATATTGATCCAGCTGCCTCCACTTTTACTTCAGTACCCTGTGGTATAGCTTTCCTAAACATATTTAGACGTAAAAAAAAAAACCTGAGTATAATAATTAAAACAAGTCATTTAAAAGTAATAGAATAATCTTTGTCTGCATATCAACCAAGGATTAGCAAACAGCCTTTAGCTGTTTAGCATTTGTTTGCTTTATCAGCAGACCTGAGAGACATGAGAGACTGATGCTTTTTTTATTTCCTTCTAAGAGAGTAGTCGACTGCCAAGAACTGGTTTCTGTTTTTCTAGTCCTGTCCAAGTACTGTCTATCAAGCAAACATATGGCTCTTTATATGCCAGGATGTCAGAGGTGTCTGGTTCAGAGCTCCTCTCGACAGGTTTCTCTCTGTAGCTGACTTTATGAACTACAGTCAATACCTGTCCCACCTCTACAACCCTCCCTCTTCTTCTCCTGCCTGCTTTATTTGATTTGTTCTATCTAAACACTGACAACGTTTCCTTTCTGCCTGCATAAGTACATTTGTAATTTGGTTTTTTAGCAATATAACTGATCCAGGAAGCACGTCTGTGATGGTTTTACTGAGGGTGTATCATAAAAAAACATTGAATACTAAATTAAGTTAGACAAATATGGGTATAATAACCTGAAGGTAGAACAACGCAGATAAAGATGCAGTAGTTGCCATAATAGATGGCCTAAAGCCCAGAGGGACTCTCTGCTAGCAATATAGCCTTATAAACAGACTACAAGTGTGGCTAGCTTTATTCCTCGTTTCTGGGATGCTAAGTGCTTAAGTAATATATTGCTTTCATAAGAGCATGCAAGATGTATTTGCTTTTCGGAAATATGCCTCAATCCTTTGGGCAGTGTGATTAGGAATAAAATATTAAGCGCATTACTTCTGAATAAATTCTAGTCGTTATATAGCAAAAAAAAGTGTGAAAATAAATAAATAAATGGTTAGCGGTGAAGTTTTCTATATGAGACGTAGACTCAGGCCTGACAAAAAAAAGTGAGTAGTTGAGGCTGTTCCCAGTACAGCGTCCCTATGGCACACTAGCTAATGTATTACCTTTTGGATTACTGTAATATCTATCTGATGTATGTGTGCTAAGCAAAGAGCTGGGAAAGAAGGCCTGAGCAGATGCAGGAAGTCTGGTCCCCAGAGTTACATAAGTTCACTTGCTGGAGCCATGCAGTGTTCTCTACCTCCCATCAGTGCTGGAGCCAGGCGAAGTTAATACAGCGCAAGTGTGCTGGGCCAGCAGTGGCTCCACCAGAGCTCCTGAGACCCACTACAGCCTGCAGGAGCTGATAAGTCAGGCAGCCATTCGTGAGCCCAAATAAAGGCAGTAAAGTTGACTGCTGAGAATGCCGCACAGCCTGAGGTTGGCAGACTGCTCCTCTGAGAAGAAGCAATGCGACACTCCTTGCAAACACACTCTCTCTCTTACACACACATACACACACATGCATATGACCCACAGGATGTATCAACTTTATTTTCTCTCTCCGTCTTACATGCACATACAAATATTTATTTTTTCTTGATTCTTTCCCCCGTATTTCTTTCAACTGAAAAGTACACACAAAAATCACACCTTTCCCTCTCCCCATCTCTTGCCAAAATAATCAATGGCTTCCCAAGTCGCCCGGCAGAGCTGACGAGCAAGTGAGGATACAGACATGGCTCCAGGGCACGGCTACAGATAATAAGTGAGGAACAGTCCTTGGGTATGTTTTACAGCTATCAAGACTCATCATATTTGACATGCATTGTGGTGTTTACAGAGTCCCAGTAAAACCTCCAGCAATTCACTTAACAGGGTAAGGCGTGCAAGTTCTAAAAACGTTCTGCGAGAGAAAAACCAACCCCCTCTCTTATGCGTGTCCCTTTTCTTATTCGCGACGCTATTCTCAGTGTTAACACCTGTCAGATGACTGACTTCTTGTTCCCGGTGGCTTATGAAAAAATTATGGCTATGTGGTTCAGAGTCAACACTACCATCAATATAAATTCACCGTGGTCTTCATGGAACATTAGGCGGATTTCTGTTTTCACTACAAAGTCCTGCGCCTCAACCGTTGATACACACTGCAAAAAAAAAAAAACAAAGTGTGCGGGAGGTGAAGAAAAACCCCAAAATGATTCTTTTAAAGATTTTTTTTTTCACTCATGTGAATAACACAGCTTTAAATAGGCCATGCAACATTTATTACAAAGTGTAGCATTTTAAAATACAGGGTTGTGTAACACAATAGATTAGCTTTCGTTAATATTTCAGTTTAAAAATGGAAGGAAATAGTTTGGAGATTGTTTTTACAGCATGTCCTCGTGTGCCTTGTCCATCATTTTTAGAAATCTCAGCCAACAAGAACGTGAGATTGTTTCAAAGTGCTAATCTTTTCACAGAGCCCCAACTATAACCTGCAGTCAGAATAAAAGAATCCTTAGGATTATTTTACAGGACCTCGTGTTAGAAAGAAATGAAATAAAAGATTTATAAATAATAGTAGGGATTTTCGTGTTACATATGGTTGACTGGCTATCAGAGCTGGTCTCAAACAAACTGAACATTTATTATCTATAGAATATAAATATTTACCAATATAAACACAACTTCGTCGATCAGCCGGCTTTGGGGTGTTTTCAGGCGCGACACACACTTCAACCAATCAGAGCACAACCTTGAAACTTCCATCAAAGTGTGCTGTATGCATCAGACATTCAGCCTTCGGTCCGTAGGTGGGATTGTACAATTGTTGCAGATTTTAAAATATAAGGCATTTCTTTATAGATTTGTCGGAGAGTATAAACCACCTCTTCTATATTCCTACACTAACCAAAAAAAAAAGTCTGAGGAGAACTCCCTCTCTGCATGCCGCCCTCTCTGTCTGTCTCTGTAAGCTTCAGGACACACAGGCTTAATAATCGACTCAATTAAGTAGGTCCAATTGCCATAGCAAATCGATCCAAGATATAACATTATCATTAGCGTTTCAAGTATGGCAATTATAGGATATTCACAAGCAGAGCTGAAAGAATAAGCAAAGGAAAATAAAGTGACTTTGCACAAAAGGACATCCATTTTAGACACACTGGGTGGTGTAAATAGCTCTGGTGTTGACAGTATGAAGATAAAAGAACTGAGACGTCCCGTCACGTTTGTCAGCTTCTTTTTTTCTGTGGCTATGAAGCATAATCCATCAATAGACAAATGAGTGCATGATTTTTTTTTGCCACTTAATTTTGTTGAATACATGTGTTTGGAACTCTTTTTTTAAGATTATTTAATGCTGACTATCATGGTGGAAGTGTTAGCATGTTAAAGTAATAAAAATAATTTAGCATTCAGAAAAAAAGGAAGATTTGTGTGTATGTGGGTGTGTTTGTGCACAGTAGAGCTGTGACTGACAGGAACAGGCAGCCGTCAGTAGTGAGTGATTTACACGCACTGCCACAGCACTGCCAAGCAGACAGCCTGAGACAGACACAACATAGCAGTGCAAAGCTTTCCTTTCCTTCCTAATTGTTTCAGGGAAAAATGACATTTGTCTTTTTTTTTTGCACCTTGCTTCAGGTGTCACTGCCTCTCAGATTAAAGGACTTGCAATGGCATGATTGCCCCCAAGCACCTTATTTGATATTTTGAGACGTGTCATTTCTTCGCATGACTCCATAGACATTGAAATCTGTGTTTATTTTCACACAAGGTTAATAGAAAAAGATGCCAAAGTGCACCTGCCATTTGACTGTAAATTTATGCAGACAAGTGCAATGAGCTGCACATAAGAGACGGTTCATTAGTCAGAAATCTAAAAAAAAAAAATCTACAACGATTCATCAAACTAATACAAAGTTTACATTTCAGGTTATTTTTAAGCAGTTCTCAATAGATTACTGTTTTTTTGTTCTAAATCATAATAAACTTTACTAAATGTTTTGTCCAGTAAAAAACTTAGCAATGCATACAAGAACCCCCACCCCCCACCCCCCAAAAAAACCTTTTCTATTTATGTATACTTCTAACATTACAATTTTATATACACACATTTATTTTTTGTACTATATTATTTTAACATAAATTTCCACAAAAACAGTAGTGGCGTTTTAAAACAGCAAAGCAGCTGTACTCCAAACACTGATATTATGTAGACAACACTGCCACTTGGTGCAAAATAACAAGAAAAGCAAGTTCTCCAACAAATATAGAGAATTGTGCATTTTTTTATTATTTTATCTGGAATCTTTATTCTTTCGGCTATGTGACTGGAATTGTATGTTAAAATAGGATATAGCATACAATAGACATATACAGTGGTGCCTTGACTTACAAGTTTAATTCGTTCTGTGATGGAGCTCGAAACTCAAATCAATTTTCCCCATTGAAATAAATTGAAATGCCAATAATCAGTTTCGGGTCCCCAAAAAACACAGCAAATTATTTTGTTACATGTTTTCAAATAAGAAAAATAAACTTAATATTAATAAAAAAACAATACAATAGAATGTACTGAAATAAACTGGTTTTATTAGGTATATTGTACAGCATTTACCTTGGAGATCAGACAACTCCACTTGCTAACGCACTTGCTAATGCGCATGTCTGACTAGCTTTCGAGGGAAACACCGGATGCTGGGCAAATGTTTTGGCATTCACTGTGGTATTTGCTACGCCAACAGCTCGCAACAACTCGCAACTCAAGTCAAAAAATCGTCCGAGAGACAACTTGTATCCGGAAAAACTCAATAGTTGGGACACTCGTATTATTGTGAACAAACATCAATAATAGGAATATATAACATTTCAGGGGGAAAAAAATCCTTGAAATATGAATCAAGTAAATTATAAAAGCGAGTGTGACAGGTGTTTCTATATATAAAATCACATTCTTAAAGAGTTCAGCTGCATTCTTACATTTGTTACATTATGTAGTGTGATTATAGACAATTTGAAAAAAAAAACTTTTCTTGCTTACAAGCTACAAAAGGAAACTTTATCTAAATTAACTTAAAAGAACGTATGCAATATTTCTGTTCCTGTTTTATAGGTATATGATTAAATTAGCTTATTTTGCTTATGTTGCTTTACAAGCTGCTGAGTGAAAAAAAAAAAACTAAAAAAAAGAAAACGTTCAGCGAGCTTTATATAAGATGTTTAAAGTAAAATCTGCTTAATAACAACGCGTGGTTCACATTATTGACTTTGTATACATATCTGTTTACTTTATTCAGGTAGAATAAATAGTATTCTGAAGCCAGAATGTAAGCTTAATCATACTTACGAACCATAAGAATGTAAAGTTGTCTAAAGCAGATAAATATGTCAAAAGCATAAACACAAAAATACACATGAAACACATGAAAAATTATTGAATAGTAATTATTTATAAATGAAGAATTAAAATATTAAAGTTAAGCACTTTTATAAATATATAATATAATGAAACTGTAAGCTAATATACAACCTGCACATCTTGGTCTTACATGAGCATGGCATCTTGACAGATAACATCTAAGCCAAACTAAGCAGGGTTAAGTATAAAAAGGTGAACATATTCCATAGATGGCTTTTGGTCTTAAAGGGGTCTGTGGATGAGCACATGGGCCAGGCCATATCTATACAATGGGCCAATGAACACCAGTTACTTGGAACAAGTAACAGAAACAATTAGCATCACAGAAGCAGCCCGGAGCAGCACGGAAGTGAAGGAGAGAGGATGTGAAAACACAGCATCTTATTTTCACCCAGCGGACGTGAGCGACACACACACATATAGTGGCAGCTCCATCCCCCCGTCATCATAGAAGGCACGGGCAAGTTTCCGAGACAGCAGCAGTCATGGCTCATTTCACTGATACCTACGTGTGGGCAGGAGGAATTGTTTGCATCCGCGCATACCTAATTAGAAGAGCAGTGAAGGAAGTGTGCCGCTCCTCCGAGAGTGCCCCACCATCCCACCTCCAATACTGGGAATATTTTTCTGACATCCCGCTCCTGCTTTTGCACACGGACTCACACGCAGACGAACTCTGAGTCGCGCACACACAGTCTTAGCTTGTTTTGGACTGTGAGTAATGAGACGGAGTAAACAACTTTTCATGGAGGTGCACATACTTTGGAGACTGACAGCCAGAACTTCACTGCTATATGTAGGAGGCTGCTCCACATTCAGGATTGTATCTCTGGGCAATATTGCATTGTGCTAAATTAAAGGCACTTTAGGATGAGACTTTAGCAGGAAAAATAAACCGGTGATCATGTCTGTAAACAGATTAATTATTTATAGGCAGCGTTTAGCTGGAACACTGAAAAAAAAAAATCCTCATTGCGTGCAACACATAGGCCTTGTCCAGTAGGGGGCAGTAGAATGCACTATAGCTCACAGCTTATAAAGATTCAAAGCATGCTTCTATAGTCTGAGATACAAACTCTGGTCTGCAGATGACATTTGTTCTGCCAAATGAAATCTACTTTGACAGCGATGTGTATTCTGTGGCACAAAGCAGCCGCAAATTACACAGTGTCTACTTTATTTTTAGTAGTTGGATGGCATTTTATCCTGACGCAGATGATGATTTATACAGATCTGTTTTACCTCAGAACAACATTCTTAGTAATTCTGCTACTCGAATCAGACATTTATTGTGTATTTTAATTTTTAAAAAATACTTTAAACATTTTACAGATTTCTAAAGTCTGTTTGGTTCTGGTGTGTGTGTGTGTGTGTGTGTGTAACCATGACATTAAAACCTTACAGTTAAAGTAAATAACATTGATTTTCTTGTTACAGTGGCATCTGTTAAGAGGTTGGATATATTAGTCAGTAAGTAAACACAGTCCGTTCTGACAGCTGTTGCACTAAAAGTAGAAAATGAAGACAAGCTAAAAAAAAAAGAAAGAATGCATCGCTGAACATCTCAAGAACCTTAGAAAATCTTCACAATGGGTTTGTTCCTAATATGCAGTGGTTAGTACCTTTTAAGAAATGGTCCAAAAAAGTGGTGAGAATCACTGTAATTAGGACGGCAAGAAAGGGAAGAAGTTGAATCTGTTCAGTGTTTTTCAGCAACCTGACGTTTAAATACAGTTTTCACTAAAGTGTTTTCCTCAGAGACAGGTTCCTGATTCATGAAGGAAAATGATGGTCTCAACCCTAGTTTCTTCAAGACATGCAGACAATTATGACTTATAAATAGAAAGATATAAGAAAACACACATTTTAAAGAAGTGTATTAACATTTTTCCGAAAAGTGCCAAGCTTATAAACTATTTAACTATTCAAGAAAATCATGATATGATTAGTAAGTTCATTGAGTTCAGTTAACTTTACTAAAACTGGTAGATTCTGTGGTATGTTTAACTATGTACTGCATGTAGCCTACATAGTTTGGACAAATTCTTTTTTTTCTCTAATGAATCTGTAAATCGGCTTAACCAATTTTAAACAATTTTAAATCTGTTGAAAGAAATTTTAATAAGGCCTAAAGTGGCCCTGAAATAAAATGTTTGCACACGCACCAGGGTGACACAAAAGGAAACTGTCATACCGGTAATCACCACTAGGAGGTCGCATTGGGTCATAATTGTTTAAGAGGTTTTTGTATAGTTTCGGTTGTTTTGTTTTTTTTTTTTTTCAGATAAACGACTTGAATTAAATCTGATTTAATCTGAAGAATTCATGACTAATTTCAGGCTGAATATAATGATGTCACCTTCTCTAATTGCCAATTTTCAGCTATCTTTTCATATCATTTCAGATTAGATTAGATTTGATTTGATTCGATTCGATTAAACTTTATTGTAATTGTGCAAGGTACATGTACAGAGCGAGCAGTGCATAAGTGGCCTATTCACAATAAATAGCAGTATAATAAATAAGGGTATGAGTTTGATGATTACAAAGGTAAGAGTAAAAATGTGCAGAAGGTTTAGTAGTATGTAACATGGTATTTATTAATAGCGGGTGTGTATATATAGTATGGTATATATAGTATGATACAGTATATATAATAGTATGACACAGCTGTAGCTAAGCAAGAAATGACATACAAACATTTAACAACATATAAATGTTTAAAGAAAGAAGGATTAAAAGAAGGTTTCCAGGACTGCATAACTATAATGCATTATATGATGTATAATATTCGGGGAAAATCTTAAAAATTCTTAAAAAAGAATTCAGCAGTTGTGGTGTAAACAAGTGTAATAGTTGCAGGGATTTCAGCTCCATCTCTGGTGCTTCTGGCAACATGGCTGATCTTTACCCAGTTAGTCATAACAGAGTCGGAGTGCTGGAAGAGCTCCAGTTGCACTGGAAAGCCCAAAATGACTTAATGTCAAGGTAAAAGTCTACCTTGCACAACACATGTGACTGTCCCTGCAAAGAAGAGTGGAGATCTTCATCAGTATTGAACAAGCTGTACTGATTTTGTACTTTAATATTTCACACACACACACACACACACACACACTTTTTCACCAAAGATATGCAGTTTCAACAAAAGTAAACAATGCACAAAGTTGCTGTTTACTCTGAGTAAAGCAAATATACAACAGACAATCCTTTATGTGTGTGTGTGTGTGTGTGTGTGTGTGTGTGTGTGTGTGTGTGTGTGTGTGTGTGTGTGTCTATATATAGATAACACATGCACTGACTAAACTCTGGATCGCTGAAACGTTAAAGTAGTCATTAAAATGATTTTCAGTATTATTCTCTCTGTTCTTCTTTTCCTGGCACTGTCAGGTAAGACTATAAGATTATTATGTCATCACAATTATTAAAAGTTTTTCAACAGGAAGTTAAATAAGCTTTTAAATAAATCCTGTATTTTATTATATTATTATTATTGTTATTATTATGATTTGTGATATAAGTGACACAAACTCTTGTAATACATTAGAAGCATATAAATAATACCGTAAATATTTTAAACTGGACAACCAATAACAACATATTTATTATTACAATTTTAGTGTAAACCTGGCCATAATTAATCTTTTGAATTCGAATAAGAAGTTGAATTGTCTATAGAGACAGTTATTTGTTAACCTTAGTACTTCTAGTTAAAGTTGTCAAATTATCTTTAAAATGATTTAATCAGCACTTTGAAGTTTGTAATATTTATTTTATTTTTCCTGGATCATACTCAGAAAAATATTATTATAAGGTATTCCTTCCAAAATTGCAACTAAATATTACCTGTCTATCAATTTATATATATTTTTTTAATATCAGTTTATTATATATATATATATATATATATATATATATATATATATATATATATATATATATATATCACTATATGTCACTTTATTATGTCTTAAGGTGGAGGAACAGTACAACTTATCGGCAAGAGTCACAAAGGAACTAATCCTCTGCTCAATTATGTTGTGAATAACTCTTTACGGGAGCATCCGGTGCTGACTAAACTGCGCCTGGTACATGCATTCACAAGCAAAATACTCCAATCACTAATCAATAAAAGAAAGAAAGCAAATACAGTAGGGAGAAAATATTTGATTCCTTGCAGATTTTGATCATTTGCCCATTGAAAAAGAACTAATCTGTCTAAATTCTGTATCTCACCGTTAGAATAAACCTTTTATACACTTATAGACTGATCATTTGTTTATTAGTGGGCAAACGTACAAAATTAGCAAGAGATCAAATCATTTTTCCTTCACTGTATCTGCTTTTTTCTTTAAGATAATTTTATATTACAGCCACTAGAGGGCAGTAAAAGCAGTACACTGCTTCTTTATCATGAAGGTTACTACATTGAAACAAATAATAATCCTCGTTTCATTTTTGCAGAGAACAATGGAAGACCCCTGGAACATTATGATGGTGGCTCCAGAACAAGCTCAGTTCATGGCTAATTTAATAAAACTGATTAAAGGCAATAAAACCATTGAAATAGGTGAGAATACAAGTTATTTTAAGAAGACTGTGCATTAACTGAAAATATGGCCGCCTCTGTCAAGGATTATAGAGAAGCTGGCACAGACAGTCACACAGTTCATAAAGTTTGGAAATATGTGCTTCCAAATACAATGCATTAATTTTTGGTGCCTTTAAAAAAGACCAGTATTGGCTCCAGCAACAGTGACCGTAATATGGCATCCCCAGCATCTCCGTCAGAACCATTTCCAAGTCTCTCCACTGAAAAATTCTATCTATCTATCTATCTATCTATCTATCTCTATGAAGTAAAAAAAAATCTGTCTATCTATCCATCTATTCATCTACACATCAACTAGTCCCATAGATTTTTTACAAATTTTTACTTAATTTCTTAATCTCTCTTCAAAATATTACTTGAATATTTAATTTTCAGTTGGCCCACATTTTACTCTAACTTTTAAAAGTTTATTAAAGATTGTGCTCATTTAACATAAATGTTCATTTAACATTTTAAAAACATATTTCTGCTTATATTGACTTAATATAATATGTCTTCTTAAATACACCCAAGCAAGTATATTAGTACAACAATGCTTTTGCTATTTTATTATTTCATTATTATATATTTAATATTATATTATATTTGATTATTGGACTGGAAAACTGATGCCAGTCCCTGAAAAAAGGCATTCTGTTTTTTCTTCCCAGGCATGTATACAGGATACAACACCTTGAGTATAGCTTTGGCGATTCCTGAGGATGGTCGAGTGGTGGCCTGTGAAATCGATGATGATTATGTGCAAATAGCAAAGCCATTCTTTAAAGAGGTGAAAGCAAATTTAATGTCATAGTTGGCTTGAAATATTGCTTTTACAATTATGAAAAGTGTCCGGTGAAAGTAGTCAGGTTCAAACGAGAACAGAGCTTTTTTTGTATATCGTATATTCATGAAATTCTTGTTCTATTTACAAGAACTGCAAGGTAGCGAGCTACATCTTACGGATTGATTTTCTTCACTCCCCTGATGGATAAAAGTATGTAGCTCAATCAGCAGGAAACTAATGAGATGCAGAAATGACTATCAGAAATGAGAGACTGCTGACTAAAGTAGTTGTCGATGTCAGCCTCGGTGTCGGTGTTGACACAGCTTGCAAAGTCAAGCATCACAAGACTTTGCTTTATCTGTGTTTCTGTAACCCAGAAGAGCAGACGAACAGCTACAATCCTGCCCAGTTCTAAAAAAGAAATGATCAGTGCATTCTCTTCTTTTTCTCTAGGCTGGAATAGAAAAAAAAATTGACATCAGGCATCAAATTGCACTTAAAACTCTGGGTAATGTTAATATATTTTATCTTAATACATTCAGATACGTACACTCTTTAGTTATACATCTTTAATTCAGCATTGTTTTTACAGAGGACCTTCTGGAGGCTGGTGAAGCTGAAACCTTTGACTTTGTATTCATTGATGCAGACAAAAAGAACTATGACAAATATTATGAGAAATCCCTCCAGCTTATTCGTAAAGGTGGCATAATAGCTATCGATAATGTAAGTATGACATAGGTTAATAACTGCAAGTAATGTATTCAACCATGCCTTTACTAAACTGCACACATTCCGATCTGGTATCCCTGCATTTGTCAGGTTCTTTGGGGAGGGAAAGTCATAAACCCTGACAAAGATGACATCACCTCCCAGATCATTGACCAGCTGAATAAGAAACTCTACAAAGACCAGCGAGTGGATCTGAGCATGCTCACTGTGGGGGACGGCCTAACGCTGGCAATTAAATTATAATCATTTACTTAAAATAGTGCCTTATGTGAGCAGTTGTATAATTGTTTTTGATAATGAAATCAAAATGTCATCATATATTCACATATTCAGCCACTTGTATCTTTGTATTTACCGTCTCGAAAACTGCATAATAAATATTAACATTTTAAAATAGTTTGACATTCTGTGTTTTTTTTAATACAAATCTCTTAAACACAATCTGTGTGAAATGTTGTAGCCCATCACAGTATTCTATCATATAATTTTTTTAAAACTGTTTAGTGAACTTTAGATTAACCTTACTGTTGTCCTCTGTCAACTTAGGCCTGTTTAAAAAAATATTTATAGTAGAAATCTAGTTGTATTTCAGTGTAACTGCTAAAAGTTAACATTATTCTTTTTATGACTGCTTTATCACCTTTATTGCTTTATAAACATCTAAATAAAATACTTTATAAACATCCAAATAAAATAATTTACAAACATCTGAATAAAATACTTTATATGTATAAAGTTTTATCAGAAGGACAAATGTTGCACGGTTAACAAAAGGTAAAATAAGTAAGAACGTTTTTTTTGTATTAAGAGCGTTTTTGTGTAGCATCCGATGACCACTAGATGGCGCCAACAGTCTTTTCTTTAATTGTTTTACAACGTTCAGCAAAATGTATTTTAATTTAATATAAGAAATAATATAAAAAAAAACTTTTAAACAATATGAAGAATTTTAAATAATAATAAGAAATATTTTATATTATATAAATACAATTTTAAATATTGCAAAATGCTAAGAAAAGGAAAAAAAGTATACATTTATTTCCTAAGAACAAAAAAGACTATTGAACCTCTTTCGCTAATGTTGTGTATTTCGTAAATACTGGATTTTGTGGGTTGTGACTGTTGAGTCTAAACACAGCTGCCAGCTCCAGGGTTTGGTTTCGTTTACGCTGATTCGCAGAAATGGAAAACGAAAGTTAAAGAGATTTCAGGCTTCCGCTACTTATTATTCCTGAGCAGACATTAGGAAAAAAAACCGTTCGAAATACTGCAGTGCTGAGCATCAGACAGTAAGTGTTACTATTACACCATTTAAATATATTATTTTTGGAGTTGGGTTTATCTACTAATATGGCACCTACCTGTAGAGGGCAGGTGAACCCAGGTTCCCTGAGGTACCTTGTTCCGCTTGTTTTCCAGCTACCCCTGCCCTACACTCTGCTGATTATTTTATTAATTGGTTTAGGTGTATTCAGTCAATCAGAAGCTGAAAGAGACCATTTCAGATGAGAGCAGGGTGGGAAAAGAGGGTAGGACAGGGGTAGCTGGGAAACAAGCTGTACCTTGAAACTTGGGACATGGGTTACCCGGCCGTGTCTGTAGAATAAAGAAAATATTTTAAAAAACCTATTGTTGGATGCAAAAAAATAAGGTTTTTTTAAAATGGCATCCTGCATTATTCTCTTTTTATTCACTTTACAGAAAAATGCTTGAGGAACAACTTAAGAAACTCGAGTGCCACTTTACTTGGGACTTACTGAAGGAGGATGCTGATCTTAATTATCTGGAGATCAAATTCACTGAGAGTCTTTTAGTCGAATCTGATCATGATGGAGGGAATTTCCGACAGAGAGTTGAATTTTTGTGCTTACATTTATCACTTGCAGGGTTTTAATGAAAAGGCACTGGAGTGTTTGGAAAAAGCAAAAGAAGTGCACAATGATCATTCCTACAACATTGTCACATATGGAGATCTCGCCTGGTTGCACCATCACTTGGCTGAGAAGACCAAGGCTAACGTATATTTGGAGAAATTGGCACAAATCCCTGGAGTCTTTGCTATTCCAGCAGAAGAGTTACTCCGTGAGGTTGTGAGTGAGAAGGCATGGACGTTTCTTCGCTATTCGAAAAAGCATTATATCAAGGCAAAAGAGATCTTTTATGAGGCTCTACAGAAAGAACCGGAGGATAAAGAGTGGAACACTGGCTACTCTTTCGCATTGTTTCACCTGGAGGGTTTGGAGATCAGGGAGGACAAGCGCATACCTTTTGAAGAGTCCCCTGCTGTTAACCAGCTAAAGAGAGCCCTAAAACTGGATCCAGACAATGCTATGATCCATGTCTTTATGGGCCTTAAGTGCTACAAGAACAAGAGAAATGCGGAGTCATGGAAGCACATGAAACAAGCATTGGACATGGCTCCGTATGACCTGGGTGTTATTCTGAGTGTTGCTAAATTCATGAAGAAGGAACAGTGCTATGACATGGCACTGGAGGTGCTGAGGAAAATGTTGGAGAAAGCGCCAGATTCCTCACGTTTGCATCATGAAATCGCCAATAATTACCGCTGGAAAGCCATGCAGTTGGGTGACACACATAACCCAAAGCTCCTAGCCATTGTATACACCATTTAGAAGAGGGAGCTCGCCTAAATCCAGATTTTGTGTACCCACAGATTGAGTTAGCACTCAGGTATGCTGAATTCGGGAGCTACGCTAAAGCGAGGGAAAAGTTCCAGGAGTTGTTTGCACGCCCCAACCTGAAGTCGGCAGATCTCCAGGCTTGGCATCGTATCTACGGTGATTTTAATTTGTATCGTCTAGGCTCAGAGGCAACAGCAGTTCAGCATTACAAAGAGGGCATGGCACTGCAAAAAGTCTCCACTGAATGGAAGATCTGCAAAAACAGACTCCATAAAGTCCTTCGCAATACAAGAAACGATGTGTATCAGATTCGAGAGTTTATGAATTCTTTGAGAGAAAGTCCTTAGTGTAAAGACAATTACGTTAGTACTTGTAAGGTGTAGCTTTATTAATTAAACCACAAAAAAATTCTAGTAACATCATTGAAATCAAGTAAATTTCTACGAGCGCACTTTAAAATATGTTTAAAATATGATCATAACCAACTGCGACAAAAAGGGCACTGTTATACTTTTGCTGTTATGTTTTGTCCTTTTAGAGAGAAATGTCTTATTAGTCGACATGTTCCGAAACGTTTCCTTTCAGCATCAGTATCCCCAAGTTTGATCCCAGCATCCTCTCTTAATGCAAGTAACCACCTACATTAGGGAAGATTTTAGATAGAGTATCTTCACCACCATCAATAAACCAACTAAATCCTTACATTGCTTACATTATTAAATCTGAAGCTTTTCTGGTAGCTTGTGTGAAAACTAATATGTCAACTGGGGTTTTTTTCAATAGTTCTACCTATATTAATACTCATGCATAGATATTAAAAATCTTCTCTATTAGCCTTAAAGGCACTTTATTAATCTATACAACAATATAATAACATATCTTTTATCTGTACAAGTCGGTAGAACAGCTTTTTTTTTAGTTAACGCTCACAACATCTATGCCACAATTGCCAACATAACCAGAAACAACTTTTACGTATTTTATAGTTCTGCATTTATTAAAAAGAAACATTTATGTCATTTTCTTTTAATCATCAATATATGTACTGACAGTGTTATGATTTTTAGATTAAATAAAAAAGCATCCATATTCTTGCTGTTATTTGGGGCAGGTGTGTGGTGTGTGTGGTGTGGTGTGTGTGTGTGTGGTGTGTGTGTGTGTGTGTGTGTGTGTGTGTGTGTGTGTGTAAATTTTTTTAATCTCTGTTTAGTTTTACTGAAACTGCAAATCAGACCAACTATTTTTATGCTTTTACAAATTTAAAAAATAATAATTTTAATTAATAAAATGGTTTTCATACCCAGCCCTGTTTTTTCACAGCTGATCTGATGCTAAAGCATATTTAGATGTAAATTTCCAGAGTGCTGGGGCAAAAAAGAAAGCGTGTCCCTCTGGCTGAAGCTTCTGTTCTGAAGGAATACTTGCGTACGCAGCAAAAATGTCTAAATCAGTTTGGGGCTATGGTTTTCCTCTCATTAGTGCCTAAACAACAAAATTTGTTGTAGATTAAACTGTTAATGGCAGCAGGAACACTATGCAGGGTGGTTCTTTTGGGGGGGGGCTGACTTTAAGATATACAGCCACACAAAAGGCAAAGTGCACTAATTTATTTATCAGTGTGTAAATAGCAAAAGAAGAGGATATTTTCTTAATCTTAAAATATATTGTTCCAAAACTGTACTAGAACTCATGTTATTACCACATCCATTAATTTTTTAATCCAACAGCAACTAAAAAACACTTCTAGAATGGTTACTCAAAGTTGTTTGACTTTAACAGAGTGGCAGACTGTATTGTCATGTTATAACCAGCTAAACAAATTAAAATAAGCCAATGCAGACCTAAGTAGAATCTCAATATAAATCATTATATCACAAAAAAAGGTATAGTAAGTGATTAATGCTAAAGGTAGCTCTGTTGACTCATCTTCCTTTGTGTCTGTGGAACGCTCCACCCTGAAACACAATAACACATAGGGTGAGATTCTATTTGAACTGACAACCAATATAATTGACAGGCAAGTGGAAACATGTCCTTGTTCTGATTCACTCAATGTTGATGATGCACATCAACTATTTATTTTTTCCAGAACCTGGAGTGTCACTAAAACTTTCTCCACTAAGCTAATTTTTTATTAACAGCTGCCAGAATGGACGAATAAGTACTAAAAACAGCGGTATGAATTTTATACATCATGAATTATATATATTGTTATATTAGTACATACATACAGTGTATCTATGATTAAAAAGAAATGTTTTTAAATTACATTTCAGTCTAGAATTAAAGGTACTAAACTGTTTAATTACACTCAAGTCACTAAGTTGGGGCAGTTCAGGGTGTGACATGTACTTCTAAATAAGGAAACAATCAACAGTATAACTAAATAGGTTGCCAAATATGTACAGAAACACTATTTAGTACAGTGAAATGCAAATTGTCTTCAAGTATATAAACCTATTATAGAACTGATGATGTTCCCCAAATGACCTGCATCTCCAAGGTCAATGAATTTTAACTCATTATCTGTAAAAAATACATACAAAAATACGGCATCATTTTTTCACATCTTCACATCTTCAGCTGAGTAATAATACTAACCCCACAGTACACTAGGGCCTTTACCAACTCCTTAACCCTTTATTCTATTAAAGTTTTATTCCCTTAATCCTACATTTTCTTAACCCTTAATTCCCTTAACAATTTTTACCCTTAAACCCTAAATTTTGTTAACCCTTTATTCCCCTAAAGGAATGTAAGGTTAAAGGAATAAAGGTGCTAGGTTCAGATCAGGGTTTAGACCCCCACCACCACTAAGCTGCCTTGTAAGACCCTTGAGCAACGCCCTTATCTGGTGTCCCAGGTGCAGGGTTACTGACCCTGCGCCCCGACTAGCTTTCTGGGATGTGCGGAAAAAAACATGTATATGTGACAAATAACTTTTCTCAAAACTTGCATTGAAACACACAATTTAAGGCAAAACTCTTTGTGAAGACGTGTTTTTTCTTTTGTTGTCAAAAATCTTTTTAACTACAAATCAAAAAGAAACCTGCACAATGGATTTTTCAGCTCACCGTTTTGCAAGGTAAAAGCCCGAGAATTGTTTTAGTCATAACTGATAAATTGCAACTAATTGCGTTGTGGCGTTTTTTTTTATTAAAGGAGTAAGATGGGGTTTTGTGACGTCAGACCGATTGCGCGTGCCCGCTGCTGATGCTGATGCTGAGCTGCTCATTCTGCGTTATTGACACCTCAATTCTGCAAGCATAACACATTACGCAGAATATAAAACCCGGACCAACTCGGCAAAACGAAAATACCTACGACTGTCAGCATGGAGCGACTGCTAAATGGACCAGGCTGGAGACGGGAAGAGCAGCGCTATCAGCCTCCATCCTCACAGCGCATCGCAAGGACACCTGCGCTCAGCAGAGGCATCGCAAACGCAGCATCCGCTCCGACATCAGGTCACAGCTTGCGGCACTTTTCTCCTGAAATGCCTCTAAGAGCGACGAATGAGAAAGAATTGCTTCGCGGCCTGAACGAGCGATTTGCGGGCTTTATCGAGAAGGTGCGTCGTCTGGAAAGCCAAAACAAAGCGCTGGAAGAAGAAATAGAGGACATTCGACTCAAAGCACACTCAGCCACCTCTCTGGCCAAGCAGTATGAGCCGGAATTGCAGAATTTGAGGAGGCAAGTGCGTGAAATGGCAATGCAGAAGCATCAGATGGAGCTGGAGCACAAGCGCGTGGAGGACGAATGTAAAGAGCTGATAGAGAAATGCGAAGAAGTGGCGCGCAGCAGGGGGGAAGCCGAGGAGAGCATTTCTGTGCTAAAGAAATGCACCGAAAGTGCGTATTTATCCAAGCAAGAGATGGACAGAAGGGCGAACGCGCTCGCAGAAGAAATCGAGTTCCTGAAAACAAACCACGAGGCTGAAGTAACCGATATTTTAACGCAAATGAAGGAGACGCGGGTTTGTGGTGAAGTGCGCAGCTTTGGGAAAGGAGAGCTCACCGCGGCGCTCAGAGACATCAGGACGCAGCTGGAAGGTCGCGCTTTCTGTTCCGATAGTCACTCAGAACAGCACTACAGCAAACAGCTAGCCAACCTTACTAAAGCTGCTGAGAAAGACAGAGAGACTCTGATCGCCACCAAAACTGAAATCCGTCAATACAAACTGCAGCTGCAGAGCAAGACAGCCGAGCTGGATTCCTTCAGAGGGAGAGAAGCGCTGGAGAGGCAGCTGTATGATCTCGAGCAACGACACACCGCTGAGATCCATCGCTATCAGGTCAGTTACCTATCACATCTGGAAAGTCATTATAAACAGCAAAAAATAATAACAATCATACAGAAAAATCATACAGTCTTTTAAATAAAAATAAAATCGTACGTCTTATATCTGGCATGTGACGTGTGTATTAAAATAGGCAGGTGGTAGTTAAAGACTGCAGAATGGGTATGTATCCTCAATCTGGCCTAATATAAAAGATTTAAATCAATCAGAAATGATAAAACAGATTTTCTGTTAATAAAACTTGTGTTATCCTTGTCATATATTATATCATGCACCTCTGCATTTAAACTACTGCTCCTGCACCTTGTGTGGGGTTATACTGTGATTATTAGCACAGAGCACAGGGCCAGCTATGATACAGCGCCCCTGGAGCAGACAGGGTTAATGGTCTTGTTTATGTTTACAGACTGGCTTAAACAACACAGGTCTTTCTGGTTGTCCAGCACATTAGCAGACCAAGGGATTGCTGGGATATATATATATATATATATATATATATATATATATATATATCCCAGCAATCCCTTGGTCTGCTAATGCTGTTAGCACAAATGCTGCACCTAAACAGAATTTGCAAATATTTACTAGATACTATATATATATATATATATATATATATATATATATATATATATATATATATATATATATATATATATATATATATATATATATATATATATATAATATATACTATATACTATAAATATTTGCAATTCTGTTTAGGTGCTAACAGCATTTGTTCTGTACACTCCACAATGACAAAGTTAAATCAAATCAAATCTGATCTAATCTTATGTCTGTTAACAGGATACCATTAGAGCGCTAGATCAGGAGCTGCAAAACACCAAATATGACATGAACAGCCATGTGCAAGAGTATCACGATCTCCTAAATGTGAAAATGGCCTTGGATGCTGAAATCTATTCATACAGGTGAAGTTCACAAAATCGCACCTTTTGTCAGCATTATTAAAAAGCTCCATAAAATCATGTTGTATTTCTGTCCTACTTACAGAAAATTGCTGGAGGGTGAGGAGTCGAGATACTCCACTCTTTCTGATGCACAGATCCCAGGGCCCTACGTTTACAGACAGTCACCCATCTATACTCTTTCTAGTGTCCCAAGGGTGGGGGGAGTGTCTCGGAAAGCAGAGCCACAGTACAAGTTTGTTGAAGAGATTATAACAGAGACTACCAGTGAGAACATTGAGATATCAGACGCTGGGTCTGATGATGCTGAAGAACAAAGAGAGAGTGATAAAGTGTGTTGCGAAAAAGAGAATGAAGCTGTATCAACAGAAAGTGAAGAACACTTAGAGGACAAAATGTCTCAAAAATCAGACCCAGAGGACTACAAAAACAGCCTGAAACCAAAACATCTGGACAATGAAGAAATTCCAACCAAAAATGAAGAGCAATCACTTAAAAAGTTTACAGATGTTTCTCCGGATCTCAAGGAAGATAACATTCACACTGAACTGGCACAAAATGAATCAACTGCATCTGAACAAACTAGAGAGAAAGATACAGATCACAGTTACAGCAATGTCGATAACATAGTCTCCGAAACCAAGGAAAATGTTCTAGACACAGAAACACAAGAAGATAAAAGTGATGATGCAGATGTAGAGAAAAAAGAGAAACAAGATGAAGCAAAAGAAATTGACCAGGGCGGTATTAAAGAACCACAGCCAGCAGAGAAAACAGCTACACCGGACACTGTTACAGAGCCAGAAAAAAGTGCCAAGGAAGAAATTTCTGCAAAATCTATAAAGGAAAAAGCAAAAAACGAGACACAACCTGCAGCTGAGCATAAAGGTTCCTCTACTGGAAAAACTTTAGAAAACGTCAAATCTGTGGAGGTGGACACATCCGGTGCTGACTCACAGCCAGTACCTCAAAAAGCTGAAGCAGGACAAGAGACACGTGCTAAAAGCGAAGCAGATTCAATGCAGAGTGTGGAAAAAGCACAAGCTGATGTACTCAATACTACTAATGCAGTGGAGGTGCAAAAATCACTGGTGGAGAAAGTAAAGACTGAGACACTGCGAAACAATGAAATAAAAGAAATGCAACCTAAGGAGGAGAAAAAAATGGACCAGAGCAAACCAGAGACTGTATCTGTAAAACCAGAAAAGAAAGACAGTGTCCAGTTTACAGAGGAACAAAAAACACAGGAGATTGACTCCAAACCTGCTGCCAAAGAAACAGCTGAAGTCGAAACATCTGGAAAAAAGAAAGTCAAGTGAAAGAACTGCTGGATAGTGAAGAGACAGAGAGAAAAGAGGTTGATCAGGTGCAAATTAAAGAACAGGACAAAGTTTCAGGGACAGAGACAAAATCAGAGGAGCAGGCTCCAAAAACAGCTACGGAAGATTCAGAAGAATTTGATACAGATTTAAGTTTTAAAACAGAGGAAAAGGTAGAAACTAAATCCTCCGAAATACCAAAAAATGAGATTAAAAAAGACAAGGAGACAAAATATGAACAAATACCAGAGAAACAAGTTTTCAAGAATCATGAGACTTCTACAGATATTAAAGACATAGATAAAGTCAAGCCTGAGGGACAAGAGATTATAGACAGTATAATCACTAAAGATGGACAGCCTGGACAAAGTCTTTCAAAGACCTCACTAGAAAAACAGCAAGAGAAAGACCAAACAAAGACAGACAAAGATGTGTATGAAATCAAGGACACAAACACTGAAAAATCACATGAGATTGAGACAAAACCGGACACTACCAAGATAGACACGACAACAATGAAAGATTTTGAGAAGGATCCTACACCAGATTCGAAAAAACCTGAGTCCACGGAGAAAGATTCATCCGAGAAAGGACAGGACAACAGCACAAAAGCAGATGTGAAAAGAGAACAAGAGGCAAAAGCGGTTACCGAGAATGGAGGCAATATATAAATGAAGATTTCAGACACTTTAATATGTTAAAGGTGTAAAATCTGGAAATACAAAATAGCAATTTAGATTAATCATGCAATTGATGCTTTAAAAAGTGCATGAACAGCTAAAGAACTAACCAACTAACCACTGCTTTACCCTACATTCAGTGTAAGTGTGCATGTGTGCTAATAACCAGGTGAAAATAAAGCTGCTAAATGAAAAAATATATATAAAATAGAATGTTTAAAAATATTTTGCTAAACCAAAACTGCTTGTTAGATGAATGTGTATATTTATCAGAGCTCTATATTGGCAGAATAAATACATTATTTCAGCATATTGATTGGTTTTCACTGTGTCTTTATTATTCAATTCAATTCAGTTTTATTTGTTTAGAGCTTTTTACAATGGTGATTGTCACAAAGCAGCTTTACACGATTGAAGAAATTATGAGACAGAATGAAACAGAAATCAGTTTGTCCCTGATGAGCAAGCCGGGGGCGACAGTGGCAAGGAAAAAACTCCCTGAGATGAGATAGGAAGAAGAAACCAGACTCAACAGAGAACCCATCCTCATTTGGGTGAAAACAGGTAGCAGGGATTATGTGGTTACATTGTGTGTGTGTGAACAACTTAAATCATTAGTCCTTAAAGAGCAGCTGGAACGTCTTTATGGCGAAGTGGGTCATCCTGGGTCACCCTGGTGATGTATCATCCGCTGGGGCAGGTCACAGGGAAGGGTCGCAGGTGGGGTCTGGATCACCGGCAGCTCCATTGTGGCGTATGTAACTCAACAGTGAGAGAGGGAGAGAGAGAGAGAGAGAGAGAGAGAGAGGGGGAAAGGAAGATAAAAAAGAAAAGTTAAGTGACAATGTAATCACACGGTTTGGATTGATTAAATGAATAATGTAGAGTGCAAGGATGGACCCCGCAAGACTAACTAGGTCAGCATAACTAAAAGGAGAACCAGAGGGAAACACAGACATGAGGGCTCCCTGATATGTTAAGCAACCAGCCGCTCTCATCATCAACACCGTGATCAATAAGAGAGGGAAAGACAGCATCTAAACATACCAGATCACCTTAATACTCAACACCCATGAGTCCCCCGGATCTGCTCCTTTATCTAAGGGGAATCAAATACAAAAGGCTTGATTAAATAAGTACATTTTTAACCTGGACTTAAACACTGAGACTGTGTCTGATTCCCGAACATACATAGGGAGGTTATTCCATAGCATAGGGGCCCTGTAAGAAAAGGCTCTGCCCCCTGCTGTAGTCTTTATAATGCGCGGTACTGACAGGCAGCCTGCATCCTTTGATCGAAGTAGGCGTGGCGGAACGTAAGACACTAGAAGTTCGCTTAAGTACTGCGGTGCGAGACCATTTAGAGCTTTATAAGTTAAAAGTAGTATTTTAAAATCGATGCGGTGTCTCACTGGGAGCCAATGCAGTGCGGATAGGACCGGCGTGATGTGCTCGTATCTTTTAGTTTTAGTGAGGACTTTCGCTGCTGCGTTCTGGACTAGATGAAGTTTATTAACGCACCTAGTTGAACATCCAGACAGTAAAGCGTTACAGTAATCCAGCCTGGATGTGATAAACGCATGAACTAATTTTTCGGCATCAGTAAGCGACAAGATATTTCTTATTTTAGCGATATTTCTGAGATGATAGAACGTTATCCTGGTTATATTGTCGACATGGGCTTCAAATGAGAGATTGGAGTCTAAAATCACACCCAGATCTTTTACTGTTGCACTCGGTGAAACAGAAAGACTGTCTAGGGTTAAGGTGTGATCAGGAAGCTTACTTTTAGCTACCTGTGGTCCTAGAAACAGAACCTCCGTCTTGTCAGCGTTAAGCAAGAGGAAATTGCATAACATCCAATCTCTTACTTTCTTCACACATTGCTCAATTTTATTAAACTGGCCTTTCGCATCAGGCCTTGATGAGACGTATAACTGTGTGTCATCAGCGTTATGTCCCCTCTCTGTGAAGATTTTTGGATTTGCTATAGACATTTTAGCTACAAAAGCAGGTCCATGATGGGCATCTAACGAGAGAAAGAATAGTGGCTTTTTCCTCATTACACACAGCTACTTATGAACACTGATATAATGTTTGTGTCATGAGAACAGGACATTTTATTCACATATAGTTGTATTTAATATTATCTTTGTCAGACAGTAATAGTCTCACCGACCTCTCTGTTTACCTCTGAAAGTGAAAAAAATGTAGCTTGTGGTCTTTAAATTCTGTAAAACCCTTTTATCTGAAGACGTCCCATGTCCCAGGCCCTCAGAGACCTGTTTTAGTAATGGTAACAGCGCTGAATGGGTTTCAGATGACTCCAACCTCATACTTTTTTTTAGGCCCCTTCCAATTTGCTGGCGAAGCCCCTGCATTTGTTGATGTGGCGCATTCATTATACAAAACTCTCAAAATTACCTAAAATATATCTAGAAGAATGCATTAATATAAAAACTGTATCTATAAATCAGAGGAGATTATTTAATGGAGCTGGAATAAAAAAATTAAAAAGTTTGAAGAACTAGGCCTTTTTTTACTATAATCAGATCCAACAACAAAGAGTCTGCAGAATAGTATATATTAGCATTATAAACATTATATACTCTACATATAAACATTAAGGATAAAAAGTTTCATTCTATATATATATTTATATTATATTTTTTTTTATGTCAAGGAAATACAAAGAATTATGAAGCAAAACAAGAAAAAAAAATTCAGCTTCCTATGAAATTTCAAGTTGAAGGAGGAAAGGAAGGAAAAGAAAGGGTAGGTTATAAGTATAGTATAAATAGTATAAAACGTACCTTGCATAGTTACATTGTTGTTGCATTAAATTTATGATACATAATAATAATGCATAATATCTATTTTGACAACTTTTTGAGTCCAGAAATTCGGTCTACTTATTCCACAAGCTAGCCCTTTTGTGCTTTTTTAAATTTAAGAAAAAAGGTGAGGGTTTTCATCTTATTTATTGTAATTGTTAAATTTTTTATTTAATTTTTATTCTTTTCCAGTCTTCCAGTGTGGGTGGATTATGTTGAAGTCATTTACGAGTAATAGCATTTTTAGCTGCAAACAGAAATATTCTCCAAAGATGTGTATAATAAACTTTAACTTTAATTCTGATTACTTTTTGAACCACTATTCTGCCTGCGATTTTCTTCGCGATGTTATACAGAAGTTCATTATCTTTTGTCTTTTTATCAAACACAGGCTATAAATGACCAACACAATATTAGATTAAAGACAAACTGTTCTTTTCTGTAGTCCAGACCTAGCTGTTATGATTAATTGATATACATACATAACACTTTTATGTTACTACTTTAAACACAGTATATTGCCTGACTTAAACTTCCAGCCTGGTAAGTATATACTGTAATAATTATTTAGTAACAACAGAAACAAACCACACAGACAAAAAATATAAAAAACTAATTTGAGGCTTTATGACTTAGTTTTTATCAAATTTTAATAAATGTGATATGCACGTGCGATTTGCACTTTAAATCATTTTTTATTAAAGTTTTACTGATTTCCAGTCAGCAACATGAGATTTAAAGCGTTGACGAGTTTTTCTGTAACTGACATTTTTCTCTTTGCTGTCCACAATGAATGCCAAAACAAATCCAAAAACAAACACACAATAATAAAATAAAACCACGCAATAGAAGTAAAAAGTCGACTGTGTAAATATAGATATATATACATGTAGACTATCTACATCTATATGTGCAAGTTTAAAATACTGATTTATGTGCAACAAACAGATATATAGAAATAAGCAGCATCAGAAATAATATTACAGCTACTTGATAATATTAACAACTATATCAAAATAAGGAGCACATTTTTTCTTCTTCTCTGTACAGCTTCACTAAACATTAAGTGTAGTAACATTTTATGCCTCCTTTGCCAATCACTCTATTCGGGCTTATGTGTCACATGACTAGAGTTTATTTACAGATTTTGAATTCCAGAAAAACTAATTGCAACTGCAATTAATCATTCATTGCTAGAAAACAGACATATTTACATAGAGAATCATTTTAATGTTTAAAGTTCTGGAATGACGTTCTTTACGGTTTGACTAGACGGCTATTCTCATCAATTTATAGGTACAAACCCGCGTTGTATACATAGAAATCTTGTGGGTATCTATACAAATCCTCATTTCTGAATGTATATTTTTATTTGTCTAGCTGCTTAGTTAAATTGCTAATTAACTAATAAAATATCTATTTTAAATAGAAAAAAAAACATATCCATAGCAATCAAATGGAGTTCAAAGACTTTATTGAAAATTTTACACATGAGGACCTCGAAGATTTTCTGAAAGCACAACCTCAGCAACTCGGGTTCATGAAGGTGACACAAAGCTTTAGGGTATTAAACTCAAAACACATCCATTTTGGCATCATTATAAGCTTCACCTAGTCATCTTTGCAGGGAAAAATGGGAAAGAAAGTAGGGAAAAACCAGCCATGATCTCCCAAACAACTGTTTTTATTTTTCCGTTTAGGCCTCCCAAAAACTGCTCAGTTTAAGGGCAGGTTTCAAGTACAACTGTGTTTCAAATCCTACTGGCTGTCAAAAAGAAATAGAATAATGCAGCTAATTATTTTTGCTGTTATGGAGAAAAGGTTGGAAACATTATTTAAATATAAACAGATGAGTTATAAAATGTAGTTGATGGTTACACACGGTGCATTCAGATGACTAAGGAATATCAGGTAATAGAAACAGGTGGAATATCATCACATTCCCCTAAATGCCTTATAGAAGAGGAAATGCAACATGTAGGCTTAAACACCCACTAATGCGCCTGGAGAGCATTGACTACCAAAGGAGTGCGAGATGCAGATAAAAATCCCCCCCCCCCCAAAAAAAATCCACATTTGCAGCAGAACCAAAGTGGCTATGTTTAATAGTAACTACTAACCAAAACCAGACACCACGGTGGGAAAAGAATGAACATTAATGCAATGGTTACTAAAAATGGTTGTATTTGTTAAAGTCTTTGAACACATCCCTTCCCATCCAGAATTCCCCTGCTGGTTAAGATTTAAGGCCAGATTCTTCTGATATTCCCTTTTCCCTGATGTGTGCGAGTGTAGAACTTTAGGCCTCCAGCTCCAGCCCCAAACCCAGCTTATGGCCACCTGCATTGATGCTCTTTCCATCAACCAGGGCAGACAGGGTCAGCTTCACACCTGCACAAAATCAGTAGCACACAGTTACCAGAGGTCAACATTAAATAACTCTGATCCACTGTTCCAATCCACGTGTGTGCGAGGAGACAGTAACTTTTATAATACAACAGAAACTAATATAATAAAATGTGTTATATGAAGGTTTAAATACATGAGTTATAACATCACTATCAGCTTATTAACTTTCCCTATCAGCTAAATATTTGAAGAGACTATACCTGGTCTCAGAGTCTGTGTGTATCCAACACCAACAAGGCTGGTATTGTTCACTTTGGCCTGCAAGGAAAAGGATATTAACACTTTACCCATGACGTTACAATTATAACTATCAGTAAACAACAGTATTTAATTGTTAAATGTGTGGTGATGATAATCAGAAAACCTATTAAATAGAGATTGGTTATTATTTAGAAATGATTAGTTATGAAGGCAGGATGAGTGTTGAAAGTGAAAGAATTAATTATAAAAAATGTCAGCTTAGCTTTCACACACAAATTCTACAACTGCAGAAAATAGTCGTATCATATTTACTTAATATACACAGCTAATGATTCCTGCACTCACACTAATAGATGCATCCTTGTCCAGTTGGTATTTGGCAGCAATACCAAAGCGTGTGCTGTTACTGCCTGCGGTCCAGGCCAGGTTCACTGCTGTCTCCATCTTATCACTCACTTTCTGATAGATGGAGCCACCAAACTCCGAGCCATCATTGCTGCAGAGCAAAAGAAAACAATTTCATAGGGCTTGGTGTTTGTTACCAAATGTCGTCTTCAATGATTAATGTCAAAGGAAGAGAACCAAGTGAATTCTGAACACCATCAGAGACAGGAAAGCTTTACACATCTGTACTTACACGTTGGTGTGCAGCTGAAAGTCACCGGTCTTGTAGCCTACCGCAAAGTTGTTTCGGGTCATCTTGGATTTGGCTGTATCGAAGGACATTTGGTAGCCAGCAAGCCATCCTTCATAACCAACAACAGCAGCACCGTGGATAGTGGGACCAGCAAAGTCGAAGTCAACGTCGCAGCCCAAGTTGACATATTCGCGTTTGTAGGCTGTCTTGACTTTTCCACTTTTCTTGCTATCAACAAGAACAAGATTTGATGTTAAAATAATCAATTAAAAGCTGAATAAGTTCAGTTATAATAAATAATTACCACCAATGCCGGCAAAACAATGGATTGTTTCATTTAAATAATTACAAATGTTTTAAACAATGTGAGTCAGGAAGGGATTAACAACATTAGTATAAATAAAAAGAAAACTTAATAACCCTAATGCAGAAAGCACATTTTAAACAAATGTACAAATAAATGCAAGAGAAGAGAGCAATAGATCTTTAGTGACAGACACTATAAAGAAAGCCTTTTATTTGCATGTGGTCAGCATAAATACTGCTACTTTTACAGACCAAAGTTAAAAATATTTACACTATTGAAAAAATACTAATTAAATATTACTTCCACATTGTTGTATGCAATGTGCCTTTATTAAGCCTGCAACAACTAATTAACAGAAATGCATCGGTAATTATTAGTAAGGCAGATAAAATGGAATAATAATCACAAATTTGAGCAATCCATAATAAAGGCAAAAGCATTTGTTGGAATAAAACGTAGAGAAATAAAAAAAAAAATTAATTTCATAGTATCAACTTAATGATTATTCTACAATATAAATGTTTTTTTTAAATTTCTTTATTTAAATACACACTTTACGCCAGAAACCAGGTTTATTTATAGTTTTCACTATTCCATGAATTTTGTTTCACATAAAATTCCCTACAATAATAACATTATGAATCTAAACATGCATTTTGCCGTGGTTGGCAGTCGTGTCTTTACAAGAAACAATTTTTTAAGTAAGCTTTTGCTTACCCACTGTTTTTAAAATCATTTTCTAGGTTGCTGACAGGTTAACTGCAACCGGAGGAGTTAATTTTTACTGCCAGTCAAAAGGGCCGGTTAAAATGGAGAGGTTGCTTCAAAACGGTTATCCTCTAAAAACTTGTGCATTGTGAAATATGAGGATCAGATGCAAAACAGCAGACCTCATTATGTCAGGAGTACTCTGGTAAGAAGCGAGAAGCGGCCTAGCAGCCAACAGTTTTGTTTTGTTTTTCACCTGATGGTGGCAGCAGAGTAGCTAAACTTGCAGGAGGCTGTTTTTCCTACACATTAATCAATTAGTACAACTTAGACATGGCCAGTGTTAAAAAAGTATTGAGTTATAGTTACTTTTCACAGTTAGTAAGGAGTTAGTAACTGAATCACATCATTATAAAAGTAACTGATTACCAGAGAAAGTACCTATTGTGTAACTTAAAAAAATGGTTAAATATAATAAAAATGGTTAAATAACATATTTAAACATTTAAATACAATAAATAAATAAGTTCAATGAAATAAATGCTTGATAAAATAAATAGGACCATAATCTAAACAATTTTAATGTTGTGGTGACATGTGACTATGTGAGGTGCTTCATTGGATTAGAATTACTTGCCCCTGACATAGAGACTCTTTCTTTCTGATCATAAGTTGCCTGTTACATAATCAGTCTTGCCTTTCAACTCGACAAGGGAAGAGGGCTGCTCATATTCCAGTTTGAGAAAGTAATCTTTAAACTCTGTGGACTTGTCATCGTTCTGAAATTAACATATTTCATTCATACCACCTGTAATAATATTTGGTTCACTACATCAGTACATAAGTCAGTGAACTCAATTATAGTAATGTCACTTTATTATCAGTAAAGGTGTTACAGCAGGAAAAACAGTAACTGGTTTGATTACTAGTTACTAAAAAATAAGTAATGCCATTAGTAATGCTCTGTATAATGATGTTATTCCCATAACTGTACATGGTTAATAAAAATCTCTGACATTACCAGAGAGTTGGGTTTAATTTCAGAGGCTGGAAAACATTATTGTCTTGACAACTTTTTAAAAATTATAAGATTTCGTTACTAACATGGACTTACAGCAAAAGGCTTCTATTTCCTTTACTATTCACCCAATTTATAGGTAAATACATACACTAACTTATATATAGCCACATACCTATACATACTGGCTTTTTGTTAAAGTCTAAACTGGTCCCCTTTTAAAGAAAGGGTCATGGCACCCAGGCTTTCTGCCTTAGGGAATGTAATGTCAGTGTGAAGGCCACTTATACCATGTACTCAACACTATAATAAACATGGACATGATTTATTGTTCCAGCAGTGGCATCAGTCCTGGTCTGTAATCTAGGTGTCGACTATGTTTCTACTAAAACATGACAACATAAGACTTGCTCAATATGGCATCAGATTACAACTAACCTCACGGGCTACAGGAGTCAGTGAATGTTTCTATATAAGACACACACGTGTCTTTAACACGTCTCGAGTTGCCACCGAAACATACAGAGCTCAAATACTTTCTACAGTTAACTGAAGTGGTAGCACAGTGATTAGAGTGTTGGAATGCTAACTGAAAAATTTGGGTTTAAGTCCCTTAACCCGCAACTGCTCAGTTGTATATAAAGAGATAAGCATAAGTCGATCTGGATAAGGGCATCTGCATCAAATGCTGTGAATGTAATATAAATCTTCATCAAAGTTTTAATGGACGAACATATTTACCCTGTGTTCGGGGAAAATGTTGTATCAAAAGTCAGTTTCAGCCCTTTTGCAATCTAGGCAGAGAGACAAAAACACTATTTAGTGCAATGAACAACATAAAACAAAATCACACAAATCTGCCTTGAGGCGGTCTCTGCAGTCAGACCTGGTCTTCGATGGTGATCTCGGTTCCGAGGGTGTTGTCAGTGTTCCACTTCTCTGTAAAGGTCAAGCCATACTCAGACCTCTTGTATTTAGTTTCCAGACTGCCCACCACTTTGTTGGTGTCGGTGTTGGAGAAACCTGAAGTCTTGAACTCCTGAAGAGAGAAAACAAAGCATAACATATTACATCACAGATTTAAATTCCTTAGCGACTAAAAAGCTGAACTATTTAATTAGGTAATTAAATACAAGATGTGATTCCTAAAAAAAGAAATAAATAAATGTAAAAGACCATGGAAACAATACAATACACCTTCTGTGATTGATTAATACTAAATCAGTAAAACAGTAAACACCCTACAATTGTCTGTGGGTGTAAATGTACAAAACAGATAAGAAATGTTTAATAAAACCTTTAACACTTGAAAATGTGCACTTACCACTCCACTGGCTGATTTTGTCTTGACATCAAGTTTCACCTGACCGAAGCCTTTTAAAGGAAAATGATAAAAAAAAATTAACTAATCACTATCAATAACACAAATATGACAGTTGATTTGTCTTTTCCGACCAGCCTGCCACATTACCATATCCCTTGTTGAAGATGTCCTTGGCAGATTTTCCAAGATCTACATATGCTGGGGGGACAGCCATTGTCTGTAAAAAAAAAAACAAAAAAAAACCCCAGTTAGATATTTAAATTAACTAAAAATCCAATCCAAACTTGCACAAATGCAATGTTGACAGAAGTGTGAACAAATTCCTACAAAATATTATCTCTGCTTCACCATATTTTCTCTTGAGGGTGCCATGTTAGCTTGCAGCACACCCATAAGTGAGATAATAATACAGAACAGCAGGCCACACCTTTACAAGTTATCCATGAGGAAGTTAATACAAGCAAACATGCAGTAATCCTTGCCAGTCTAGTATACTTGCATTTATGCCTGCGAGCACGTGTCCTGTCTATACATGAGGCAGCACTCAGCGGACAGTAACTCTTATATGATCAGGTATATATTTCAGGATCAAGGCCTTCATATGACCCATCCTGTCCTTGCTCTTCATGGTGACAGTGTCAGAGAAACGTCTAAGCTTTTAGAAGAAACCTTTGCTAAATGTTCTGCTGAAGGATTAGACCAATGTTGTTTTTTTCACTGATGTTTGATCAATTGATTTGAGGAAATGTCTCAGACAGGACAGGACGTTTTATAAGGTTCTGGTGCTCCACTTATTAACCGACCTATTGACAGGTTTGTACTCACAGGACAAATACATTTTTAAAAAAAAATAATAAATTAATTAATAATATTAAGTGAGAATACTGACTGAAAAGACGGACAAGGTTAAAAGTGGAGGCCATCTTGGCCAGAAACCGGCACACTGACATGATGCAGTTCTACACCGGTACATCCCCACCCCCTGAGCATGCGCCTTCACCGGCTAATCGAATACTGATTATAAGTTATACATTCTCACACTTTTACATTAGACTGCATTTAAATCAAACCAGCTGGGTTGTACAGATGAAGTTTAATTAAGTAGCATTAAGGAAACCTTGTCAGCATTCTGTAGCTATGCTGCTAGCTTGCTTGCTATTCTTATCCAGCTAGTTTAAAAAGCCGCATAACCGGATCTCACGCATGGCGGACTTTCACTTTAGTTCATCCCCAAAATTGTTAGCTAAATAAGACAAAACCTGCGACTATTATTTCTGTGAACAAGCTTCCTGTGTAAGTGCGAGCCAGAATTCTCTACCTTTAACTGGGTAAATTTAGAGTTTTAGTCCCGTTAGCATGCAACACGCCTGTCATTGACCAGGCTAACGCAGACAATGCTATATCACCACGCCAGAGTTAGACATGTTAAGTAACAAAAAGATTCTGATAGACTGCCTCATGTTCGTTTCTTTTTTTTTTTATCGTTTTTTTTTTACTCATTTGGGTCCGTAAATACATTTCCATAACAGTGACAGGACACAAGCTGTCATTTAGACGGTGCTTGCTAAGCTATCCAGCTAAATAGCACGAGCATGCTAACAGAGTGTAAAACATGGTTATATTAAGTTATAAATACAATTTATCTGAAAATACATCGCGTAAATTAGATTTTATTTCGCTTAGGCAACTTACCTGCAATTAGGTGTAACTGTAGATTAACTTAAATAAGTTGATTCAACTTAACCCCAGCGCTCAATAGCTGTGGTGAACCGACAGGATTGGAGGGCGAACTGAAGGAGACTGTACAGCACAGAGATCTGGCGCTACCCGATATGCCTCCCCTGCCCAAATAGAATTGCGCATGCGTAGGGGCGCCACACATGCGCAGTACAAACAAGGTAGGCGGGTAAGTGACTAAATTCCAAACGGCTTTATATAAGTGCACTACAGAGTGACCACATTTTTATTTATTTGTCTATGAAGTGCACTTTAATAAAGAATAAGTAATAACAAAATCAATTGCGACCTTTTAAGGTTCATTGCCCTATTCTACCACCCATCGCTTATGTGCCTGTTAGTAAATGAAATAAAGAAGGTATAATTATACTGACAGCTATTCTGTAAATTAAGCACATCAAGTAAAGTATAAACACATAATAATCCTTTGTTATTTTGTGATTTTTGTTTTTCTAGTAGAGTTCAGTTCTTGAGGATGAGATTGGTGCTGCAAAAATATCTGATTTAAAAAATATTGCTGTGTAGATTCACATATATGTTCATCTTAAATACGTACATACTTACCTCTATACTTATGTTAATTTTACAAATTTTTACTTCCATGTTACACGTTAGACAGTCATAGAAAGCATTTCACTCCATGTTGTACTCTGTATGAATAGATCTATAAGTCCGAACACCCTGGCAAAGGCAACCAGATTTCAGGCTGTAATATCCTGGAATTTGTTATATCAGTAGCTTTTTACTATCAGCCACAAACAATTTAAATCTCAATTTAAGAGCTGAACTGGCCTGCAAGGAATACATTACGCTCACCATTAAAATCGACAACCTTATGAGAAACTCACCTAAGGACAAGTGCCAGGCTTTCCATGTTCCTCCCTCCTCACTACTAGAGGGCACTATAAATACATGGTCATGCCGTACGGGCTTGCCAATGCCTCCAGCAGTATTTTAATCACTCATCAATGAAATCTTCTGAGACCTGCTAAACCAGTATTTAGTCACATACATTGGCGATATACTCTTTTACCTCAAGTCAGAAGCTGAGCCTATTCAACACGTTAAGACTGTTTATTAGGTAACCAACTGTATGTTTAAGCTAAAAAGTGTGATTTTCACATCAAGCAAACCTCCTTTCTAAGGGTACTGAGTGAATGTAATGTAATAGGCAGGTCTTTTGAAACTTTTGTCCATACAGTATTTGCGCTTTTTAAATATGCTATAACATCATCCTGTTTTTTTGGCATTACTAAAAGTGTTACTAAAGGTGTTCAGTAAAGTAAAGCTCAGGACTCCTAAGTTCTTAGACTACAACATTGTCGAAATATGACTACAGGGTGCACATTTTGTTCACTAAGCATTGTCTGGGACAGTGTTTGAGCTGGTTAGTTACAGTTAAGGGAATTATAAAGCTAAAGCATTTAAAGACAGCCTTACAATATGTGCTTTCAATTTTGTGGGAAGAACCACATATAGGTGTGGTAAATTTATTGTAATAGCTTTTATTCAACACTACAGTTGTGTACTGGTCAGTACTACATTGTCCTTTATTGCGTCCCTTTTGTCCTTTTAGTAATTATTATACTGTCTTGCATTTTTTGGACACATGCACTTTGTGTAGATTTAAGTATTTCTCTGTGGTTTTGTGTTGCACTGTAATCCTGAAGGATTGTTGTGTTGTTTCACTGCGTACTGTTCCAGTTGCATGTGACTAAAATGACATTTGTCAAATTTAACCATGAACAGTTAATCATACAGAGTATTTATAAAAAAAATATTAACAGGGCATGAAAAATTCTTTGCATAAAAGTAAAATTGGGCATGGAATATTCTTTGCATAAAGTACTACTGTTACAGTTTATGTATTAAAATAATATAATTCTTAATTCTCCAAATGTTTATTATTGTCTGTTATGCTCTGTACGTTTTAGTGGCCTTTTTAAGCACCAAGTATGTTCAACTCAATGCACATTTAAAGGTTAGTTTTATAAACAGCAGTAAAAAAAATCTTAAACTTTTAATTGTAATTTTTACTTAAAAGGAAATGAATCATTTAAATTAGCTGTCAGACTAAATTTGACAATTGATAATTAGGTGAAAAATATGATTACAGTTATAATAATTTACCTTAATAGTTCAACACAAGTTTTACTGGCATGACTTTTGAAATATTTTTCTGGCGGATACGGTGAAGGAAAAATTATTTGATCCCCTGATGATTTTGTATGTTTGCCCACTGACAAAGAAAATATCTGTCTATAATTTTAATAGTAGATTTATTCTAACTTTGAGAGACAGAATAACAACAAAAACATGCAGTAAAACACATTTTAATAAAGTTTATAATTGATTTGATCCCTATCAATAGGCAAGATTCATGGCCCAGGTGTTTTTTATACAAGTTATGAGCTAAGATTAGGATTACTTTCTTTAAGAGACTCTCCTAAAGGGACTGTTCTTCATCTCAACTCGTTACCTGTATAAAAGACACCTGTCCACAGACGCAATCAAGAAATTAGATTCCAAACTCTCCACCATGTCTAAGACCAAAGAGCTGTCCAAGGATTGTCAGGGAGAAGATTGCAGACCTACACAAGGCTGGAATGGGCTACAAGACCATCACAAGCATCTTGATAAGAAGATGACAACAGAAACACAAAATAGAGTTTTAATAATCATGAGAACGATGATGATGGAACTAAATAAGAGGATCTTGTCAATGATCTCAAGGTATCAGGCATAGTCACCGGTCTGAAATCCTGCAATGCCCACAAGGTCCCTCTTCTTAAGAGAGCACATGTGCAGGCCTGTCTGAAGTTTGCCAATACATATCTGAATTGTGAAATATTAATGTTTGGAATTTTACAATCGGGACACCGTATCTTAGCAGTGTTTGGGATTGTGCTGGTAGGTTTTTGGAGTGGAAGAAAAGTAAAGCTTGTTACACGCCGTCCCACGTATTACTTCTACTTAGATACATTACATGAACGATTCAAAATTTCCTTTAAGATGTGTGCAAACCTGGTGGCCAACTTCAATAAACTCCTGACCTCTGTGAGGTCCAAGTACTAACTCTTGCTTTGCTAGACGGTCAAATAATCATTTTACTACCATCAAAATTACAGACTAATAATCACTTTGTCAGTGGGCAAACGTATAAAATTAGCAGGGGATCAAAAAATGTTTCCCTCACTGTAGTAGCTATACATCTCAAAAAAAGAACTTTTTCCAAAGTGTAAGGAAATATAAATTTAAATGTGATTTTATTTTCGTTTTGAAGGCTGGTACTTTACACCGGAAATAGATTTTAGGTAACATATATAAAAAACACCTACACATATATGAACCGGGAGTAAGGAAATGAAAGAAAATGTCTGTACAGTCTGAATATCATTTTGGCGGTCATAATTGACTCAACATACTGTATCACTTCCTTTTTAAACTAATAAAAGGGTGATTCTTCGTTGAGAGTCTTGCTAGTTCTCTGGAGGGTTCATGACCTGGAACATGGCCGCTACATGGCTGTTTGCCTGCTGCTCAAAATAAACCTACACATCAGAAACATCGGAAATTCTGCATGTTTATATGACTGACTCCATCACACAGTTTTAGCAGATTTTAAGGTGCACATTCATGCTACCAGCCTGCTGTTCTACCACACTCTAAAGCATAGGCTTTTAACTTGTGGGGCGCCAACACCTGTTAAAGGAGGCTTGAGAACTTCTTAATTTAGAGGTGTACACTCGAGTAATAATAAATACAGACTAACATTTTTTCTAGGAATATCTAATTAGCCCCACAGATAAGTATCTGGCAGCCGTTATAGTAAAGTTGGTGTGGAGACCTGCACGACATTGCTAAATATATGTTATGTTCACATTTACATCATTTTGCAGACGGCCTTATCCAAAGAGACTTACATTTATCTCTTTTATACAACTGAGCTGGGAGTTAAGTCCTTGCTTAGTGTCTCCGAAGTAGTAACTTGGTGGTGCTGTGAATTGAACCCTGATCTTCCGATCAGCAGTCCAACACCTTAACTACTGAGCTATCACTTCTCCACTAATGGTATTGTCTCGCAAAAGAAACATTAAGACAGAGAAAATAAACGAATATGTTTTGTTTCATTTGCGTTTAATTCAATGTAATGAGGAACATATTATATGTGGGACTAAGAGATCCACCTGTGTCATTTGTCTTGGTGTGGGTGTAGTCAACATTACATGCATAAACCATGCGAAAGTTAATGTAGCTTTCGACTTTGTGCTGTAAATAGTTTTTATTTTAGTTTAGTTGTCCTTATTAATTTATGTAGTAAATACATAATAATTTATTGTTTTTTTGTCATTTGGTTTAAAACATTACCAAAACTGACGAAACATCTGACAAAAAAAATCAGAGGAGTGGCTTGGCAAGATCCACAGATTGGCATGTTTGTATGAGTCACTTTGGGCTGGATGGAGAGGAAGGTGAAAGGGAGGGCATACTGTAGCCAATCAGATGTAAGGTTTTGTGTGCTGGCATACTGAGAGAGTCAAGAACTGGCAGGAGCGTTTTTTAATAAGAATACACACATTGGTTAAAATAGATGCTAATTATAGAGGGTTAGCCTACATGTGGTCGCCCTCGCTCCCTTTTTCTCTCTCTTTCACATAAAAGCTGTTATGTTAACTAAGCTACTACACAGTATAACAATTTATGGAGCATCAGGGACATTCTAAAACTCAGCTGCTATTTTAAATCAATTAGAAAAACAATAGCGTTAATAACTGTTGAATCCTTACATAAATTTTTTATCAAATGTTCCAAGTATACAAGTAGTAACACCTTTTTCTTCGACCTTTTTCGTGCTATAATGATCGTTGCATTCAGGTTGTTTAGCAGACACCTTCATGTACAGCAACTTAAAAAGCAACATCTGCAAATACTAAAATATATAAAATATAAATAACTAAAATATATCTCTGGTTGCATGATATTTTAAAAATAAAGATTAGAAGAAACATTAAATGGTTAATAAAAAAAAAGAAAGGTTTAAAAATACTGATTTGTGAGCTCTTACATAATGACATCTTGCCAATATAGCAAATGGGGCCACCATGGGGCTGTTCACCATGTGTCTGGGAAAAACTTCACATCCGCAATACAAAGGAACTTGCCAAATTGTACAAACACTGCAGGCTGTATTTAGTTTGGCTTCTCCTTTTTTTCTGTCTTAAACTGTGCATACAATTAGCACAGAACAGTATTAGGTGCAACACAGTATACATTATACAATCATAGTGACATTAACATTTTTAGTTACAGCATTTAAACAAGCAATCTCCACCCTTGTTCATAAATAGCTGGTGACTCATTTTGAGGAAGTTTTTTGGGGGCGTGTGTGTAAAACACTTTCAGATGCCTGTCACTTCTTCATAGCTTGCTTGTAAAAGCTGTGAACACCATGTCTCCTGTGCGATGATCATACCCATCAGGCGGAAAGATGAAGATGTGAAACTCTTATAAATCAACAAAGTGTTAGCAATATCGTTAAGTATTATTCAGTCACCGAGATCAAATTCTCAGTTACGTTGCTTATTCGTGCAAGTTTCCTCATTGTGATGTAATCATTAACTGAAGCTCTGAATCTGTACCATGATTTTGCTTCACATTATTGAATGATGAATAAAGTTTCAGACAACAGAAAAACTAAAACCCTGTAAAGGGTCTTATTGTGGGATTGTGGTTGGTCTCAATCAGCTTATAATTAATCCCTCCAAGCTGCTGTGAATGTGAATGCACTGTTTACTGCAAAGTCTTACAGCTTTGGGAGCAACTTAAATAGACAACCAGCTGCTGGTTTCATCAAGGCTTTTATTTTATTGCTCCCCTTTAAAAACACCAAACAACAATCACTTACATCTCAATTAAGAAACTTAAAGTCAACTCTTTTAAAAGTGTAATAATACTGACGAAAAAATGTACAGATAGAGAAAATACAAAACTATACATATAACTGACTTCACAAAACCATATTCAGCGACGGAGAAAGCCACAGAAATGTGTAAAATCAGGTCCGCTGATTCCCTATTTGGACTTGCTTGCGAAAGGCTTCGATGACATTTGGTAGCTGTGTGGAAACCGAGGAAAAGCACCTCTCAAAGAAGTAGTGAAAAAAAGTTTCAGTTGTTTAAGCAATGTCGTGTTGAAGCAACAGCCGCTTTCATACCGTACAGAGTTTGTAAAAAAAAAAAACCAACAACAAAAAAAACAACAACAAAATGTCTCATCTGCAACAATGTGTGGGTTTACTTTATTTTTATTTGGTTGTTTTACAGTCTATATACTCAAATATAGGAAATCAAACAAAAACAGAGCACATCAAGATTTCATTCAAAACGTGATGAAAAAATTACTTTTACTATTCAAAGAAAAGCCACAGAGAGAAAAATGGAATAAAAAAGAGGGCTAGGAAACAGTCGTGTTCACCACATTCAAGTTGATTCAGTAGTAATAAAATTGCAGTTTGCAACACTTTCTAAGCAGGTCTGCCATCTGGGTGTTACTAAGCATGATCAATCACATGATCGATCCTCAGAGCTCGACTACTAGCAAACTGACAGCAATGAAGAGTCAACAGACAATCAGTACAATTACTGCAACAGATCAACGCTAAACAAAGCAGACACAGTGCAGCAGTTCAGCAAAGCTGACACCTGACACGTTATACGCAGAATTACAATTCAAACATTTTTTAATTCACAACTTGTCCAAAAGAATTACAGTTTGAACCATCATCTTTCCCACACTGCCCAAAAAGACTTAAAGGAGCCAGCTCCTGTTTGTCTAACAAAAAATCCACGTATACACTGATTTCTAAACCACAACATAGATCGGATGATAAAGGAAGCTGGACAGCAGTTGTGAAAATCTGTGCACAAGCTTGTTAAAAAAAAACAAAAAAAAAACACACACAGCCACAGTCGTCATGTAGCAAAGCAGTACATGGCTGATCATCCTGATGTGTTTACACCAAAAGAGTGTGAAAATCTACAAACAGTATGCTTAAGCTGTGCAACATTAAAACTGTAGTGTTATTTGCATAAACTGTGAAATTAAAAACCGTATGAGAAAACAGGAAAAGGAGGCTAAGAACGAACCCTTCAACAAACTGTAATTGCACTTTTCATTTTGCTCAGATTGCACCAAGTCTTCATGGTACGTTAAAGTCTGTATAAGAAAAAAAAAATGGTCGACTTGTCCTCTGCCACTAGATGGCAGAAGTGCACTCTGATCAGGGACAGCGTTCCAGCGACACTATTCACTGCATGAGGAAATGGTGAAAGTCGCAGTTAACATGGACATTTCCCAACACTTACAACTGGAGCATGCTTGCAACATTCTGTAAGCTTTAAGAGAAAAAAATGAAAGAATTCATTTTAGAGATGATGTGCAACTAATTCTACACAAGATTTTCAGTTGTCAAAAAGTCAAATTCATGTTTAAAAATGGATGATGAACTGTAAGAAAGTGTTGAAAAGGCTACAGTTAAAGCTATCGAGCCATGCTAATTACATCGTGTCACGTGTCAAAGGGTTGGGTTGAGAAAACAAAATGAAACTCCATGAAACCATCAATAGCAAATTGTCCAGTATATTCTAAGACGAAAGAAACAAAAGATTTAATATCATGATTTACTCAAGTATAGTGGACGTAAATCATCCGGAAAGGCGTTGTGATGCTACAAGTCATTTTATCAATGAATGTGTTTTTTCGAAACCATCTACATTTGAGATTACAAAGAAAAAATAGAAACACTCAAGGGCTGATAACCTGGACGAAACCATAGCATAGCTAGTGGGTCTTGTATGTTTTGTGGAGATTTTTTTTCCCCACAAGTTACAGCGCTAGCCTGCTACAACTGTGCAAGCAACTTTAGAGGCATTAGCCCTTGGTGGATAATCGTTAATTTAACTTTAAACAAGCATCATCTGTAGAATAACTTAAACAACAGATCCAACAAAAAAAGACTGATCAACCCAGAAACTATTTTCTTAGTTTTTTCCCCCCTTTTTTATATAAAAGATGACATGATCACTCTAAAACATGTCTACTTCCCTTTTAACTCCTAAAATTTCCAGTTTTTACATCCAAAGGTTGTGTGGGAATAAAAAATGTCTTATAAAATGCGAGGAAAAACTTTAAGAATTCAAGCTTGTTCCTTTCCTCATGTATATATAAATGTATGTGTATTATAAACATGAGAGCCTTAAAAGGGAACTAAAAAAAGTGCTTAAATGCATTGTTAACTCCGTTAGAACCAGCATAGACACACACACACACACACGATGAGCACAGAGTTACACAGTTCGAGTGGTGCTTCACACGTCTTGCACAAGAGCAGTACAATGGCAGTAGTTGGACCTGGTGCACACTGACCGATGGCTAGCCAACAACTTACAGGAACAGGTCAGACAAAAACAAATAAAAAACACCTAAAAAAGAGTTCCCAGCTCAGTTCCTCTGCCCAGTGCTGTGTGCTGCCAGCCTAGCAGGAGTCAAAATATCATCTGGTCCCATGGATTTGGGCTGTGTTGCTGCTCACACATGCAGTATCTCCATGCTGTAGTCCTCAGTCTCTGTATACTGCGATGAGTTTGTATCTGACTGTGCCGGGCCAAAACCTTCTTTATTATCTAAGTTTGGCTCCATTAGTATAGTTTTATCAAAAATCAACTTTTTATAGGTCTCTGGCCGGTTTTGCACATATATCACTCTGTTGTAGGCTTTAAGTCTTCTCCACAGCTGGATGTAGACTTTGCATTGCACATACATAAAAACCAGTCCGCCGGTGAAGCCGATGGCCACCACCACAAGCTTGGTCCAGAAAGGCCACTCCAGAATCCCTGCAGAAGTCAGAAACAGATCTTTATTTACATCAAAGAATAAACAGATAATTAAGCCTAAGCTTAAGGTCAGTCCTAGATTGTTAGAATTATGTAAGGAAAAAATCATTCCAGGACCAGCTGGGTGCTCTCAAAAGTTGCAAAACAACAACTGCTAAAAACTATTTCTGTGCCAATACATACAGTACATTGAGAATGTTAAGTGTTATACTTTTCTACATGCCAAATAATCACAGTGGTCCAGCTACAGGGTGGACGCAGGCACAGCTACGGCGCTGGAATCACAGAAAACATGCTCCATTAAGGAATCCTGTGTTAAGAAACTCTCACTATTTCTTACCCTGAATTCATCTTATTGTTAGTAAAAAAAAAAATAAGAAGCAGTTATTAACTATTTCTGGCTTCTAGATATAGCAAGAGGGCATACTACTCATTTTTGCTGTTCTAATTATGTTCTAATGCAATTTTCTAGCTTTCCGCTGACAGCGGCTTTCCTTCAGTTTGATGAATGATCTATCAGAAGCAGCGGAGGTCGTTTCTAAGAATTACCAAAGCAGGATAAGGTTGATAGCTTTATAGTGCTTTTGACTGGTAAAATATTCAAAAATTCATTCTTTTCTTACAATAATTTTTAAGCACATCACCTTCCTATCACGATTTAATACTGTACTACTGCGAAAGGCTCTGTAAGTTTGCAGCCTTAGTTTTTTTAACATGATGACCAAAGAGACATGAAGATATAAGGATCTTCTGAGACTGAGAGAGAGAGAGAGAGAGAGAGAGACACACACAGACAGAGAGAGAGAGAAAAAGAGAGAGAGAGAGAAAGAGAGAGAGAGAGAGAGAGAGAGAGAGAGAGAGAAAAAGAGAGAAAAACGAGAGGAAAGACATACAAGAGAAACAAAAAACAGGAGAGGAGGAGAAAAGAAACAGAGAGAGAGACCGAGGAAGAGAGAGAGAAGAGAGAGAAGAGAGAGAGAGAAGAGAGAGACAGGAGGAGGAGAATACACAGAAGATAGAGAGGAGCGAGAGAAAGAAACAGACTGAGAGAGACACACAGAGAGAGAGAGAGAGAGAGAGAGAGAGAGAGAGAGAGAGAGAGAGAGAGAGAGAGAGAGGCATACACACACAGACAGAGAGAGGGGAGAGCGAGGATAGAGAGCGAGAGGAGACGGACTGAGGGAGAGAGGAGAGAGAGGGGAGAGAGAGGAGAGAAATAAGGGAGGAGAGGGAAAAGAAAACAGACTGAGAGAGACAACACAGACTGAGAGAGAGAGCGAGAGAAAGAAACAGACTGAGAGAGACACAGAGAGAGAGAGAGAGAGAGAGAGAGACTGAATGAGAGAGAGAGACTGAATGGGAGAGAGAGTGAAAGAGAGAGAAAGAGACAGAATGAGAAAAAGAGAGTTGAGGAAAAACATACTTCTGGACATCTGTGGTACTTGGTTGCCATGGCAACTAACGCTTTATTTACATCATGGCAGTCATTAATGATTTGAAACCTACACAGCTGCTATACTTGGAAAATGGTTTGGATTTACTGAACAGGTGTTTGCTTTGGACTATATCGTTTGAGGCTTTTTAAAAAAAATGGTATTATTATCTCGGTTACGTTAATTCAGATCACAGCAACTTGTTGCTGATTCTGACGTATTTATGTATCAGATCAAAATGGGAATCGAAATACTTCAACAACGATGCTGTCATCTTCACTTTATATTCATAGTCAAAGTATATGGAGCAGGCAGACAGTTGGAGAGGGGGGTATATAGATATAGGGAGTAAGCTGTTTAAGCATTAAGGAGGGTGGATCAGGATCAGGAAGCAGAGAGAGAGAAATAAAAAGGTCTGAGCATAAAATAAGAAGAATTGTGGAGTAACAGACACATCAGATGTTAAAGGAGAAAGCATTTACCTGGTATTCTCCTGGCTGCGTGGTTGAAAAGAGTTTATTACTATTTTACTACAAGTGGAGGCAGGAGGCATGAGAAAGTGGGCGAGGGTACTGGAGTCAAATGTCAGTTAAATTACACAGTAATGAACATACATACATGCTACAAAGCCACATATTAGAAATATATAAAAGGATGTTTACTTGTCAGGTATAAATGTGCATCATTCAGTGCAACATCAGAACATGGTGGATGTTCAGACACTGGTTAAAAAAAGATGAACACTTCACACTGTTAAATTTTCTTTCAGTAACTAGAACATGGGAAAATTATGATCCAAGAGAACAATGCAGAACAATGGGATGTTAGTGAGGTAGATTAGGGAGGTGAGAAAGGGTTGGTAGAAGGCAGCTGACCTTGTTTTATCTCCTCTGCAGTGCGGTCAATAAGGACGTACAGTGACCAGACCACGCATGTAATGGCAATGACATGGAACGTGACGGAGCACATGATCTTCCTCCTCTCACTGGCTGTCATCTGCAGCTTCTCCCACTATAGAGACAGAGATGGGGGGGGATCTTTAGACACCTAGACTTTCTTTCTCTAACAAAAACAACAGATGGCATTTAAACCCTTATTGGCAGCAGAACAAATGGGGGTTTAACATCACAACCCACTCCGTCTGTCTCGCTGGCTGTGCTGTATTGCAATACATGTGTGATCCTCCACCATTAGCTCTATGGCCAAAGTTTCATTCAAGTGACACTATTATATTTTATTAAACTTGTATTTAACTTGTATTAGCAAACTATTTCCACAATGCAGTAGTCTAAAATTTAGGCTATAAATTCACAGTTTAATTACCTTTTAACGACCCGTTACATTTCTTTAAAGTCTAACAGCTAAAGAATTGTGTTGTGCTACGAACAAAAGCAAACCAAAACACTAACTTCCTAAAGACATTAATCATTCAAGGACAGAGCTATGATATTTCTAAAAACCTCTGCTCTAAAGTAGTTAGTGTTAAGAATTAAAACCGCTTGGCTTTCTTAATCAATGTATTTCACTGAAATCCAGAAAAGATCTGATAATAGACCACTCTAGAGCTAAAACGCTAAAAAGACTAGAAAAAAACTTTTTTTTATAATTCAAGAAAATTATATTAGGTAATAGCTTAACATTAGCTAGCATGTTATTCAATTATTAACATATTTACACACTTAAAAGCTGCTGTTAGGCTAAAACCCAGGGTCGGCAACCTTTAACATTAAAGAGCCATTTGGGCCAGTTTTCCCACAAAAAAAATTAACATCGGGAGCCACAGAGCCCTTTGGACATTTGGACAAGAACATTGTACATATATCGTTTTCTACCTGAACCTGAAGACATGGCAGACAATAGCAAAGCGTCTATATTATATATATATATATTATATATATATATATATATAAAGAAACTGACACAGCTACAAGCAAAACTAGTCTCACAGACTATTTGAGAAATTAGTCTCACAGAGAAACACACATACTGCACATGTATATAAATACTGCATGTAAGCTCTCAGTTTCAGTTTCAATTTTTATTAACTATTTAAGTAAATAAACTAAGTAAGTAAAAATCTCGACACAGCTGACTATTTCACAATACTGTATAGATATTCTAACCTTCCGTACTGATACATATTTAAATTACATTTAAAACTAATTTATGTTTACGTTAATATTTCATTAAAACCCTCAGTGTGTGGCAAACAACGTCCTCCTCCGCTCCTGTAGGTGTCGCTGACACATACCGTCATTGACTTAGAAGAAAACATGGCAGAAAAATTAAGGGTGCCTCCGGCTTTGTATTTGGGTTTTGTTTTTTTTTCAGCGATTTGTTTTATTTATTTTCATTTAAGTATTGTGTTATGTATTGTATTGCATATAATGTGATTTATTGTATCATATAGTGAAGCACTCATATATCGAATACACAGCCGAACATCATGAAAAGATCAGAAAAGGAATCACTGCAGTCTCCCACAGCTCTGTATGGGAAAATTGATTAAAAAGGCTGTAACAAAGGCCACAGTTATTCTTTGATAATTGTTTGACATTGTTTGAGTAAGGCTTCAGCTCAATTTCTCCCTGTTAAATCTTGGCTGGTGTGTGCACAGATTTTTTTTTTTTTTTTTAATCAGATAATTATCATCTTGAAAGCGATGTGTAGGCCATGGTTAGTTGTTTCAAGCTTTTCTAAAGAGGTTTGTCTTTGAGAGCTTTAAATTTGTGTGTCTAATGAAGAAACTAAGATAGCCAAAGGTTCCAGCTAGCATTGTGGCCCTATTGTTGGGTTATATAAGACATTTAACTGAACTAGTATTTGTTAAAAGCTCCCAGCGAGACTGCGGAATAGTCCAGAAAAAAATGCACAACGCTGGAAATGTATTTGAAGTGAAAAATCATCATTTGAATCCTGCTTGGAATTTCATTTAGTTGCTTCAGCTTATATACAGTAAATGTTAAAGCAACACAGCTCTTTGAGAATAAAGGCAGCTGAATTGGTTGTGTTACAAGAGTAAAAACTACAATCGTTATTAATAAATTATTAAATTTTAAAAAATCTTTAGAATGTTAAGTTACTGGTGCAGTCCTCGTGTTCTTTAGGCACCTGTACAACGTAGTTAACATCAGAGTTTACAAGAACAAATGAACTAAACATGAGCACTTCAGTGTGTGTGTGTGTGTGTGTGTGTGTGTGTGTTTACCTTGCGCAGTGGCTTCAGTTTGGTCTCCATGATGAATTCAAACTTGCAGAGCTCGCAGCAGCGTGTGTCTGAGCTCTTAATCCACTGCTGCAGACAGGCCTGGTGGACGAAGCGCAGGCTACCTGTGCAGTGGCATGGCGTGATCAGCGGACTGTCTTCATCACCCTCACAGTGACAAATCCTGCACACAAACAAAAGAGGAAGTTCATACATGCCCCAGACAAGGCTTGCACATCAACTACAGTCTGCACAAAGTTTTTTTCTACTGCATTGTGTAGATGTTACCACATGGGGGCACAAGTTAATCAGCCTGCATTTGGACAAATGCAGCAAGCATGCAATAGGTCCATTAGAAATGGCTAAAATAACTCTTATCTCATGATCTCATGGTATTTGATCAATAAAGTAGACACAAGATCCCCAGTAATTCCTGTAAATCAAAGAGAGCCATTATAGCAGAGAGCTATTATAGCAGCCTTTTGCAGGAGAGGGAATATTGGAATGGGGCAAGTAGATGGAATGAAAACTTGTTATTTATTTATTTGAAGGGAAAGAACAGAAACTGTTACTATGTTTTATTTAAAAAAAGGATAGAAATGTGTTGTAAGCCCAACATCTAAAAAAAATTGCGGGTGGAAAATGTCCGGTAAATTTCAATGGGAACTTCATCATGGGAATTTCGGAAATATTTCAAGTTGGAAACTTAACAGGAATTTATAGGAACTTAGCTGAATTAAAGCTACTATGCACTTCAAAAATGACATTATGGGTGTATGTTATGAGGGCATTATATTACATCTTGGTTGTTTTAACCAAGATGCTACAAGATTTTTTTTTCCAACCACATTTAATTTCTTTGTAACAGGCTAATCTACAATTTAAAAACTAAACCTTAGTGTCCAACTGGGTCTACCTTGGGACAGTGAGTGCATTGTGGGTAAACTTTCTGATCTACATGAATGCTAAGATGTTTTAATTCCTTTTAATTCTCACATATTCTCAATAATTCCTATAAATGTTTCCAGCTTTGAAAACTCCTAAAAGCTTGCAACCCTGGATTTAAGCCCCACCATCAGTCTTTATGATGAAAAACTCGTCTGTAGAAGCTGACGACTGTAACCTTGCGCTGCTGAGAAATCCAGCAATTCAAGGTGACTTATAAAGCAGTTCACATCAAACTGATGCACCTCAAACATTCTTGAAGCTCCAAGAGGGACACCGCTTATAGGGAATTTTCTGTTTTTTGGAAAGTAGCTGTACAATACAATAACTGCAGTAGATTTATAATGTCTGCTATAATATTGAAGGAATTACAAAGGCTAGTCAACACTTCTGATTATCGGTTTAAAAACAGCAGTCTGCAGTATAGCCGGCTCTGGAAAGAAGGCTTAAGTAGATAAGAAGGTGCCAAAAGCAGTCAAAATGTCTGCATGTATCAGAGAACACCAGCGCTCAGAGAGGCATTAGATCTGACAAGCGTCTCTGTTTTTCTAAACTGCGGTTTTGACAGCCAACTCTTTTGACAGAATTAACAAGCAAAAAGAAGCCACCACAACGTGTATTCTGGTGTAGCATTTCACAATGAACAAGCAGGGAATAATGGCTATATCCAGGCTAAACGTATCCAATCCAGGATACAGGAGAAGAGATCTCTTTTTGTACATACACTTCTTTTACAGACAGCAGAGGCAAGCAGGCAATTTTGGAATCTGCCAGCACTAATGCTATATGTATGAAAATATCTGATTAAAGGAGACATTTTATTTGCTAACCAATTAAGGAAGCTAAAGAAAGTCCAGACTTCTAGCAGGAAGTGTGATAGCTGTTAGACATTTATGTTAGTCTAGAATTCATCAGACTATTTGTTTGTCTACCTAAACATCCTACTGTTTTAGACACATTAGACAATTCTCCATAATATGAATAAATGTAATTTGATGTAAACAGTAAGGAACACAGAGTGACTAAAGCAGATTTATTCACAAAAATATCATCTCTGGTCGACAGGATAGTAAGTGAACAGCAGGTAGGCTGGATAAGTACAACAGCAGCAATAATAATATGGTTTGATGTTACGGCTGGGATAATAAACAATATCATATAGAATCAGGACAAACTTTGATGATGCTTTTTTTCATTCAATATGGATTAAAATCCATTAACATTCTATCGTCCTGCCGGTGGGACACAGGTCGTACAGCACTCAAAAAAACCAAATATGTTACACATTTTTGGAAAGCTGAAACTCTTGTGATTGAATAATGTATATTTAAGAAACAATAAACACAGACTACAATCAAGGTCTTTTATCCAACCACCAACAGCCAAACATACATTTACAAAAACTCACCCAAAATGACAACATCCACTTATGTAGCAGAAGCTGAGCTCGGAAAGCAAGTCTGAATTGTGACGTTTTAATACACCAAACCGACAGCTTTTAGCACAGGTGGTAATACTGTGTTGTGTTTATTTTAGTAAGTTGTCTTAATTTTTAAGGCCAAATGTTTAATCTGTTCTTTTGTTAATAAATTATACTTTTAAGCGTAATTAATAAACAGTCTAATTTTTGCGGCTTCAGTCATTAGAATACTCTATTAAATATGGCAGCATTAACAATTTCTATTTCGGAATATAAATATATATCGTTAGCGATCGATATGGAAAAAAAATGGTCGAGATTACATTATTGCCATATCGCCCAGCCATATTTAATGTTCTAATTTTAAAAAAACTTTACCAGACATTGTGTATCCATAACCAAAGGACTAAATCGGCTTTTAAAAGCTTTATGCTAAATCCAGCTTTTTAATCCTTATCCACAAATCCTAACAACAGGACACCAGAGGCAGCATCCTGTCCTTCAGCTTTATTCCAATCAGAATATTTAAAGCTCATCACACACGCTCATCTACCCAGCAATTACACCAATTTAATCCAATTAGCGCATATAAAACGCTCCCCTTTTCAATCTGTTCTCACAAACTTAGGTAACAGCTGCTGGGTCCCAGTGCTGACTGCAAGCTTTGACTATGTAGTCCACACAAAACAGAATAGTGTCAGGGGTTATAATAATACTATATTATATCCTCCAGTGTCAGTCACAAATTCTAGGGACAGGATTTTAGGACAAACCTACATTAACTACAATATCTGCCGATGGTCCATATGATAGTCTAATAGAAAGTAAAGAAATTTGTTGAGATGAGATCTTTTGTAAAAGCTGGTAAATGTAATTTAGTTTCTGTTGAAAAATCCCCTAATTTAAGGTCACCCGAAAAGTTGTTCACGTAAAACAATGCACCGAAAACAACTCTGATGCTCTAAGAAAAGAAAAACTGGTCCATTTTGTTGAACCGAAAAACTTGATATGAAGAGCGACCGTCGACATACACAATACACATAGGCAGATATAACCATCTTAAACTGAAATTAAACTGCAGAAATCCCTATAGGAACCACAACAGACAATTAAAAAAATCAATTCCCTTCTCCCAGTTGATGTTTTCAGTTAATAAATGACTCGGAGGTAATTACATAACCGAGAAATGGGCTTAGAGATGAGTTGATAGAATTGCATTAATCTTGGTTTGCTTTGTGTGTCTTGCTACCGTGACCAGTGCACTAATCAGATCTTCACATCCGTTTTCTCTCATAAAACCTGGCAACATTTCATGCATTGACAAACTATCATAAGTGGAGTCCATTACTCTCTGGCCTTTGTGTATGGCTGCAAAAAGTGAAGCAATATGTCAGAAAAATCCACATGACATGCGGGAATGTGGAATAATTAAGTCTACTCAATATTTTTCTACTACTGACTAATGAGCAAAGTAATAGAATTGTAAGTCAGCACAGAAGCAGCAGTTTAACCAGGTGAAGCAAGCAGGGGTTTGGGGAACTTTTGAAAAGGCAGGTGGGACAACAGGATTCTAGAGACGGAGCACTTTTCTATAGACAGGAAACATGAGTAATTGAGTTAGGCTGAGTCAGGGAGGAGAAACCTCACCAACCTGCAGCAATCTCCAGTCAGAGAGACCGTCAAAGATGGACCCATTTTTGTTGCTGGTAAGTAGCAGTCCAAATCTCCATCCTCATCCAGGGTGCAGAGAGGAGCATGCAGCTCCTCGGCTTTCAGCCTAAATCCCGAGTATTTCTCCTCAAACACATCGTCATCACCAATCTCCTCACTGCATACCTCGTTAACCTCCACCAATGCACTGGAAGCCAACTCGCCCAGAGGCACGCTGCCCATTGAGTGTGAGAACGGAAAGAAGAACCGTAGCATACTGGAGCTCTTCTGAATGTCAGCATGAGGAGCACTCTCATAGCCAAAATTTGTGTACTCAGAGGAGTATAGAAGAGGCAGACGAGTCAACTTGAGCATGAGAGTTTTGGCCTGATGCTCAAATTCAGCATCTCTTTTCGTATCAAAGTGCAACTCGCTATCTGAGCAGGTGCGTTCAGCGAATCGAAAGCTGCTCAGCAGGTCCATCTTTTGACCTACGTCATTCAAGGACTTGGAGAATTTAAGAGTGCTGGTGTGCGGTCTGCGGTTGACCGAGGGCTTCAAGAGTGGGAGCCACTCGGCTCCAAAGACAGATTTATTTTTGGGTTTGATGGGTGAGTCAAGACAGACAGTGGTCATAGTGAGGTTCTGTGATGGCCAGCGTTTAGCAGTGGAGTTGAGCAAAACCACAGTCGTTTTCTGGAAGACCTGCTCCTGAGCTGGAGCACTAGCATTAGAACTGCACAGCAGGACAAACAAAAAACCACAGACAAATATACAGAAAAGGAGCGGGGGCGAGAAACAAGCAGAAAAGAGTAATGAAACAGAAACATGCAACATGCAGTACATAGCATGAGAGCTATGGTCTATAAAAAGAGGACATAAAACTCACAAATCTGGCAGAGAAATAGAAGTTGAAATAGCAGTCTTTAAAATAATAAAACCTTAAACCTCTGCTGGTTGCTAGGCTTATAATTTCCATGTCTATGGCAGAGAAATACCTGCTTCGAGGATACAAGGACACTCAGTAGCACATAAAGAGGCTTTTTTTTTTTTAAATATGGATGAACTTGGCGGTACCTGCAGATGTCCTGGTTTGAAGGTGTGACAGAAGTTCGAGAGAAGCCACAGGGGGCGTTCACAGAAGTCGGGCTTCCTGCCTATGTGAAAAAGAAATACATTCAGATTTTAAATAAGAGGAGACTTTTAAATAAAAGTTCAACCTAGGTCATACAATCCCATCACTGAACTGTACCAGTAACATAAGGAAACAAATGAACAGAAATGCTAAACCGCTTTCATTTATAAGCACTTTCATTTCACCAGAAAATGTAAAAATCAGACTTTGGATGCACATGCCACCGGCTATGCTTAATTTCCTAATGTCTGTGATTTACAGGGCAGTAATTAATAGTGTAATAGTCTAACCTTTTTGAAAGGCATAAGCATTTGCTGCACAGAGATTTTAATGAAAAATATCATGAGGGGCAGTAATTCCAGGCAAAAAATCCAAATACTACTAATACAATTCAACTGGTACTTTTTAAAAGGTTAAATACAATCTCAGTACGTATAAACTTTTTTTCCTTTCACAAGAAAAAAAAATAAGGAAGAAAATCATTGTTACTGCGTTAAGGTTACTATGGTTAAGGTTTAGTCTGTCTACAAAACACAATGTATGACAAGGAAGGTACAGTGAAAAAAAAAGAAGAAAGTGTGTGTGTTGTGACTAAGCACAAAATTTACATTGAATAAAAATTTACATGGTGTTTTTTCAACTTCCTGCAGTTCCACAGGTGTAAATTTAATTATTATGGCTTTAAACAGAACTCCACATTTATGACCCCAGAAATATAAACAACATTACATAAATTTAATCCATGTGTGTCACAAATAACACCTAAAAAGCTAAATGCTACTATAGAAGACAAACGCTCTTTTCAGAACAGAAACCTTTAGATTTTCTCTCTGTTTCATCTCCAATCTGCACAACCGACAATTAACACTCGACTGGCACAGCACAAAGTCACTTTAAACACTTCTATTCCAGCACAAGGACACTTCAGTGACGATCACACTGGGTCACTTAATTCTTACCTCTATACTTATTTTTATTCGGCACGCTTTTACTTTAAATTGTTTACATGTTGGACAGTTGTAGAAAAGCATTTCACTGCATGTTGTATAAAGATGTAAGCGACGAATAAAATTTGAATTTGTGAACACTCGTGCTTACGCATACATGTGGAAACTGCAAGTTCACAATTCTTAGGATTGAATACGAATATGGAACACTGTGGCATCACCAGTAGAGATGATCGATTAAAAAAGTCTTTCACATACAACAGCGAAGACTAAACCATAAAGATATTAAAAATAAGTAAAAGGAAGTAAATGGTCTTTGCCTGCAATTTGGATGGGCTGTATATATAACACTATATTAACACTATATTACTATTATTTATGTTAATAGTTAGGGAGGTTGTACTGACCACTAATCACTATCTGCTATCCTAAAGACCTTAAACTATCACAATTATTAGCATTCAAAAGATTTAAGGTGAAAACAGTCAAGTATTCCTATTCTTAGTACCTATAAAATATAACCCCCCACACACACCCAAATCACATACAGTGTCCCAGCCTGTATCCCTTAGGAGACACAGTGATAAATCTAATCTCATTACAGTGGTAGGCAGAAACCTTTAGCAACAACACACTTAACGCTGCATGTATTAACAGCCATCTTACTGTGTAGTCATTCCCAGTCCCTCTGTCTGGGTACTTATCAGTCCACATGGCCTGCAGACAGCCTTAACTGCTCAACTAACCACAATATCCCCCTTCCCAGCAATATGCTATGCAAGGGGTTTTTTTTTTTTGTAAATTTTCATTATGTCTTTCTCACTAGGGAAGGTTAATGATTAAAAAAAGATTTTGTAAGCTTACAGGGGCATTATAATAGCGTAGACTCTATGACCTTTGATGATTGTCTGTGTTATGTTATAATGTTTTGTATAGTCTAATAATGAGATGTTTGGGTTGGTTGAGAATGATGGACTTGAGTTTTAGTGGCAATATGTACTTTATATAGTGTGATTATACATGAAAAAAAGCTCATATCATTGTCCTTTCAAAATCAAAGTCCAACCAACCTAGAGCTGCAACTATAGTTTACAGAAATAATTCAAGCAAAGAATACAAACAAAGGTACAACAATAAAAGTGCCTATTATTTCTCTCCACCTGTTTCCCTTTTTATACCCATCCCGAGGCATCCAGAGATTTAGTGACAAGAGGCCCACCCGAGGCATCCAGAGATTGCCGGCTCCAGTTGGCTTATGCCTTTAAAAGATTTTAGACTGTATATGATTATAGAAAGGACACTGTTTATAATCACACTACCCGGTGGTAAAGTGTCACCCAACTGAGGATGGTTACCTTGAAGTCTGGTTTCTCTCAAGGTTTCTTCCTTGTACCATCTAAGGGAGTTTTTTCCTGCCACAGTTGCCCCAGGTTTGCTCACCAGTGATGTTTTTAGGGATGTTTTTAAGAACTTTTCGGGTTCTTTTGTAAAGTTGCTTTGAGACAATATCCATTGTTAAAAGCGCTATATAAATAAACCTGGATTGAATAGAATATTAACCTAAGGGGATATTTACACATTGTAACTAGCCACTGTGCCAGTTCTGGACTCCTTCTGATTGAACCTTAACTACAGGCTATTTGAGAAGTCTCTTTATAACCCTCCTCAAAAACCCATACAGATTGACTTATGCTTTCTTTCTCTATAGGCCATGAATGTGATGTGTGCTTTGTGCTCTGCAAAGGACTGGTGCCCCATTTGGGCTGAATTCTTCCACCTCATTTCCAGTAAGACCAAGGCCTTGATCGCGATAAAGTGTTCACTTTAGTTGAAAATTTGATTTAATGAACTGTGCACTTCACCGTTAGCACACACCAAAAAATACCAAACCAAACCAGCTTTTAAACATTAAATCCTATTCTTATTTATAAATAGATTTTTTCCTTTTCCCTTTTTATTAGCCATTTTTAAATGCATATTAAATTATGACCATCATATTCTTGTTTTTATATTTAGTGAATAGAAAAGTGAGTAAAAAAAGAAAGCATGAGTGTGAAAGAAAATGATATGAGAAATGATATAGCAGGTGTTATAATGCATATGATATAACGGGTGTCGCTGCATCAGTCTGGCTTGAATTTGTATCTTTTGTTGAAATGGTTGTGCGTGTGTTTGTCAGTGTTCGATGAGAGCTGAGGGATTTCAGGAGCTGAACCTTGCTGCTCTAAGTCGAACCACCGATTGACCACAAATATGACATTAGCACATTGAGCTGGGTTTACAGGCTAAGGACTACATCCCAGGGCTGATTAACTGCACTTGTACACAGCTGAGATAAAGAAATCTGTGCCAAAATCGTGGCATTTTCCAGGTCTGATCCCAAAAAAATCCCACTTTACTGCATATGATCCGGCCAACACATTGTGCCAAAAAACACTGAAATAAGTTGCTACTTGTCTGTGGCACCGCTTGCATACTATCCACAAAAATATGTGGCAAATGTTTTCCAGCTGTTTCCATTTAAAATAATTTATGCATCAATTTGATTAAAAGAACAGGATCAACATCATTAAAAAAATGTTATAAAAACATTTTCTACACATTTCTATTGGTGATTTTTAATGACTCCATTGACACGACCAACGACTTGAGTTTGAGAAAACTTTTGAGAAAGCAAAAGATAAAGAATAAAATTATATCGACCATGGGATTAATCTAGTCTATAGCTGCACATTTAAAATTAATATATATTTAGTAAGAAACACACTAAAGAAAGATAATGTAAGAAACGAAAAATAAATTGTGGGTAATTCCTCCAGACAAATGAATTAAAACAAACCTGATACATCCAGCAGATGTTGAAAGGTTTCGTTTCGTTGTGTGCTCAGGTTTGCCACCTCTAACATGCAAAACGCATTCCTGACGTACATAATTTGTATATCATGACACCCACAAAACTACTTAAAGGTTTGAGTGCACAGACAGCTGTGAACACGAAATAAACTGGAAATTAATTTGATACACTCCTTTGCCAGTAGACATACTGGGAAATTATAAAAATTATAATAATTAAGCTTTAAATCAGTCAAGTCTGTTGTTAATGCTCGGACAGCACAGCCTAGCTTTCATCTAAAAACTATGATAGTTTTGTCAACAGACTGACTAGTTTAGGATTTTTTTCAATAAATGGCAATAAAATAAAACAACTAGGTTTTGTTTAGAATAAGAAGCTTAAGTTATAATAATTTGAATTAATAATAACCATCGTAAAAGGCAATACGAAGTTCATTCCAAAAAAATTCTAAGCTGATTCACTCCAAGTATTTTTAAGTTCTTTTGGATAAGGGCATCGGCCTGACGCTGTAAACATAATATAAATAAACCATTTAAACATAACAGTATTGTTCATATTACGGACCAAGTAATTCACAAAAATATCGAATTAATCACGTCAGGTCAATGTTTTCAATAGTATGTACAGTATTCTTTTGCATAATTTTACACACCTAGTGTAGGCATGTAAGTAAGAAACAATTGGTGGAATTTTACTAAATACCAAACACAATCCACAGAAAAAAGAAAATCTGTAATTAAATAAAAACTAATAAAAAATATTTTATCAACATCCTAAACACCAGTCGTAAAGGGCCTTTCACATTGTTCAAATTTCATGGTTGTTTTTTTGTTATCCTAAAACATTCATAAAATGCACAAAAAAAGTTTATTTCAGGATTTCAATGGCTCACTTTAATACTTTTCTAATGATATTAAAGCCACATATTAAAAGAGATGACCACCAATTTTTATAAGCCAGTTGATCCTAAAGAGAAACTGGCTGTATGTCTAAGGTATAGACACGGACACACACACACACACACACACACATTAAACTGTGGTATTAGAAAAGTGCTTTCGCTTGAAAATGGCTCGGAATTGTCCAAACACCTGTGAAAATGTTTGCCAGAGATGCGAAAAAAGTTCCAGAGGCTGTGGGGTTGTATTTATTAACCGAAAATTTGGACGAAAATTTTAGACTCAGTGTGCAAAGACCTTAGTGTCTGAAAAAAAACACCCACAGAATAAAAATGAGAGAATAAAGAATGATAAGAATAATGCAGGAAAATCAGATCCAGACACCTTGGAAAGTTCACCTGTCCTCATTTTCTCCCACTATCTCTCTTTCACATATGGGACCACACACACACACACCCTCAAACTCACACACACACACACAGATAAACACATGAGGGAGGAGTAGAACAGATTTCAATACCTTTGAAATGTTGCTTGACCTGCTTGCAGAATGACCCAGTGGTTTATCATTCTGTAGGAAAGAGAAAAGAAAGGGACAGCATGTTACCAGAGAAACGACGTGCATGCTCCTTGCCAGCATTAAAATAAACGACAATCTTGTTAATTGTTACTTGAAAAAGCAACCACTTTCTTCACATTCTTGTTACTGTAATCCTGAGGCTGCGATTTTATGAAATGTTTAATGGTAGCACATTTAATTCCATGCTGTCAACGTGGACAAATTACAAAAGCATACAATAAAAACACATGCAAGGGAACATTTAATTACTCTTTTGATGGCAAAGAAAAAAAATATCGAAATCATTTGTCTCTTTTCCAAGCCATTAAGCTCTACCAATTGCTTTACTTTTACCCAGAAGCAGTGACAGAAAATGGTTGGAAAAAGCTTACAGAACTGACTGAACTGGTTAATCCCACTGAATAAAAGGACATAGGTAGAAATAGTAAAAAGCAGAAGGTTTTGTATAAAGGTCATGCTGACAAAACAGCTGAATTCGTAAAGCCTAGCTAGGCTTAAATAAGTTTAGCTGCTAAAAATGAATTCCCAGGAAGGAACCATCATTAGGTCAGAGCATCCATCAGCAGCTAGCAATAAAAACCTCTAGAGTCTTCCGCATGTTTCTCCTGTAGCACTCAAAAGTCATTTATAGAATAATGACCTTCTCAGTTAAACTCTGGTCTGAAATTGTTGGTCAGCATACCACAAAACCATCACTGGAGTTCACTCTGGGTGAGCAGGACGATGCTTCTTTCAGAGTCGGCCAAAGTGTGTTAAGTGGCTACCGTGTAAGGCACAAATTTAGGTATGCTAGTAGGGCAATAGTGTTTTTAACATGATAGCATTACTGGATAGTTAAATTTGATTTGTACTGTGCTTTCAAAAAATAGAAAATGTCACAACGGGAGTGTACAATAGAGTCACCTTCCCAGAAAGCCAAGGACAGCAACAATAAAAATGGAGAAAGAGAGAGAGAGAGAAAGAGAGAGAGAGAGAAAGAGAGAGAGAGAGAGTGAAGAGGAGAGTGACTGTAGGGAAAAAAAGACCTTTACATTTAAAAGGAAATCAGATGTATTGCAGGAAGGCCGGTAAAAGTTTTAAGATAAGAAAAGAGCAGAACAATGAACACTTGGCAGGTTACCATGTCCATGTGGGCGATAGAAAATGGAGCTTAATCAAGTTAGCAGGTAGATTCCTCAATGTACTGAATAATCTATACTATATATTCAAAGGAAAAATGACTCTTAATGCATTGCAATATGGCTGTTAGAATTTCACCCTTTAGCTATAATAGACATTTAGGCTTTAATGTCAACTGAGGAGGTCTTAGGTGCAGATGGTGTTCCAGTTCATTCCAATAGTGTTTAGTGAGGTTTCAGAGAGGTTAAAGGACCCAGGACACAAAACATAAAAAAACCCAAATGTCTCTATGGAGCTCAAGGGCTTTGTGCACAGAAACTAACAAAGACATTCTGTTCAAATTTATGGCAACAGACATACTATAGTGATCATATATTAGGCAGAGTCTATCACTTTTAGGTGACAGAGTGAAAGCAAAATAAGCACACAAAGAACACACGTCAGGACTATTTATGATTGGTCTGTGCATCTCCATTCCATGAAATTAAACTGTTAGTGATTACTTGCTGCATGGTGCAATTATAACTGAGGGTGCTTGATTCTGCTGTACCAGGTGTACCATTACACATAATGCAATAATTACAGTATTGCGGTTATTCGATTTTTCACAGTCAGTGTAACAATGATGATCATTAACATCTGAAAGTCTGGAATGACCAAAAAAAGCCCATACGCATACATTTACCTGATCATCAGGTAAGAATGCACAGTAGTGACATGGACATGCTTGTTGTAAAGATTTCTACAGCTGTGTTTCTACAGCTGTGTGTATATGTACAGCTGTGTGTATAAAGGTTACGTATACAGTCATGTGAAAAAATTAGGAAACCCTATAAAAAGCCTGTGTGTTTAACATATTTGGACATATTGATATTTAATATCAAATAAATGAAATACTGAGAGATTCAAGAAATATAACTAAACAATCAAAACTGAAGAAAAGACTTTCTGTAAAATCTACTTTAAAAAAAAAAGAACAATTTCTGGTGAGGAATAAATTAAAACATCCCAACATTTATTCCCGCTTAAAATGGATAAAATCACACACAGGTGTATTACATCAGGTACACATGATTAGAACATTGTTACTCAGATTTTTAAAGGAGGCTGCCTTTTTTAAACCGCAGACATTTAGTTTGGTAGGCTCTTGACTGTTGAAGTGGTGAGATCAAAAATTGAGTTGTCTAAGGCCTTCAGAAAGAAGATTGTGGCAAAGATTTTGAACTCCATTCTACTGTCCGCAAAAAAGTCTACAAGTGGAGGACATTCAAAACCGCTAACAACATGCCCAGGACCGGCCGACCAAGCAAGTTCACTCCGAGAGAAGACTACAAGAAGCTACAAGAAGTCACCAGAAACCCTAAAGTCTTCACAATCAGAAAGAGACTACACAAGTTTAATTTTAATGGAAGGTGTGCAAGAAAAAAAACCTTTGCTCGCTAAAAAAACATGAAGGCCAGACTGAAGTTTGCCAAAATAAAATGTAGACAAAGGCCAGGACTTCTGGAATAATGTTCCTTCGACAGATATGTATAAAATGGAATTATCTGGACACTGCAACAGAGGACATGTTTGGTGTAACTCAAATACAGAATTCCAGGATACCAACTGTGAAACATGAAGGTGGAAGTGTCCTGGTTTGGGGATGCTTTGCTGCATCAAGACCTGGCCAGCTCACCATCATAGAATCCACCATGAATTATAATTATATATTATACTATGTTTCAGAGGGTGCTTGAGGAACATTTGAGAGCATCTGTAAAAAAGTTAACACTAAAGCAGAACTGATCCCTGCAACATCACAATAACCCAAAGTATACCAGTAAATCCACTAAGGACTGGCAGAAGACTAAAGAAATACTGAATCCTGGAATGGCCGAGTCAAAGCCCAGAATTGAATCCCATTGAGATGGTGTGGGGCGCCCTGAAATGGGCTGTACAAAAAACATCCCAGCTTTTCCAAAATTCAGGTTTTTGATATATATATATATATATATATATATATATATATATATATATATATATATATATATATATATATATATATAAAAATGTTATTACTAAATGTATAACTGAAAATCATTGCTTCTAAATCACTGAGGAAGGCTGAAGGACAATAAGAACATATTGTGCATGAAAAAAATGTGTGACGCACTCTAACACATACATATGTTACAAATGCAGACGCACACACACACACACACACACACAGACACACACAGACACACACAGACACACACAGACACACAGACACACACACACACACACATAAAAAAGGTGGGCGAAAGACTAAAATGAGTGGGATCGGTTGTTTTAACGCTAAAGTAGAAAATGCATAGTACTCAGTAACTTAGCAGGCAAACACAGAGATAGAAAAGCACAGATACACGTGTACGCATACATAGAAGGGAATAAACATGGATAGACACCCACCCCCACACACCAATATTGTGGGTCACTATCTTACAAAACTGAAATAACTATAGCGCCCCGAGTGAACCGAAAGACACAGAACCTGACAAGGAAAATGTGTTGCTCAGCTGAGAGCTCAGAGTCAGCTTGACAATTCCTGTGTGAATCTTGTGCTGTTCTGCTGCCGAAAAAAAAAAAAAAAAATTCAGTAGTTTAAATAAAGCAGTAGAAACACATGCAAATGCTGGGAGTGAAGTAAGGAGAACTGTGTGTGTGTATCAAAGTGCAGCGCAGCAACAGAACGACATGTTTTTTAACATTAATTCCGTTATTATCGTACTCACAGCTTCTGCCTATACATGTTACCATAGAGATAGAATTGATGGAGGACTGGGTGTTAAATCCCTGCTGGTTCTCTGTTCCGTATGAAGGAAAATATCAGCCTGCTAGTCAGCAAGACTCACAGTGTTCTAGCCCTCATAATCATTTCTTTTACAGTCCCCTGACATGGCCTAACCTCATTTTTAGAACCGCATTCATGTGTAAATGTGTTTCAGCACTCCGAGAGAAAAGGCAAGAGAGACGAAGATGGAGAAAGTGAGAGAGAAAGGGGAGAGTGAGACAGAGAGAGAAAGAGAGCGAGAGAGAGAGAGAGAGAGAGAGAGAGACAGAAAGAGAGTGAGAAAAAGAAAAACAGAGCGAGAGCGAGAGAGAGAGAGAGAGAGAGAGAGAGAGAAAGAGAGAGAGAGTCTCTGCATGTTGGCAAGACAGCAAATTTTTACAATCTTATTTTTCGCATTCATGACTGAACTTTGTACTGATGCTTACACATAACCACATACACAGCTTGACAAATTTAACACTATGCAATCTAAAAACATTTTCATTTAAATGTAAAGCAATGATTCAAGAATGCAAAGCAGCGCACATTTCCAGGAAGAAGTTGCTTTCGGAAAATAAAAGCATTTACTTTTGCAACAGAGCAAAAGTGTGGGAAGTCACATGCTTTGATCGTAGTGTTTAGTGTTTTGCAGGATGTAAGAGAACTTTTCCCCTAATTCCTCTTTATTTCAGTTGTTCTCACATGTTTGTCGGCCAGTGTGTGCTGTGATTGGCTATCAGCTGGAATGCAGAAACTGGCTGCAGTGTGATAAGAGGAAGCAAGAGTGTTTGTTCACCACACCTCAATGATTCGCGCTTTCATTTTTGAAGCTTCCACAAAATCCGCAGGTCATGGAGAATTTTCGAGTTAGCTGACTTTCATTTATGCATTTAAGTAATTTTGGAAGCTAAGCGGGTTGCAAAGGATCTGCAGACAATCAGCAATTTGGACAATACTGGGCAGTGCTATCACCATCCAGAGTTAGTGTTAGCACAGTAGTTGAAAGTAAGCAAGCAGGCCTGCTGATCAGAAGATCGTTGGTTTAATTCATCTTTAAACAGAGTCACATTACGATAAAATGTATGATGATGATGATGATGATGTTGAACAGCACATACACAATCCAGCATTATTTATATTACATCCAGACTGTTCAACAGCTTGGACAGAAAACAGGACCACAGCTTCGAGGTTGGCAGGAGTGCACTGCAAGCACAATGAGGCAGAAAAATATAATTGCACTCCTAATAAGCAATCAATTATTAGTAAACAACCAAGAAGTAAAAAGCATGAGTAATGCATATCATTTAAACTCAAATTAAATACACAAATTAAAGCATCTTCTGATAGATTTATGATACAACGCCACGCCTTTCCCTAATTACACTCAGTGGATGATGTGCACAAACTGAGCCACACTAGAGTTTTTAGTTAACTGTTGAATCTGAAATTTGTGGAAAGAAAGTGGTTTGCAACTGCCACATATCAATAAGAAATAATACTAAGCTGCAAAATATGAAAAATTAGGTGAAACAAATGTTCAGTGCTGTAGAAATCGTTTTTTAAATCTTTTATAATCTTTATGAAATCACTATACTAAAAATGACAGAAACAGGGTTGTGAAGCATTTTTCCAACACATCTAAGCTAGTTTCGGGACACCTGCATCAGTTTACAGATCATTTCTGTAATCTCATTTTTAAGAATAAACTAGAGATACTATATAGCCATGGTACATCTTTAGAAGTCTGCATTTACACTGCAGGTCTTGACGCCCGATTTTGATTCTTTGACTAAATCAGAATTTAGTCATATCTTCTTTAAAAAATAGAGAGAAGAGCTTTTGCACCCTGGGCTTTTATAGCATTGGTCGCTATATATAACGTCCACCTGAGTTAATGTCATGCTCCATCATCGCTTATTTGCATTGGCAGGTGAAACTCCGATTTGTCTTTTCACATGACAGACGCCGATGCACATATCCGATTCATACCTTGTTTATTTCCACATATGAATGATGAATGAAAAAAAAAAGAAAATGGGTCACCGTAGACAGCGTAGCATGTCATAGCAAATTGCTGGAAATAATAAACTGGACTAAACCAAAGGCAGAAAAATGACTGACATTATTTGCTTGGCAAAGCTTTTGGACAGCTGTATCACAGCAAGCACTAAAACCTTAACTAAACTTCAGTTTCATTTAAAAACACATGGGAGAAAACACAATAATAATAGATAGGATTAAAACACCAACTACTGTTACAAAGTGCAGCTATCCTTTACCAAAGTTCTCTTTTTGGTAACGTGAGCCAGGATATTTAGTGACCGAATGGTTGGACAGCTGGGGTTATTAGCAGTGCACTGAATTAGTGGTGGGATTTTTTTGAGACAAGGTTTGTACCACCCCCAGCCTGCTGTTCCCTGTCTCATCCTGCTGTGTCATCCTGTATAATGCTCTCTCTCTCACTCAGTCCACTTCAGACAGCACTAACCGAAGTGTTTTATTAGAACAAAAACAAAATAGTAGTAGTTTTAATGATAGTAATATAATCTCAACCCCAAACATTCCCTCTTTCATCCGCAGAACATGGCCAATTTTACTCCCCTGCCTCCTAACCACAGACTGTAACATCATCTGGCAAACACTCTTTTGTTTTACACAGTAAGAACCCTGTCCTTTTATCATTTGTGATTTCCGTGTCACTGTTAGCGCATGATCAGTCTTTGTAAAGTAAAACCTTTCTGTTGACTGTGCAGATCCCTAGATGCGGTTTAAAGCTGACAAACTGACCATACAGTGAAGAAGCTGACAGCAGATAAATGTTAAGTGGATGTTATGCCCTGTGTTATGTTACCTTTAAAACGATCTGATAAAAACAATCCTTTTTAAACTTTTACTAAAAACCACTTATAGTTTATAACATATTAGTAGTCAGGTCAGACCTTTGTAGCAGTGCTTAGTTGTTTAGCCTACTATTAGTTTGACTCGGTTGATCCAATATGCAGTTTACGACTTGTTTTCAGCCTTTCATAATCCTCCCACATCACGATGGAGCATGAAATATAGAAAAAAATGTGTAAAATTGTGTAAATTTGACAAAACTGCATATTATATGGTATTTAACATAGTGTTGAATAAGATAGTGTTAAATATTAAACATTGAACGTTTTATAGAGGTTTTTTCAAACAATGATTTTTGGTCTGAATTCTTAGACCGCAAATATCTAGCTTTTAAATATACAACTTCAAGTTTTCAACATAAAGCAGAAATACATTAAATATTCTAAAATTTTAACTGCAGAATTCAGGTCGTACAGAGAATAGGTCAGAGGTCACATACAGGGAAGAGCTGAGCAATGAAAATTTGATGAAAGCATTTTGTTACTCACACACAAGAAAAAGAGTTTTGGTTAATATTTATATGTTAGGTTAACGTTCCCTGAAGGTGAGACATTTGTCTAAGCGGTCCCTAGTGTTTGTTTTTAAGTATATTTGGTAGTCATTAGCATGCCACAGTGTCTATAACCGACTCAAATGCATGTGCCGGGCTACGCCGCAACACCTTGAAACGTCAAAGGGGCTGTTGCAAATAGCTTAAAGCAAGACAGAAATACAGCAGGAAACCGTGTGCTTTTGGGAATCTCACAAAAAGTTAATCTGGAGTATTTCGTTCATCATATTTAAGCCCCATAAATATGAGCTATGCAGTTTGTACCGGAAATAGGATAGATTAGTTCTCGAGTCGTTCGTTCTTTTGTTATGTTATGTAACAGCAGTATTGGATACAGAAATAAAAACTTTCTTTACAAACACACGCATAGTCAGTTATTTTAATTTTTGTCTTATTTATTTATTACAATTCATATTAAATTTGAATTTCTTTCAAGATGGTTCTTTTTCATAATATTGAATGTGGCAATAAAGAACTAATTCAAACTTCATTCATATGATGGGAAATACAAACTTGTCTTTTTATACAAATGTTAGAATAACATGTCCAGTCTGCACAACTGGGGTCAAAAATAACAAACAATTGTGCTTGTAGACTCAGTTCATTTTATTAAGTTGGCTAATATTTGTTTACAGTCAAAGGCAGAGAAAAAGGCTAAATAATTAATTAATTAATATTACCCTGTAAGGGTGTGTCGTTCACTTTGTTTGGTTTATTTGATTCGGACCAAAAAGGAAAATAAATAATAAACATTCGCTCTTGGTCCGCTAATGTGTTTATACTCGCATTTTTGACAGCAAGACTAAAGATACCAGAACTAATAGCATAGTGAAATGTTCACAATCTGATTGGTCGGCTTTCATGACTTGACATGAATTTGCAGCGGAACTTACCATTCCAAAAAATGCATTGTACCAGATTAAACATGCTTTTACTTTTACAGCTGAGAACTTGTAAAGAGCTACAAAAATGTTCAAACAGCACCAGGATTTCCTCCGAACGCTTTTTTTTCAGTAAATGGCACTGTATGTCCTTTTGATGTGACGAACCAGGTAGTTATGCTTGGGTATTCTGTCCTTTTAAATAAAGAATCAAGATCAGAACTGCATTTGCATTCCGCCTTGTGACATCAGATCCTGTTTTTGGTATGATTAGATACATTTGGTCCATGTTGTGTTCATATATCAATCAGAACCGGATGAGAATTTATTTGGAAGCGGATTGAGACTCATCTTCTCAGCGTTCTTACTCTGCTGGTTTGGTGCCCACCAGGGTTTTTTGGATGGCAGCGTTTATACGTATTCAACGATAGCAATCCAGGACGTAAAAAGACTAAAAAAAAAGATTGATTGATAGAAAAAGGTTGATAGAGACATTATATCACTTTTGTTTACAGCATCAAGTAATAGTTTTATGCAGATATAATCAAAATACAATAACACACTATAGTGTCATTGTCTAATTTAATTACTATAACAGAATAGTCCAAAAACAAATATATGATCCGAAATTTGGCAACCTGTCACACTAAATTTTCTGTAACTATTTTGAAAAAACGTTTAATAAAAGGTTTAATTATTCGTGTGGATTGTGTCCGATTGTTTATGATTTGACCAACTATCTCTAAAGACACAGCTGGAGATGGTAAAAAAAGATCTCTACAGCAATGCATTTACAGTGAGTAAAATCCTGCCTCTGAGCCATCTACAATACAACATGCTTTTATAACCCTTCTTGTTGCAGACACCTACACAAATGTCATAAAGCATGCAATCAGACTTTCTTAACTCTTGTGATGTGGAATGTAAGCGATCAGTGAGGACTGCGAAAACAGAAGCGGTGATCACTGCAGGAAAACACAAACGGGTAGTGAAATTAACATACTTTTTACAGGAAACCTGTCTGAGAGATCTTTCCTGTTGAAACACCCAAATCTCACATTTCCTTTATTTTTTTTCAGACTTGCCGGAGTAGAAAAGAATCCAAGAATAATTCTTTCCTATAAAGTGCTATCAGTGTCATCATTCTTATTTAAAACAACTGCAATGAACGAGAGTTCAGTACAATTACACAGCGACTGCAGGACTGCTAACAACACCAGTGCTGAGGAGCGAAATATCATCCTCGTATCATCAGCAGCAACACACAGATCCCCCCCCCGGTCACAGCAGTGTATGAGAACAGGAAGCAGTGATGAGCAGCAGATTTCTCTTGTGCTGCAGAATGCCTGGTTAAAACCCTTATCAGCCCCTTAGGATCAGACTAGTGTAAAATGAGACCTGTGAGTCCTAGCTGTGGGGAATTCCATTCGACTTGGTCTGTGTATTGGCAAGGGCCTTAAAAAAAAATAAAAGATAGCATTAAACATGGGTCACGATACACTATATATCCATATATTGCAATACATTGCAGTGTATGCGTAAGGATGAAGTCATTTGACACGCACTGAGGGTCTTAATTAAAACATTAATGTAAACATAATTCAAGCAAAATATGACACTATATCATATTATATGATATTATAATATTGATACTAGAGGCAAGAATAAAAATAGAATAAAATAGAATATCGAGAAAAAAAATATTGCGATAGTTAGCTGTATCGATATTTTTTTTACGCATCTCTACATTCGACAGTGAAAAAAAGACATTACCATGTGTATGCACGCATCTGTGTCTGTGTGAGATACTAGGATGCAACGTGAGTGATTTGGTAATGCCTAAATTCACAGACTGTTATCCAAGCCGCTTAGGAACGTGATGCATGTGGATAATCTGATATGTTACATCAAGTAATTACATTTGTAAAAAAAAAAAAAAAAGAAAGAAAGAAAGAAAGAAAGAAAACCGTACGTGTACAACCAATAGCGTAGTAACTCTAAAATAAGTTGATCCTAATCTCCCCCTTACTGACTCAGGCCTTTGAATCCTAATTAGAGTGTTCACACAGGGAGCTTTGTACTCTTCGCTCAGAATCAGTCCATCGCTTTTAATAGAGAACAGAGGAAGAAGCTGTACTGTATTTATCTTCATAAAGAGGAAGCAACATCGGTCACTTTAATGTTAAGACATCTGATTATAAATTCTGAATAATTATCGTATGCTGACTTTAGACATGACCTTTTTATAATGTGAAAAAAAAACAGAGCTGATTCCAAAGCCACCCTTTAAAATTCTGTACATACTTAACACAGAGTCATTAGTGCTCAACTGCCTGACCAATACAGAAGTCAGAATATGAAACGGACCTCAGTGAGGGATGTCTTGACATGTTCCTCATCCAGCCTGCCTCTTTCTAACACACTGGATAAGCTGCCTCATACATGTAACCAATCATCTGAGTCTTCCCTGCCCCCTTCCCCCGGCTTTCCAGACAAAGCCTCCAAATCAAATTAAAGGATCCTGATGAAAATCTGATTAGCCAGACACTATGAACTACATCTCTATTCCAGAGAAAACATTTACTAGACCTGTGAGGATGTGGCAAACTAATGGCTAATGTGCGCTCAGCATTGTTCTGAGAAGCGTATTATTTACTCATTTCCCAAAAGTGGTTAATCAACCATAATGAAAGGTAATGGAATTGGGTGAAGAAGTAGACTGACTGAGGATGTACAGCTACAAATACTAAAGCCGATTGCGTATGTGTTGACTTTAGGTAGTGTCCCAAACCACAAGAGCTTTGCAGGAGCCATCTCAGTTCAACCCTGAACCAGACTTCCGTCATACCACGGCCGACCCTACTGACCTAACCACAGACAAATAGCTATTCTATACACGATGCACAAGATGACTGAAGTAAATACAGGGAGGAAATAGGGCCGCAGAGGTCATGTGGATAAATTCGGACATGATCGTGTGGAACAGAGTCACACAGGAAAAGATCAGTAATACTTTATCGAGCTTCACAGTGAGGAAAATGAGAAAACGCGCCAACACACAATCATCATCCTCCATTAGGCCTCACCATAACAACGACGGAGACAACACTCTCCTCTGAGTGTTTTGAAAGGACACACTCGTCTCCAGCAAGACCAGCAGATAAACAACCCACAAATACGCAGTACGATTACACAGATGTACAAAAAAAAAAAAAAAAAAAAAAAAAAAGATTCATAGCTTTTACCTGAAGCTTCATTTTCCAACAAGAATGCATCAGTGAATCCTTTGTAAGGGAGGCTGTTACCCCCCTCTCCTCCTCTCGCTCTCCTCCGCGTAAACACACACACACACAAACAAAGCCTGGTTGGAAAGGTTACATGTCCCTTGTGTAAATCCAGTGGGGGATGAGGTGTTGCTGAAAGCAGAAGCGGCACAGCAGTAGTGCAAGGACAGGACAAGCACAGGCCCTAACTGATGGCACACACAGACACACACACATCCAGCTACAGTGGTGAGCTGCCCTACATTCACCTTTTTCCTTGTGCACTCAGAAACACAGGCTCCCTAAGCCACTACTTGTCCGGGCTTGCTCCAAGCTCTCAAATCCACCCACCACCAAACCACTTCCTCCAGCTGACTCCAATCAGCAGGGATGATCTGATAAATTATTCATAAGGAGGCTGAGTCTTTGAGCTGAAGTCCCTGTGCTTAGAGCCCGCCTTCCCGCTCACTGTGTAATGGTGAGCTTCAACGAATAAAAGGGTTCTCCCTTTCCTCTGTCAACTCTATTCTCCTGCCAGTGTCCTTAATGCTGTTACAGGCTTTCGCAAAAAGCTGGCCGTGTCTTGATTTGACACCAAGGAGCTACCATAAAAAGCACACAGTAAAAGAAAGGAAGGAACGCTAAAAGGAGATGACTGGGGGCGGGAGGGGGGGGGGTGGGCAGCATTTGGGGAAGGCAGAATCTAATTTTTAAGAGAAATTACCATGGCTGCAAACTAATCCTGCTCTATACTAGCCTGGATTTGTATTGCATTAATCGAACCATGGGGCTCATCTTCTTCACAGAGATCACACACTACACACTCCTCTGCAGCAGAGTCCCTTCACAGCACGAGCCATTCAACTACAATTTATTTCAACAATAATGCAGCCTTCAGACAGAAAATGAGATAAAAATGGACATGGAGCGGTGGCAGGCTGCAGCTGGAAGAGACTTGGAGAGAGACTTAATGCCAGGACGTTTACATTACTGAGAGCAATAGTAAATAAGACAAAGCTTCATTCAGCACGGTAGAAACAAACACTTCATTTTTCGCCAAGATTTGTTTGTTTAATATACTAATATAGATAAAACTATTTAGAGCACCCGAGCTAACAATGTGTGTTTTTTGAACATTCTATTTCAAATATAGTCTCACTCTTACCTCTATAATGATCCGCACACTTCTTAAAAGGCTTATCACTAAATCGTAAAGCGTGACTATGGGGATTTGTTCATTAAGCCACAACAGTAGGCTATTAACGAGCCGAGGCATTAATGTTGTGTCAGGACACTCGAGTTCCTCTATCTCAACTATAACACATCATGTCTTCATGGAGAGGCATTGAGGAAGTGTGAGGATCATTATAGGGGTAGAGCTGTGTAAAAAATATTGACGATTCGGTTATTTTTTTAACGATATTCTAAGTTCTAATATCAATAGTAGCTAAAATGAATGCTGTTTTTGAACCATTTGGAGTATACGCATGAGTTTGGTCAAAGATCACTGTGGGTTTTACTGATAGAGTAACATGTCTTGTAACAGGCTGAATTTTTGTGTGTGTGTGTGTGTGTGTGTGAAAAGATGACTATATCTGAGAGCTATTTGACACTATAAAGCCTTACCAAGCCAAGTTTTTATTTGATAACAATACATTAGAAAATAAGTGTTTTACACATGTTTATGTCTATGTGCCATACCCCCACCCCACCCACCCAACAAGGCCACTCCAATGACCAATTGTTACCACCAACACATACTATTCTGCAATTCTTCAATGCATGCCTTATAATGGCCTCTGTTTGGCTATGAAAATGGTACTTTTATTTTATAACTAAAACCGTTTTAAACAGTCTAGACACCGCATTTCTAAGAGACAGTGATGCATGACATAACATGGACATTACATTACACATCACATTACATAGATTTCAATACTCGATAGGTTGGGTCGACCCTCTAAAGGAAACACACTAGTTTTTTAGAGGTTCATTAGCTATAAGATGAAACATTTGCATACAACATATAACATAAAGTGATGTAAATGAATCAACCTACATAACATCATCAACCAACATAAAGTGATGTAAATGAATCAACCTACTCTCAAACAAAAAGGGTGCATCACAGTTCAACATCTAGCGAGCACATTGGCTATTGTTGCGTATTCACAAGTCTTCGAAGCACCTAATGATGTGTCGTTCAAAGGGGCAAGGGTTTAGTGACTATTTATCATTTACTCTGTTTTTGATGAGATTTTATGAAGCATTGGCTTAATATGCGAGTTTTTTTTCAGTGTTGCGATTATGTATATAAACAAAATTTTATTATTATTATCATTATCATTATGACAGACACAATATGTATGTATTTACACGACCTGTACAGTCACAACAGTTGTCCGATCAATACTAGAAATTCCAATAGACAATTTGAAAGCTGCTAAGGTTGTAGCTATATATCTATTATATATATATATATATATATATATATATATATATATATATATATATATATATATATAATATATATATATATATATATATATATATCTATATAGAATATAATATTATATATACACACATCAGTCACAGATCATATCTCGTTATACTTACTCGAGTAGATTTTTGGAAAAAAATGTACTTTTTAGACTAGGGTCTTGCTCAAGTAAATTTTTAATCTGTAAATAATTCACTGCATTTGATGGTGTTCCTTCTTCTATTAAACATAAATGATGAAAATGTCGTTTTTATTATTTAGTTTCCATCATGTTGCGTATATTGAGATCGTAAGTCTTGCAAAAGGCTGCAGTCAGCTGAAGTATGAAGTGCGAAACCTGTTAATTTTTTAAAGCATGCTTAGTTTGGGGGGGAAAAGGAGGATGAAGAAGCAGGCAAATCAGTGGAGACAGGCCACCCATGGCCTCACATTCACTCAATTTTTTCACTTCAAGGAGGAAAAAGAACAGTTACATAATAGGATGTCTTTTGTGCACCAAATAAAGTTGACATATCAGCGTACAGAAAATAACAGCAAGAAAGTGATTATGCAACTATGGGTGCTTTATCCTTACTGTAAATTACTATAAAATCTTTTTCATCCTTTTTTGCAGTTTTTATATAGTAGAATGTTATTTTTCTGGATTCATCTTTATTAATTGATAAGTATTTGCCCTTCTACTTAAGTAAAATCTATTCTACCCACCTCTGCTCATAGCACACACCAGTCAACTGCTTTCCCTCTACCCTTTTTCCTCTGCCGTAGACCCACAGGTTTAATACTTTAAAACCATTGTCATGCTTGAATACCTTCTAGACAAATCAGTAGTCTGATACAAAGCACCTGAGTAAGCACATCAACAATACTGCATCAACTACACCCAAAAAACCTACTCAGCTGACATTTGTGAATCCAAAGCTCATTGCCATTGCCTACATAGGATAACTTTGCTAGGCAAGTCAAATATTGATTTAGTTTTACTGGCAGATTACTTTGATTTTAATAACAAACAAATAGTGTTTGTGTGAGAAAACGAGAGAAAAAAGAGATGCAGAGAAAGAGAGAGAGAGAGAGAGGCAGAGAGTGAAAAAGAGAGAGAGAAAAAGAGAGAAAGCCGCAGACATAAATGTCTTTAAATGCATAATGCTATTCATAAAAGCTAAATGGTGACATAGAGTCACACACACTGAACCCTGGTATGTGGATTTATTACGTGAAACTGCCCCAGATGTAAATTAAGGAGTGGATAAATAATTATAGGATTAGGAATAGGCAGTTGAGGAAGTTTCTTCAACTGAACTTTGGGAAATGTAACAATCATTTATTGATGAATATTGTTTTTTACCAATTATTATATTTCGGATGGCAGAAGACACCAAAGGCACCCCCCCCAACAATTGAACCTTTATTGTCCAAATGTAACTGCTTATTTAGCCTAAATAGGAGAAAAGGGTGCTGAGCAAGACCGCTATGGGTTTAAATACACAAAACAACGGTAACAAGTAACCGCATGTCAGCATGCGAAGGGTTAATATGCGAATGCCTCCTAGTGACGGTTAAGTCACAGTTATTGCGAGGATACAGAAACTAAGCTATTTAGCCTGAATATGCGCTACATCACTCTTTCATTATTCGAACGTTAATTGGTTTCTCTTAAAATTCCCACCGTGGACTTTGGTCAGTCAACATGAATGTTAGAGTAAGCATGAACCTAGATAACAAGTAGCCACTGTTTTTTTTGCTTAGGGAAATCTGTGAATATAATTCTATTGATCTAAAAGTAGAGAGAGAGAGAGAGAGAGAGAGACAGAGAGCGAGAGAAATAGACAGAGCGAGAGAAATAGACAGAGAGGACAGTAGTTGAGAAAACCAAAAAGAGCTAATGTCTCCCAAAGAAGCCATCCGACAACACCTGGGGCATGAAACTGTAATGTAATAGTCCTCTTGGTACCTTTTTTGAAATAAATTCATACATACTAATGGGAGCCAGAGGCACTCTCTCCATCAGGATTGTGCAAAAGATTGGGGTGCAAACCAAACGCATCAGCCACAAATACACTCCTATTTCTTCTGCACTCTGTTTACTTGTTTTTATTAGTAGGGAACACATTTCATGGACACTTAATAACTGTCTGCATATACAGTAAATAAGCTAAATATATTACCACAATTACTGATAATTACTATAATTCCAACTAAAGGAGTTGAAGATGCTACAGTTGAAGAAACATGTTCAACACGCATGCATAAAAGGGCACATACAAATAGGTCTGTTCCCATACACAACACATGCCATGTCAGTGATTTTCTCAGAAATATTAACTGCATATTCTAAAATAGTTTCTGTGCCCAAATTCAGAAAACTGCACATAAATAAGGAGTCCTAATCCCCGGGCGAAAAGACTGCTCACTAAATAATTTATATAAGCAGAAAATAACTAAATATTTCTGCGCCTAGACAGCTTTCCTCCCATCATGCCCCACATTACATTTTAAACTGTGTGTATCATACACAAACAAAAGTTATACAAAATATCAGATCTGCCAACAGTCGGGAAGTAAAAGTTTTCTACAGGTAGGGGTTTCAACTGCACAAACAAAGTTAAAATAATCCCAAATCGCAGTTGGTGATCTGGTGGTGTGTGGTGAAGCACTCAGTTGCTATGGTTCCATCACCATTCCGAGTGATGAAAACGGAAAATGGCAGAAGAAAATGCTAACGCTTTTGAGGCTGGTTTTTTGAGCTGGTCAAAAAAGTTATATAGGTGAAAAACACATTTGCTGAATAAATTAAATTTACATTACATCACATTTACAGCGTTTGGCAGACTCCCTTATACAGAGTGACCAGAGGGCCCATAACATAGTGATACTGGGAATTGAACCTACAATCTTCCAACTAGCAGTCTAACACATATTAAACTAAACTGTGTTTCTGCTGATGGAGTCTTTCCGGTTCCTTCAAACAACATGCTGCTAAAAGCATGGTGCATCTGAACAGAGAAGGAAAGCTAAACTTGGACATTTATTACTTATTTGTCAGTTACTAAGTGACTTCTGGTCTGTTTCCGCTTCATTATGCTTGCCTTGTTTTATTTACTCTTGGTTACTGGGTTACCAATATCACCATCAGCCAATTGAACAACTTGATGGAAATGCACCTATTTTCGCATTTGGTTTTTTTTTTGCTGCTGTCTGTTTTCTCTTCACATTAGGATAAAACCCGTGCTATTGAGAAAACTGGCACTGCAAGCTGAAACGCTCATAAACAGCCACAGAAACATGGCGTCCATGTCAGAAAAGCAGCTACTGATAACATACTGTATAATGACATGACAAGCAATCATCTAGCTACAGCAGTGCATCACTTGGAATTTAATTTTAATACAGCCGTTCCTAAAACATCTGTCCTGATAAAAGCAGCAATACTGACTAAAACATCTAATTGTAACTTTGGCCACCAAGCAACGGGCTTAATGAGATAATGCGACTTTACAGTATAATTTGTGCATGTAGTAATTATATAGTACATAAATTTACTAAGCACAAAACAAAAAAAAATGACCGATTCTAATAAACACAAGCTTTATGTGCAGACAGAAGACAGTTTGTTGTTTATTCTGTTCTGCTACAATCAGAGGACCGTAAATAAATAAATAAAAATGCAGGCTTACATGTAAACAACAGAAGGCTGTGTTGCTACAGTAACCATTATATAATAGAACCCTAGTACATAGTGCCAGTATAGTTGAAAGACCTCTGTTGACATTAGTATCATATTACATAATGGTTTACGAAAGCAGCTTAAAATTTTAGTGACGTTGAGGTTAAAGAAGGGAGGATGTACGAATAACTAGCACACTTTAGCTCCACAGTGTACTGAGGCCTGAGAAACGTGGACGTGTGGGTTATTGATTTACCACCATTTACACAGAGAGAGAAAGAGAATTGGGGCTCTATTTAAAACTATGCATTTCAAGTGTCTTTCTCAGTGGCGCCGTGATAAAATTCCTTATTTGAATGTGTCATTGGCACTCAAACAGGGAGATATAATCAGCCGACATGTCAAATATAATTGCAGTCATATCATGTACACAATCTCACAACATACTGCAACACAAATCAAAGAATAATTAATAGTTTGTTGTTTTTCTAATTTGGTTCTACTTAAATATGAATAAGATATTTTGTGAGTAATGGTAATACATGAGTAGTATTAAAAAATACAACAAGCTGCACCAAGATTACTCAGATTCACACTTTTTTGGGGGCCAATATGTTATGTACAAAAAAAAAAGAAGTGGTGATGAATAGGGCTGTGTAAAAATATTGATACAGCTAGCCATCGTGATATTTTTTTTCACGATAGTGTATCGATATTCTTACCGCTAGTATCAATATATTGGAATTACGTTTTAAACTAATTTACTTTAACATTATTATCTAATTAAAACCTTCAGTGTGTGTGTGTGTGTGTGTGTGTCTCGAAAGACTTGCTGACACATACGGCCATTATCTGAAAAGCAAACATGGATAAAAAAATAAGGGCTTCTATTTGTTGTCTTTTGAGATATTAGCTCTGTTTATTAAAGGAATTTAAATTTGTATTGTAGTACAATATTTTGTGATATATTGGACGGTGATCCATGTATCGTGATATGTACCTTGCCAATACACAGCCCTAGCGATAAAGCAATCACGCAAGGTGTCACCGTATCCAAATCCAAGTCGAACACTTTTATATTAACAAAAAGGATCCAATTTATTACAACATTTTGAAAGATAAATGTAGCATGCATCATAAATCAGAGGAAAACTGAGAATCTGATTAAGGTCTGCTTATAAATGCTATAAGTGATAACATTTACATACACGGCATTTGGAAGATGCCCTTATTCAGAGCGACTAACATTTTATTTCATTTATACAACTGAGCAAATGAACGTTAAGGGCCTTGCTCAGGGGCCCAGCAGTGAGAAACTGGTGGTGCTCGGACCCAATCTTCTAATTAGCAGTCCAACACCTTAACCACTAGGCTACCACTTTCCCTGATAACTTGTCAAAGTAGTTTAACATTAAATGGTTTAAAATCATGAAGTCGTTCAATTATATATTACAAGTTTGAGCTGTTGGAGGATGATTGTGTTATGAAAGAATCAAACACTTAAGGATCTGCTGTTATCATCAAAATGATTGGTAACACTTTAATTGATGGATTACTACTCATTAACTATCAACTTGTGATTAACAAGCTAATTAGCATGCTATTTACTAGCATATTTACGTTTACATTTATGGAATTTGGCTTTCAGCGAGCCTTACATATATCTTATGGATACAACCGAGTAGTTTAGGGGCCTTGCTTAAGAGCCTCATATAGCAGCTTGGCTTCCAATTAGCATTGAGCTACTTATAAAGCACATATTAATGCCTTATTCTACACAATCCCACAACAGCAAATTAAGAGTCTACTAAGCCCTTCAGAAGTTGTAGTTAATAGTGAGAATTGGTCCCCAAACTAAACCAAATAAATACAGCACCACCCAGTCATGGATCATCTTCCCTTTAACGGTATGTCCTAACACATTTTATTCTCTTCGTAGTGCGACGTGGTTTCCTTTGCTCTGGACTGTAGCAGAAAAGTGTTGTCAACGTTACATCAAACAGAAATATAATGACAGCTTCATGATCACATGATCACAAGCAGGTAAATGTAAATCTTTTCCTTTTTACATTTCCGACACCTATTGAAAGTCCGAGGAGGTAACATAACGTATCAATTTGCTACTCTCATCATGACGAAATAAAAAAAAGGATTAAAGTGTAAAATCAAGTGTTCAAATATCGTCGCTCGGAGCCATGATTATACACAGCTCGAAAAAGGCTTCCATCTGAAAAAACAGTTTTCAGTATTACTGCCACAGGAATATCTTTTCTGTTTAACATTTAAGAGAAGCCTGCCTTCCCTTGTCTGCCTTCCGTCAGAACTAAAATACAGTGACTAGTTTTAGCTCTGCATTTGACTTGACAGCGCTTCAGAGAAAAATAAATAAACAGGGCATTTATCTAGCCTAGTTCTGCTGGACGAGAAACAGCTCAGACAATAGACATTAACAATAAGCCAGACACAGAGATTGAGTAAAATTCAGAGCGTGCAAGAGGAGTCATACAGATGGGGCTTGCTCTGTAAAGTGACTTTTAATCTGCCTCAGATTGTGGTCTGGGATGCAGCAGGACGATGACTCTCATTGAGAGCATTTCTGTGGACCACAGGGGGAAAAAGCAGCACATGAGAAATGTTTTGATTCCATAAGACATAGCTTGACATTTCAGTTCCGACTTTAATGCAATAGCGCAGATGTGAAAATAGCACTGGAGTATCGGCACAGCACAGTGCTGTGTGGGAGATACTGGATTGTGAGGGACGTTTTTAACCAACCGCCACTAGCTCAATTACTGTTTCATAAGACAGGTCATCATACATAATCTCAACGAGCAGTTGGTCAGTTACAATCAAAATCCAACCAGCTCACGAATGAAAAAAAAAAAAAAAAAAAAAAAAAAAAAAAAAAAAGAGATCGTAATGATCAGCCTAAAAAAAAAAAACCATGTGAGGCAGCAGAACCCCACATCTTCCCAGGGTTAATAGAGCTCTATCTCTTTCTGAGAGTTTCTCTCCCTGACAGTCATCAGCATGCCGACTCGTGCCGTTTCACAAGCGGGATTCTGAACTATAGCTGGGTGATGGGTAAAAATATTCATAGCAATATTCTTTTGGAGGAGAAAGAACAAACTGGCATAGTGAACAAACCACTCGAAAAAAAACAAATAAATTAAATAAACTCTTGCTCTTGAAGAAGAACAAAACTGTGAACAAGTTGCACTTATGAATATACAGCACATGGTAATTAAATTCACAAGCAGGTCTTATATATTGTAGAATCCTTATCTGAATTAGTGCTAACTTCAGTTAGCATAAAATTAATCATTTCAGCCATAATAAACTAGTAATGCTTTTTTAGTATGCGGTTAAGCACATTTGCCACACGATTGAATCAGAAAGAATTCTGGGAAATAACATAATTGCTGAGTGACTTCTTCCTATAACTGTTTCTAAATATTCTGTATATTTAGTATTTTTTACAACTTATGCTCAATTAAAATTCATGTTATTTAGATTTACAGCTCTGCCTCATAAACTAGCCTAATGGTTTGTGGCTTTGCTCGGTGCCCTGAGAAGTCCTGGGGGGGGGGGGGGGGGGGGGGGGGGGGGGGGGGGGGGGGGGGGGGAGGGGGGGGGGGGGAAAGGGGAGAAAGAGAATGGTCTAGTCTAGTCTAGTCTAGTCTAGTCTAGTCTAGTCTAGTACATTATCATAGCATGTGCAATTGTATTGTGCAAGAGATTGACACTCTGTCCAGGGTATATCAATCCCCCCCTCCAATTCCCTGGGATAAACTCCAGGTTTCCTGCAGTATAGTTTTTTTTTTAATACAACAATTTCTAATAAGTGAAACTTATTATTATTTTCACCTTATTATATCCAATAACGAAAGTCTTTGTTCAGCTGATTAAAACTATACACTTGTAAATGTATGACATGATTAAATTATGGCTTGATTTGCAGTGTGATGCAGAAAAACACCTTCTGGTGTTCCATCTCTTCCTCTGGGATGGGAAAACCCACATTAGCTTGTAATTAGCCAGGTTTGTGTGTTGTGTGTATTTGAAAGAGATGAGAGAGAAAAATAATTTTTTATAAATCCTCCAAAATATTTGCTTTCATAGCCATTAAAACAGCTGAAATTAAGCAGCGATGAACTTGGTTTAATCTGTCTTGGTTTAACCCTTGCTCATGTCATACTGTTTATACGTTTAATGTCTGCCGCAGCCTGACATTAGTAAAAAGACAGGCGTGCTGCTAATGAGAGCAGGATAAACACACCTGGACCCGACTCCCAGACTTCTGCTGGTTGCAACCAGCACCCATAAATTTGTGGCTTGGTAATGAAAATGTCATTCCTTAATCACTTTGCCTGAAATCTATCATTCGCAGCACATCACATAAATTTGCATTTTAAGGACCTTCGTTTGAACATGTGCTGCTGAACATGGTGTACTCCTATCAGAATTCTAAATGTTCACAGCAGAAGCCTTAGATAAAAGAATACTAAAAAATACAAAATCATCCTAATCTTATTAAAAAAATTGACACTTAGCATGTCAGATATTTTGCATATATAATTTAAAGTAAAGATCCTACACGCTGTTTACAGAAGTATTCGCTTAGGTTTATGCTAGTTCCAGGTTCTAGTTTGTTTTTTTCTGTGTGATTATTTTTGGAGGTCTGGGCTCGAGTTTAAAATGATTAATAAGGATTTCTAAGCTATTGTACATAGTTCCGGTGGTATTTTCTCTGTCCTTAGGCTGTAACTACTGTATGACAACTTACTTCCTCGAAAAGGTCAGCCATTGGAATATATGACTTCTTGTGACACATTATAGATGTGCAGATTTTTAAGACACAGGGTGGACACCAGGGGATTTAAGAGCTACATGACATTTTCAGAGTGCTGTTGTATGTTCTGCACAAAAATGCAAGTCAGCCATGATTATCTCGCCGATTTCTGCCTGCTAAGGAGCCTTTTCAATACGTCACCGACAAAGGAACAATAAACGTTCGATGGATTTAGAAATGATAACCGGCTCTAGCAAGAGTCGCACGTTTTCGTTTTTAAAAGTTGCATCTGCAGAAAACCCAGGGACGCGTCGGTATTAAGGCCACGGCACAGCAAGCTTACGTCTGTGCACTAGTGCCAAAATTAGTGACTGAGGATTACCTTCTAATGCCTCATGTCTTAAGCTTGCCTTTAAAGGTACTCTGAAGACAGAAAATGTAGGAAATAGATTAAGTAGTAATTAGCAGTTCTACTAACTCAATATATGCTACCAAAAATATACTACCAACTCATTTTAATATTTATAGCGATAAAATAGAGAACATTCAGTTTAATCGATTGTCAACTATCCATAAAAAAAGTGTACTACAGCTAACTAGCACAATAGTTTTTGGATTTTTCTTATGTTTCTGAATTATTTACTGTTAATATTTATTTAAAACCCTCAAACAACTTACTTATCCGCTCCTAAAGCTGTCGCCGAAAATCACAGCCTTTATTTGAGAAGCAAACATGATAGAAAAATTAAAGACGTATTTGATGTATTTGTAGCAATTTGTTGCATTGTTTTGTAATATGTATTGTATTGCAATATATCGCGACCCATGTATTGCAATATGTATTGTAATGTGAGGCTCTTGCCAATACACAGCCCTACTGCGGAAGGTAATGAGAAATAATCAAAAGTCCCTCTTACTTCCTCCTCTCTCTCACCCTTTCTTCCTTTTTAGCATGGGAAAATGTTAGGTTTCCATATGATATTTCCACATGACATTTTGTTTCTTAAGGTAACAATATCAGACAATCCCATTGAATTTGCTAGAACATAATACGTTACAATTAAATAGAATCCGACTGATGTGTGACCAATTTTTTAGCAATCTGGGGTTGGATTATTGTTAATTTGCAAACTATGGAAGAAGGAAGAAGTTTAAGTAGCCAAGGTACACCCAAATAAGCGAGCTAAAGTTGCTAACACATAAGTTATATCTGTAATGTTGTTCGAAATCTGTATAGACTGTGAACAATAATAATCATCTTCTGGAAGTAACTTTAAACCGCCGTTGCGTAGTATTAGTGTGCTGCCTGTAAATCAGCTGTAACCATAGTAACATACAGCTGCAGAGTGAGAGAGCTATTGTAAACGTCTCATTACAATACTGAATGTCATGAGCTTATTTTAACAGCTTTATGATTATTTCAATTCATTTCAATAATTGCGTAACCATCACAATATGTTGTCTCCGTGTCGGATTTTTTCGAATTGTAGGACTAGTTATTTTTGAAGAAGTTCAGCCTCAGTACAAGAGTACATAATTGTACAATTTGTTTTATAATGAATTCAAATAACTGTAACCCTATCATGCTGTTTCCTTAGTGAAGTAATTTACTGTATCTATATATGTATATATAGACTAACCAACAAAATCAAGCGTTATTTTTATCCTCTCAGTGACACTATCCACTGCACACACCAATGATACAGCGAGGGGAAAAATTATTTGATCCTTTGCTTTTGTCCACAGTCTTTAATTCAGTCTATAATTTTAATCGTAGCTTTATTCTAAAAGTGAGAGACAGAATAACCACAAAATTATCCAGAAGAACGCATTTTTAAAAAAGGTTTTAAAATTTCTCCTGCCAGCGGGTTTCGCAAATCAGGGTTCGTGACGCACACTTTGAATGAAAAAAAATTCAACACAAATTCAGAATTATCAAAAAAACAACAATCTAAAATAAAATGAATTTTGATTAAAAACTCATTATTTACTTTCATTTTTTTCCCCTGAAGCCACAGGGAGCTGCGGGTTGCAGACCCCTAGTCTAATCCTACGATTAAAACTATAGACTAATCATTTCTTTGCCAGCGGGAAAAATGTACATAATTAGCAGTGGATCAAACATTTTTTTTTTCCTCACTATAGCTGTAATAACCTAATGTTGGCACATAATCATGGTCTTAGTGGGATTATCCATAGCTCCATGTGCATTAATGTATTTTAATGCTCGCTGCTTGGTGTCAGGTGACCAGTTCATATCATGTGTTAAAATTGTGTAATGCACACCTAGCCATGGATCAGATATTATATATGCAATTGCAACGCTCCACTGTCAAATTTGTCATTTGCTTGTTCTTCCTGCTTCGTTTTTTTCCCCTATAATAACCAGTCACAGAGCTTCTCATTCACCAACATTCATCATGTGTAATCGCTGTTGACAAGCGCTCACTATACACACACCACAAACAGAAATGAACACAGCAGTCAGTGCTCATGGGACTGTGTCACTCCATACAAGTTGATCAGCTCAACTTATTTATTAACAGTATCATTAATAATAAAATTTTGTTGGTAAGAAGCCTTAAAACTGTCAACAATGAATTACTGAAGTATAAATTGTTCAAAATTGCAGGACGTAAAAAAAAAAAATTGTTAAAAATGTAAGATAACACATCAGACATTAAATACCTTTTAAACAGTCACTCTGTTCTTCACATACACATACCCCAGTTCAGAAGGTTGGGGTGAGGACACAGGGTCAGCCATAATACAGTGCTCCTGGAACAGGGCAGGTTAAATTCCTTGACCCAAAAGTGGCAGCTTGGCAGTGATAAGGCCATAAATCAACAACAACCAAAATAGTTACCCAATTTTTACCCCCATATCTGTTCTGTGTTACACCTAACACTGGATGCATAATAAACAGAGACGCTAGCTTTACCACAAGTACATCTTTATCACTAGAGGATACATCTGGAATCACAGTTAATGAATCTGTAACCAACAGAAATAACAGCACGGTTTTTATATCTGTTTTATGAAGTTCCTGTACTTTACAGTGAGTGAAAGCGATGGTGTGAAATGAATCATGTATTCGAGCCCACTCGGAGAACGTACACTCCTGTTGCACACAGACAGCGAGCACCATTTGGTTAGTTTCAACAACATTAGCTTATGAGCCGATTGCACTTGTGAGAAGAGTATTGTTTTCAACAGGTCAGCCTCTCTGAATGCTGAATGAGAAACACATCCGAGATAAAGTGCAACTTGGAGAACAATGCCGTCGGTGTGTCTGTTGCTGGTAGGCAAGTGATTCACTATTTCACTTCATATCTGCTGAGGAATGAGTATGGGTCTGATTACAGCTGGAAGAAGCCATCAGCATTGGTGTTTTTTCAACCCTTCTGTTTCGATGAGGTGGACTCAATAGCTCATTCACGCTCCCTGAATAACAATCGTGTGAATTTTTCTATCTTTTTCTCTCGTTCATTTTACCTCTGTTCTTAAAAGAACACTTGGTTCCAGCTCGACAGGAGGACCGAACGATTCCACCAACTGTTCCATCTGACTCAGACACACAGATATTTCTCATTAATGACGGATTGAGGTCTGGCTGCCGTTTTCAAACAGCTGTCCTGATTCATCTGGTTTGGGTGGCACTGCTGTCTCTGAGACACGTGATTCATGTCATACTTCAAAGAATAGGACGGTAAAATCAATCTTTAGAAGTTTATAGCTCTGCTTAATAAAATACCACAATCCTTCTTTTTTCCTTTTTAATCCTATTTCATACTCTAGAAACTCACTATACTGGACTGTCTATACAAAGAATACTAAAGGCTGGGTTTACATATTTTCATAATAGCAGGGATCGCAAAATGGCTAGCCAGACCTCCCAGGGCTATTGTATCTTCCAGTGGGGCTACCAAAATGTATCCCTGCCCTGCCAGTCTGGCTTTGTTAAAGAAAGGAAAAATATATTTCGTTGCTTTTCCATACTTTCACAAATATAGTTAGGTACAAAAAATACTTTCAATTTGCAATTAAACAAACTGTATATAAGACTTTATAAGATCTTTATTTTTTTTTTAAACCATTAAACCGAGCCCTGATGTCTGAAGTCACAGAGCGTACACTTTAAAAGCATTTCAGTCCTTGCTGCAAGGCAGAGGCATGGCCCTGTCCGAAAAGTTCGATAAGCAGACTGGAATAAATGAAGTTAAAAAGCGTATAGTGGTGCGAGGCAGAGAAAGCAGATAGGAGATGCAGAAGAAGCAGGGCTGTATAACGTCTCCATGCCAGTTCTGGAGAACACATACCGCACAGAAATAGTAGAAACTTGTTCATCCTGATTTTTTTTTGGGTCATAAGTGTTGTGTAGGCACAAGCTGTTATACAAGGCTTTTGGTCTCTCTGTGACTCGCTGTCCTAAACTGCAAAAAGAAATAGAATGCAAAAAAAACCCTACAACAGCAATGTGGAAGAGGGAAAAAAAAACCCTTAAGTGCACACAATTATCTATCTTTTATCTATTCAGGGCTCGCAAAATTTTACAATTTTCGGTAGCCTTTCAGGCAAATACACTTTTTTTTGGTAGCCCGAAATAAATTTAAGTAACCCAAATAATAAAAAGACATTTTTTTTATGTTACAGAACTGATCAGATCCGCCCATAACGATAAACAAGGGATAGGCTGATTAACAGAATTTGAATAGAAACATTTAAAGTGCTTATTCTCACATTTTAAAGGATATACCCTTCTCTCTCTCTCTCTCTCTCTCTCTCTCTCTCTCTCTCTCATACTCTCTCTCACTCTCTCACTCTCTCTCTCTCTCTCTCTCACTCTCTTACTCTCTTACTCTCTTACTCCCTTACTCCCTTTCTCTGGAGTGGGTTAAACGAGTGACCAGTTTCCTGGCCGTTTCCTCTAACTCGAGGAGCTTCAATGGTGGATTGGGATTCACTCCGCTCCACTGACCCAAGGCTACAGTTTATATTGCATTTGATCACTAGTACCATAAGCTGTAATAAACAGACATTCGGTGTCACCCAGATTTATTCTTACTCCAATATCTGTATAAAGCTGCTTTAACAGAATGCCCATTATTAAAAGTGCTATACAAATAAAAATAAATTGAATTGAATATGTAAGCTACTTTCGAAGGACAAAGCAAGAGGATAGAGGCAGTTCCAGTATAAACACAAGACGAGGGGGATATAATTGTTATTATTAATATCTTGAACTATCCGGTCATTTTTTTTTTTTAGGAACAACTGCAAAACATTACATACGAGACAACAGTTTCCTCTGTCTATACATTAAAGTCCTAAGATAACAGGTTAAATGTTATAGTAGCTTCACTTTCACGTTTGTACACTAAACTGTCTCACGTTTCAACTTTGGCACCGATGATTAGCAAATCTAACCACGTCCAAAGTCATTCTTTTCTTGTGAAAAGCAGTTCAGAGCCCTGCCACTTTACTAGAGTGCTCAGAGCATGAATAGGCTTTAGGAGGTGATAAGTGAAATCTTGACTTCTAGGAGATGATGAGAAATGAAATTTTGACTTCTAGGAGATGATGAGAAATGAAATTTTGACTTTGCACTACGGCTCTTTGTACTTACAATTAATAATAATCGTCTCAAGGTTTTGCCTAAGCTAAAGAACTTAACATATGAATCTGTTATAAGCTAAATGCCTATATGTTATATATGCATTTAGTCTATAATAGATTCATTTTTATCATTCGCTTATCAACATTTATCCCATTTTTACAACGAAGCAGTTGATGATTAAGGGCCTTGTTCAAGAACCAAGCAAAGACAGATTGATGCTTTAAGATACCATCTCATACTCATGACCCTCTGACCAAAGGTCTAGCACCTAAACTAGTGTGGTACTATTGCCCATTACTAAAAAAAAATGGCAGGCTTTACACCACCTCACACAATTACATGACCATTAAAAGTTGTTACTGTACAATATAGATATGTTTTTTGCCTGTGAGCTAAATAACACACTACGCTTTATTTACAGGATGAACCGCAATAAATACTCTAATATTTTGACGATTGGTCCTCTTACAGATATTCCTATTTTATCTGTTACTTTTTCTTACTTTTAGTGCAAGTCATTACATCTATATTGATTTATGAAACTGTGAATAACAGGTGGGAAGGTGAAACAGTGAGATAACAGGTGAAGAAGTGATGAAGTTACAGGAGTTTAAGTATTTAGGGTTAACAGTCCAGAGTGATGGAGAGTGTGAGAAAGAGGTGAAGTGGTAAGTGTAGGCAGGTTGAAATGGCTGGAGAAACATTTTAGGAGTGATGTGTGAATATCAGCGAGATATTGTAAAATATCGGTAGAAGGATGTTGAGAACAGAGCTGCAGGCAGGAGGTGTAAAAGTGGATGTGATAAATAAGGACATAAAGTTACTGGGTGTGAGAGAAGAGGAAGCAGAGTATAGGGCTGAATGGAGGTAGATAATTCGCTGTAGTGACTCCTTGAGAAGGCAAGAAGATATTAATTTATGAAACTACTCGGAAGTATAAACTGCTGTATGGGAATTTGGTAACCTTTGTTTTTAATAATAATTATTTTAACCGAGTTTCCTTCAGCACCGACTTTGACATGAAATAACATCTGCGTTCCTTTGGATTTCAATGCACATTGTTTTGTGCAAAACATCTAACTTTCTTGGGAATTGTGCAATACTGAACATTACATCACAAGGAACAAAAAGCTAACCAATTTACCAACACACACCTCGTGCATTTTTCTTTTGAATGACAGTCGTAGACATTTAAAACTGAAGAGCATTTCTGAAGTCTGAAGAAGCTCTTCCATGGAAAGCATTTTAAGCTCCTTTATTTACTAGGATTGTGCATATAGACACTTCCTCCTTCAAGCAAACACATTTTCATCTGGGTTCTAATCCAGGATTTGTACAATATTCGTTTTGTGTTTCCTTAAACATTTTTTAGTAAATGGTTTTTTTTTTTTACAACAGCCTCTAAGGCACAGAAAACAACCTTATTGTGTAATGATGATCTCAGTGGATTAGCAAATTTCCAGCTAATACAGATATGCATTGTTTGGTTAGCGAGCTTATCATGCTTTATAGTATTTTAATGCACTTTTGAACAATCCCATTTACCATTAGCAATAAATGTACAATTTTTACATTATAACTGTGGTCAACGCCTATGTGTCTCGTTTAACTTTAAACGTTTTAACTTCGTTAACTATATGAACAAAAGTATTTGGACACCTCACCATCACAATCATATGTATTTTTCCCATGATTTGTTGCTCCAAACATGGAGGAACATAATTGTATAAAATGTCTTATATTACAGTTTCTGTTTACTTTTTTCAGTATTATAAAGGCCCTGTGCTCCATAACAACATGACATAAGAACAGATGTGTCCTGATTGCAACTGGAACACTGGCTGTACCCCAGCCCTCCCCATCTTACATCGGTTCCTCCTGTGGCTGAACAAATAAATCCCCACCGCCATGCTCCAAAATCCAGTGAAAAGCCTTCTCAGTAGTATAGATGGTTACAAAGGTGGACTAAATCTAAAAGGGGACACAATTACAATGTTTACACTGCTTACTGGACACTAGACATGTACATAATAATGTCAATCTGTTTTTATTGGCACTAGTTATCATTTTTGTGCGTTTTTATTTTGTATTTACATCATCTGTCCTCTTTTCTTCCTTCTTTTTATTTGTTATAGTCTGCTAAAAGAATTCACAATTGTATGATGCAACAGACATTTCCTGTACACATGATGATAAACTCTTGCATCTTAATTATCATTCCTGTTTCCATATGAAGTCTGACATTGATTTGAAAACCCAGAACACAAGAAAGCAGAGCAGATTTTGCTCATTATATGAATGTCTAGGACAAAAGCAGTTCTTTTATAAACCAAGCACAGCCTTTGAGAACACACACGGCAGTCTGATTCAACTGTCAGGGGTGTGATGAGCCAAGAGCTCCACATATGTCTGTCAGCTAGTAAAAAGAAAAAACAGCTATATCTCACCTACGAGAGTGAGAAGAAAAAAAAACTGACTCCATTGTGTAGTCATAAGGATAACAAGTAAACAAAAAATGGCTTACAATTTTCAAAAGCCGGGATGACTTTATATTTAATGTGGATGATAATGACAACAGTGATGATGACGGAACCTGTAATGACAGGAGGAATCAGGGAAATTACAGATTTATATAATAAGAATGACATTATAAAAATAAATGATTTGTATTCAAGGCACCTTCGAGTCACCAAGTAATCATATTTTTTTTAGTGATTATAGATATTATACGATTGAAGGGCAGTTCGTCCTTCTGTGACTAAGGACCAATTATTATCAGCTGAATTGTACTGACGCTGAAACTTTTACATTCCTTGACAACATGAATTAAATATATAATAATAAAGTCTGTAATTGTTAAAACTAATTTGCTTGTAGCTCTTGGATAGTCAATAAACATTTCCTTTTGTTTGTCTAGTCATGCTCACACAGAAATTATATATATTTTTTTTTTTGGTTGTGGCTCATGGTATCGGCCACTCGATGGGATTTAATCCCGATCATTTCCCCTCCAAAACATGTTATGCGTTAAATCCAAACCATGTATTTGAAGACACCCGTAAATATAGACTGAGAAAAATACAGCCTTCAATATAAGCTCTTCCTCTCAGCAGTGTGCACTGAGCCTGGGATTTGCATTTTAATTCAACCAAAATTAAACAAAAAAACCCTAGAAACAAACATACAAGCCCCCTTCAGTTAAAGTGAAGATGAAAGAAAAAAAAAAAAAACACACAACAAAAGCTTCTTCTATGCATTAAATGAATTTGGTATGCTGCATTCAGCTGATTTCTGGCCAAGTGAATCATCTGGGATGTGGGAGTCTGAAGAGCAGAACCAACAAGTCACCAATAATTATACACTGTGCAAAGACAGCCATAAATCCTGTGAGGCTTAGAGGAAAGAAGAAATCTATCTCAAAGCCTAGAGACAGGCTCGAGCTTCTGCAGAGGAGAAGAAGCTGCTTTTTCTATATTCCTAGCGTTGACAGAACAGATTTGGCAGTGCTGCTGTCTTCTGGCCCAAAATTAAACTGTTAACATTTTTTGGCATTTGGCTGACACTCTTATCCAAAGTGACTTACATTTATCCAGCTTATTTAGGGGTCCAGCTTGGTGGTGCTGGAAATTAAACCCATGATCCTCCAATCACCAGTCCTTATTAAAGCAGGGTGAGTTGGCATGAAAGAAAGTTATGGCAGTAGCTGTAATTAGTATTTCTTTGGATCACACACTTGGGTCTTATAATAACACCCCTGTCAAAATGGCTCCAACAGAACTTTAGTCTTGTTAATTAATTGTGAAATGTGTCTTTAACGGTTGTTACTGCTACCATGTGACTGACAGACAAGGAGAAGGAGGTGTACCGAAGCAGTACGTTTACAGACTGATAGACACCTTGTACACCTCACACTGACACTACCAGCATTTTCACAGCTTGCTTGCTTGTTAAGATAGGCTGATCTGCTAAACACGACACAACGGATACACACAATTTCATTCGCAACATCTGGCAAACTGACCGCCTTAAACGACCCTGTGCTTTTTTAACTTTAATGACATTTTGAGATTTGAGTTATTAACTTTACTTAAGTACAGAATCTTTTAAATGGCATGTAGATGCTGCTGTAATAAGCTTATAAATTGGTGTCATATTAACTCTGGTTAAATACATTTAACTTTACCAATTAGCTTAAGAAAAGCAGTAACGAAAGACGGGTATAATAAAATTAACATAAAATGCAAGAGAATGTATTTAAAGCCATTTCTCAGCCCAGTCTTTCTGTACAGAGACATGGAGCATCGTGTGCTCCTCTCCAAATTTAATTATGTTTTTCAGCACTTCAGGTCTCAAGTGGTCATGTCATGTCATGTCAGAAGTATTGGGAGCTTGGGGGAATCCTCTGTCTGGCCCATCATAAATACAATTCACAAATGCATATAAGAGGCTGGCCTGACACTGAGCAAAGATGTGCAAAAGCAATTAAAGCCACCGCACTTGAATGTCTCTGTGACATGTTGGGTCAATAGTATATAATAATACTGGCAAAATGGCCAGCTGTCAGGTTCTCTCCCTCTCCAATGCAATCAATCACCGGAATTCTAATTAGTTCCACTTGCACCTTGTTTCCTCTGCACTTTCACTTCCCTACTTCAGTTGCCTTTCTTCACTCTGTCCTTGTCTGGTCTCGTAAGTAGACATGCAGGCTTTATCCGTAGTGACTTAACTTTCCTCTTTGCAATTTCCTTCCCTAGCTCCATTTGCCTCTTTTGTCTGCTTCAGCCCCGTCTATCTTCTGGTCTCCTCTTTCATTTATCTTTGTTTCTCAAGCTCGGTATCTGTTCCAGCCACTACCCCTTTCTTTTTACCTGCTCTTTGAAACTTCTAATAAAAGTGCCCAAAGTCTGCAAATGCAGTGCTTTGACATTCACACATGCTTTAACATGCAGGACTGATCTGGAGTTTAAATCTAAGCAATCCGAAGTACTGAAGTTAACTGTTCAATATTTTAACAATAAACTTTGAAAGAAAATATACAAAGTTGTGGAAAACATTATTCTTTTCTATTTTCCGCTATGCCCAAATCTAGTTTTGCATGAATTTCAGACAATCCAGGCAGAAGCTTCGGAATATCTTGTGTACACGTTTTTAGCGATAAACCTTGAGATCTTTAAGCCTGTAATCTTCCTGGCTCTGCATGCATTGAGTATACACACTTGTGTACGCTGGTGCTCAGTTAGGAGACGAACAATGGGACACATTGCATTGTTTAAAGGCTACATAATATGGGCTATTATATTATATTATAATATAATACTTAATCTGATTATTACTCCGATAATAATCTAAACAACTCAGAATATCCTTTCCTTTCAGGATGTATTTCAGAAAGGCAGTTTAATTAAACTCCATAAAAATCCTGTTCTTTGGGTTAACAAGCCCCAAAACAGAAAATTTAAAGTTTATGGTTCTAAAGCAGGTTTTTTTTGAGCTAGTTTAACATATTCTGAGGAGGTTTTCCTCGGAGTTAGCTCTCGGGTTTTTTGCTACAAATATAGAAAATTGTCATCAACGGAGCTTTAAATCATTGGTTCACTGTGGCAACCAGCAAATGCAAACAGTCATCATTATAGTTCATAGCTCTAAAAAAAAAAAAAAAAAGCAAAAAAAAAAAATCTGCAAATGGGAAAATCACTTGGTTGTGGGGTGCAAACCAGGCACAATGCAAACAGCATATTGGTATAGTCTCATAGCTCTAAAAAAAACAAAAAAAAAACTAAAGCTGCCTCTGCAAAGGCAGGACAGATAGTACAGGAGTCGTTTGCTACCCGAATCAATACTAAGAATACATTTCGAAAAAGGTCAAAAATGTAAATTGCTAAATTGCCTTTTTATTTTGTCTTTTAATAGTATATGAGCCTCTTAAATAATAATACCGTTGTACAAGGCTATTTGGGCTATTTTAACATTATAAACTTTTTCTTTTTGAAGCTTGCAATTGATGTAATGTAACGACAAAAAAAAAAAAAATCACTGTAGTTTTCACTCAGACTGATGAAAAATAGCATTTTAGTGTAGGCTAAAACAGAAAAGTAGGAGCCTACGGTAAAATTCTTGTTCTGAAAATACTGCAATACTGCAGTAAATGTAAAACTTTGTAGTGCGATACAGTTTTTTTCTGTACAAAAACGTATATATCTAGATTGGGGTCGCAAAACTCTCTATTGACATGAAGCTGCATGAATTAGTTCTTCCTTAATATTCCAGCCCAAGTTCTTAAATTTAGACCAGTAAGTTTCTTAGGACCCTAACTAACCTCTTCTTTCTTTACTAATACAAATGAACAGGAAGGCAATAACATCACAGCTCATGTCCAATAGCTGTAAGAGGAAAAAAAACTCGGAATAAGCTTAAGCAAAACCTGCTAGGGAGTTGGTTACAGTATGTTCACCGAGTGAGTTACTATGGTAATTTAGTTAAAGGCTAAGTTTTGTCCTATAGTGGAATTTAATAAGCCAATAGTTTTTAAAACCCCTTATTACTGGAAGTAGATCCCCAGATCATAGTAGATCCCCAGGACTGGGACTGCACTGCCATGCTAAAACAATGTTTGGGTATTCAGATTACAGTGAAGGACATATACATATAACTGGCAGAAGTTCAGCTCGCCTGCCGGCATTAAATTCAAACATGGTGCAAAGTAATCCCTACAGTCCAGGGTGACAGAGTTGCGAGACATACAATAAAGGAGGGCCTGAGGCTCGTGCCCAGAGGGAGGCAGAGAGCAGAGTGTGTTACCAGAGACCAAGTGCTGTACCTACTGAAAGATATGACCGATTCACCTGACGGATTCGTCAAACCTGAGAAGACCTGCCACAGGAGCTCAGCAGAGACATCAGTAATCATATTCTGTTGAGTTCATTTAAAATAGAGCCACACGTTGAAAGCACTTGGTGGGTGGAGTTACGGCTAAAAACTGCTTTTATGATTAAGGCTGCACACAGCGAAAGCAAATGTGCATTAGAAATAGTCAGAGTGTCTGTAGAGCAGATAACATGAGCGCTTTAAAGCACATTTTCCATCATTTCTGAAAGAGCAGGCTTTTCTTCATCTCGCCATTTCGAGCTCTCGCATGAAGCAGCCAGGACACCTGAATGCTTTCCTAAAGACTTTGCTATAGGGCACTGGTGCTGATAGAAACCTCGGGTTTAAAAATTAAGCGTAAATCCTGTCTAAAAATATTTGATGTGCATTCACGTTTCTAATTCCGGTCTATTTTCTTGTAAATAGTGATGAGCACATATTCAGCGCTCTGCTGATAGCGCTACTTATGTCCTTTAATGACTTACAGAAGTTGTGGCTGAAGTCGAGGAATCAAACAGCACCTTCACCTCATTCTGAGAGATTAAAGAGTCGGCTAATCTTAAAAAGGCACCCACATAAGATAGAGCAAGCATTAAGGCACTGCACAGTAAACACCCTTAAGCAGCCTGATGGCTTCACTTCACTGTTATTTGCAAGGCTGGCAAGTTTCATTAGCATAGCAATCCTTTTAAAAACTCAAAGAAAGTATGTGAAAGGAGGGATTAGGACATTTTACCTGTTAGAAATGTTTTACTAAATAAAGGATCTTGTATATAGTATTAATGTTTAGACATAAAAATATTTTAAGAGTAGAGCTGCACGATCTTGAAGATAAACGCTAAATATGGCGATATTTGGTTTTGGTTTGTACGCTGCCAATGGAGATTTACATGTTCTACATAAAATTGCAGTTTTGTGTTTACCTCTTTAAAAACCAAAATACAATCATATCTTTGAGGTGCTTCTTTGTTTGCCAATAATTCCTAGGCAGCCGTTGAGGGTGCCCCGGGCTTATCAAGATTAGCTCGCTATTAAAGCTTCGCGGCTTCACGGTTTGTCTTTTGTCAAAGCACACCCACGCATATCCCAACTCACATCCGCGTGCTAGACATTTTACTAATTTTGACCATACATTATTATTATTTGAGGTGACAAATCTTTTATTTATAGCAAAAAAACTGTAATATGCATATCCAGATTTGCAAATTTGGAATATTTCGATTTTGATTAGCGCCAGAGCTTTTTTTCCATTTTTTTAACTGTGAATACAACTTTGAGGGATTTAATGAAAAATTACAAATGTGTGCACTGCATTAATTTGGTTGCATTCTCACTCCTTTTGTCATTAACTGCAACTGTGCATGCACAAAGGTAATAAAGTACAAAGACAACCAGTGTTATGAACCTGGGTTTCCTTTTTAAAGACAAAACAAAACCATTTAGAAATAGGAAAGTTCTATATTATGTCTGCTGTTCTTGCAGTAATGCTGGTTTGATGTCAGATATTTGCAGTTTGCCACATGTTCACATTTGATGTGCAATTGTGCAAACATTCTTTATACTTTATTCAGTTAGCTGCTTCCACTGGTTATCGTACAAGATAAGCAGTTAATTAAAGTTAAATAGCATGAGCAAGTCAGCTGGGCTGTGGTTAGAAAAACATCAGCGTGTGATTTTATTGTAAATGACCGGTTACGTGATGTTAATGTCTATCACAGAACTGAGATTGACTTTACTTCAACCTGTTTTATAACGGAGAGACTTTAGAGGAGAAGGATGTAAACACTCGCCAAGTAGTTTGAAATCCAGGGGTTTTTTTGCTTAGTGTTAATCAGATCAGAAGTAATTACTACTTGAGTAGTTTTTTTTTTCCATCAGATTTATTTTTATTTTTACTTGAGTAACTATTAACATTGTTACTTTTACTCTTACTCAAGTAAATATTTTTTGTATATGTGCTTTTACTTGAGTACAGATTTTAGTTTAGCTACTCTACCCAGGATTCATCTGGGTTAAATTGTGAAAAAGTGGTTTGGGGAGCATGAGACATCATTTTCACACATGAATTGGCCACCACAGACCATGAGTCCGGACCTCGACCCCTCTGAGAATCTTTGAGATGTTCTGGAGAATACCTTGCACAGCAATCCGCCTTTTCCATCATCAGTACAAGATCTTGGCAAAAAATGAATGCAACTCTGGACAGGAATAAATGTTGTGGCATTGCAGAAGCCTATAAAAACGATGACGCGGCGTACGTGTGTTCTAGTCAAAGCCAATGACGGTTCAAAGAAATATCAGAGTGTGACTTTTTTTGGACAGCCAGTGTATTACTTTCAAGATAGTCTTGAACTAGCTGTCTAATTTATTATGTTGCAAATGCACATCAGTATAACTTATCTAGACTCTAAATCACTGTATAGTCACGGTGCAGAGAAAAGATTTAAGAACCCATATGAGCACAGAAACACATGTGCGATCTCCTGGACTGCTTTAGAAACCAGAGAGTGATCAAGCTAGAGCTTGTGGAGCTATGTAATGCTTTTCCAGCCCTTTTTGTTACAGATGTTTAATGGTGAGATCCAAACGGTGCAGCTAAAAAAAAAAATAAAAAAAAATAAAAAACATTCTTGCACGTAAAGTCATTCATTCTTTTTTTTCTTTTATTAGTATTAAATTGAAGAGTGCCATGCAGCTGAAACTGAATCAAAGCTAAGGGAGAGTTGTGTGAAGTAGGAGAAATAGCTATAACTCTTACTCATTACCAAACTGCACTGCATGCTGGGAGATCAATGAATACAGCCATGTTTTGATTTCCCAAACTCCACAGGAGATACACAAGAAATATGAAATGTCAGTCACAACCCAAATAATCATTATTGCCAAAAAAGGGAAAAAGAGACTTGAAGCACAATACAAAATACTTCATACACTTACAGGGTGTCTTATAAAGTGTGGGACATGGGACACACTGTATGCATACACATATAAACATTATTATATCGTATCACGATAAACGTTATGTTATAACAATAAGATGTGGCAAACGTTCTACCGTCCCCCCGGTGGGACACTGCGTTCTTTGAGTGATTGAATGATGCAAACCATTTTAAGATACAATGAAGACCAGGTACAATCAATCAGTGTCTTTGTCAGACCACTAACGTCCAAACATACATTCACAAAACTGTAAAAGAAAACTCACCTAAAAATTCATTATTCTTTAAAATTACAACAAAAATCATGTGGTACCTTGGTAAAAGAACAAAACAATCAAAATTTAGTAAAATAGGACATCCAGACACATTTATATGTTGATCAATTTTCAAGATTGTAGCAGAAGCTGGGTTCGTCATGCAAGACATAACAATTGTGCTAACACAAGTTTTGTGGGTTTTTTTGCAAACGCTATACAAAACAAACAAAATGTCCGCTGCACTTGACTTGTGTGTTACATGTCCTTTCAAACATTTGGATGCATTTGGATGCATTTGGATGCTGTTGTCAAAATAAAATCACTGATTAAATACACTAAACAGACAGCTTTTAGCACAGGTGGTAATATTGTGTTGTGTTTATTAAGTTATTAGAAAGGCCAAATGTTTAGTTGTTTTTCGTTAATTAAACTACACTTTAAAATGTAATTTATAAACCTATTAACTTTTGCGGCTCCAGTCATTGTTAAGATACTCTTTTAAAGTTTTGGCAGCTTTAACAGTTTACATATTCAAATAAACATTGTTTTCGATCAGTTTGAAAATAATTATCGAGGTTTGTTTAAAAGAGTATCATCATTATGAACACACTACAGTGTCTCTGTCTCTGCTGTGTAAATTCCATCTTCACTATTAGCATTTTAGCATAAAAAAGGTAAATCCAACAAGACTGTGCCAAAAGCGGTGTGTTAAACTAAGCTACATTTCTTTCACACATGCTTCATCCCCCAAACAGATTGAGAGGCCACTCGAGAGCACCTGTGCTGACTAGCCTGTAGCACTTGAGCACCGACTACCATTGTGTTTGAGAAACAGTAGCACTGCTTGGCCAGCATGTTGTCTCAGCATGTCTTTTGTGTTGGGCCACTTGGGCAAAATTCTGTGTTCAAAAATATAGAGTGACGCTTTTAAAGTGCAATGAGCTGAACCAAAACAAACCCTCTGTGGTCGGGGATTTCAGCTGCAGCACATACAGAGAATATATACAGGAACAAAACTAAAGAAGAACCATAAGCATCGTTTGTCTAGCAAATGCATGAGAAGATACTGAATTATGTATACTGAATTAATCTTCTTTGTCCTTATGAGGTTACCTTACTGTCTCACTCTCTGCCTTACCATCTCACTCTCCGTCTTACTGTCTCACTCTCCGCCTCACCATCTTACTCTCTGCCTTACCGTCTCACTCTCCGCCTCACCGCCTCACTTTCCGCCTCACCGTCTCTTTTGCTGCCTCACTGTCTCTCTCTCTCTGGCTCCACTGTATCTCCCCTTTTTTTTCCTTACAGTCTCTCTCTCTCTTCCTTACAGCCTCTCTCTGCCTCTCTCCCTCCATCTCTCTCTCTCTCCCTCTAGCTCCCTCTGCCTCTCTATCTCCCTCTGCCTTTATTTCATATCTCTCTCTCTCGCCTTACCTACTGGCAACAATTTAATTTCTGTCATCATCTTTTTTTTCATCTGCACATATAGAGTAGAAAATGAATCGGATATTTTTTTAGCACAGATGCAGGAGAGGTGGGGACATTTAACAGTAAATATTAAACCAGAACACAAAGGCTGCCACATGCCGCAGAGTAAAATAAACCTTTGTTCGAACAGTGAAACTCCAGAGCACGCCACATGTTAGTTTACAGAAGGCATGTGGCTTAGGCAATGAGTCTGAACAGCATCAGGCACAAAGGCCTGGCATGGCCATATCTGTAATTACTCCAGATGAGTTTACACCCGTGCCCGACACAGCAGGGCAAGAGTGCTAACGATTCAGCAGAACTTTTAGACTTTTAGTGGTGAGCAAAATGATAAGAACCCTAGCTAAATAGTGGCTTTAAAGTCAGTTATAAAAAAAACAGAACAAAGTGTGACAGACTTTTTCCAGAAGAACTGTAGCACTGTCTCCAGCATGCATCAAGAAGTACGTTTAACTAAATGATTTTTTTAGCTGCTAAAAATATTAGTGTCCTAATCCTTTTGGCCACCAGTGTATTGATTGCTAAATTAACTCACAGTTATACACTTATGGAGTCTTTATGTTCAGTCTGGCTGTAAACAAAAATCTAAATGAGCTATGCACCAGAAATGTGTTCCTTCTGTTTTTACTTCCTTCACAAACTTATGTTTCGCTCAGTCATGCTGCTCTAGTTCTCTTACTGGAACCCAGCTGTCTCCTCCCCCTACTTTTCAAATTGTGTGGCTTCCTCTAACTTATCTACTTCTGTTAACACAGCTCAAATCCGAAAGCAAGCTCAGGTTCAACTGAGTCTAATCTTAGAAAATTCTTGGACCTCTACAATGTATAGGAAACACACCTGTTTGTCCCGGTCCTTGTCCTTGTCCTTGTCCTTGGCCTTTCCGCTGCTGCCAGACCCCCTGGATGAAGTGACATCTCGGGGGATGACAGAGATCTGATGCAGTGGCATGTTCATCCCAGCAGAACAGTGTAGCTCTCACAAACCCAGAAACCAGCCCACCAGCAACAGCATGATGGAGAGAACCGTTAATCACAATCTGAGGGATTGGGAAAAAGGATGAAACAAAGGGAGAGAAGGAGAGAGAGAGGAAGAGGGAAGAGAGAGATGTATATTACACAAAAATAACTTAAGCTTTATACAGCTTACATCTTACAAATAAAAAGCAGTTAATTCAGTTAATAACAGAACCATTCAGCAAGTGTTAATCTGACAAATACTGAAAATCAGCTTTGTATCTCATTAGCGCATAGAGTCATTCTCTCATTGAGCATTTAACAGAATCAAAAATGTTTCCACAACGGCTTCCGCTTGCTTCATTTATAATCTTCCATCTTTATATAAATATGTGTGCAACAACTGCACTTCAGCCAAATTAGTTATAATTAATGTGTCATCATGGCATCATAAAAAACTCCAGTGCACTGATACACACCCACACACCCTCTTGCTGTCACCAACAGCACATACTCTGATAGAAATTTAGTGCATGGACAGACCGCTACAACGTCTGACCCACCAGACAACAGCTACAGAATAGCATGACCACAAAGTATTAGCAGGATTCAATCAGGGACAAAAAATAACTTATAATTACTAATAATCCGATTTTATCTACAAACTTCACTTCAAATGCACTTTCACCCCTCAGGGATTTGCCATGACAGACCCGGGCAAAGTGCAAACAAATCTAATGGCTTTAAATTTAGATGACAGAATAATAGATCAAAATATATCCTGGTCAAAAAAGTCCTCTGTAGACACTGTTATAACTGAATATGCATGAAGACAGTCTGCATCCAGGAAATAATGAAGGAAAAAAAAAAAAAAGATGAATTCATTCTGTTCCATCTGTCCTGCCAAACGAAATGTGATTCACGCCATCGGAATCAGCAGAACATCTGGTCAGTGTATACAGACAGGGCTTTCATGACAGACTCGGTATTATATCACACACATTAACCCCAGCCTTATTTAACAAGACTCTTAAAAGAAAACTGGCATGAGATGGAAATGCTGGGAAATGTTTGAGATTAGGCTCACCAAGAGATACTTAAAAAATAACTTTAAAAATAAACTTATGCTACATTTTAAATTCTAAAACCTTCTAACGAAAATCTGTAGCTTTATTAGTGAATCAGTAAACCTCATACTTGGATCTTTTTACAAGCATCCAACCGAAATGTTTGACTATCAATGTATTTGGGAACATTTTCCATTTGCAGATTCTGCTTTATTTACAAATGAGTATCAGAAAGACATAATAGCAATCACAGCCTGACTAAATGAAAGTGAAGGGAAGTGGTAGTGCAGTGTTTAAGATGATGGACTGCTAGTTGGAAGATCTGGGTTCAATTCCCAGCACCACCAAGTTGCCGTTGCTGGGCCCCTGCGCAAGGCCTAATTGGTCAGATAAATCTGGGTAAGGGTGTCTGCTAAATGCTATAAATGTAAATGTTAACAAAGGATATTAACAGACCATCGAAAAAAGATGCATAAAACAGTACTGCAACATTCTGATGCTACTGTCTGATCTATCTGCCACTGTACATGCTTGTCCTAAAGTGTCTCCAAAAGACTTCTCATTTGGAATCCTCATTTGGAGTCCATCATAATGCAGCAGCACTGTGTAACCGAACCCTACCTAGCCATCTCAGAGCAATACAGCCATCATGGCTTTACGCCACAGTGAAAATGGCGTGGTTATACAGGAAGAAGTCATTAGTTTGGACAGTAAGTCCCGATAAACCAATTCTCCGTGCTTTCTCTTTTAACTCCACCACTGCAGAGTGCTACAGGTCAGGGAGGAGGGAAAAAGGAGTGCCTCTAACGAGCAACCCTCTTATCACACCAGTCCAGTTACAGACGTGGTGCTACATCCACAGTTTCCAGCTCCCAGACATTAATACTGACTTTAAAATGAAGCCAAGTGTCGTACACATGCGGTGCCATCATTAGGCACACAAAGCATGGTAGGTTGCTAGCCGGAACGTCGGTGGAAAAATGGAAGAGAGAGAGACAATAGGGCAGAGGGAGACAGTGAGACGGAGAGACGGAGAGAGAAAGACAATGGGGCAGAGAGAGACAGTAAGAAAGAGACAATGAGATAGAGAGAGACAGTGAGAAAGAGAGAGATAGAGACAATGTGGCAGAGAGAGAGACAATGAGGCGGAGAGAGAGACAATGAGAAAGAGAGAGAGAGAGAGAGGAGAGAGAGAGACAATGAGAAAGAGAGAGCAAGACAAGGATGCAGAGAGAGAGACAGTGAGAAAGAGAGAAAGAGACAATGAGGCAGAGAGAGAGAGACAGTAAGAAAGAAAGAGACAACAAGGCAAAAAGAGAGAGGTATTTTGTTCTAGTGAGTGCTTAGAGTTAGCATGCAGCAGAAAAGGAAAAAACGAGGAAGAGAACAAGAGAGAGAGAGAGAGAGAGAGAGAGAGAGAGAGAGAGAGAGAGACAGAGAGACTCTACAGAGATTCCCAACACTTGCAATTTGAGCTAGGTTTTGTTTAACCCCAAATTAAATAATAGCCAAATTTGTCATCTGGATGCTGAAAAGCATCTTTAAAAATGAGCCGAACAACTGATTTACTTGCCGGTTCTCTTTACGGTTCACTCCTGAAAAAAATCTTTGCTACTTTGAGGTTAATAATGCAACAGCTGTGTCATCTTTTTTTAGCTGGTCTTCTAAGAGAAGAACAGATACTCTGTCACATTGTCATGCAGTGAAACAACTTACTAAGATGGGATATGCGAAAAATGCATTTCATTGGCTCTGTACACGTACCTTGCACAATGACAATGAAGTTGAATATTTATTTATTTATTTATATTTAATTGATAAACTTACATAAACATAATTGAATATATAATGCACTACACTACACAACAAACTGCTTGACTGAAAGTACCAAGCCACAATAAAGTTGCCCAGCTTTATTTTGGTATTCAGCTGGTGTAGAATAATTGGTACTCTTTACTCTATTAGCTTTAATTATATAAACATTCGATTTTCCTTATTTGTCACCTGTTTGGTTACCCGGTTAAAGCTTTAACACAGACACTTTAATGGCATTGCAGTTTATTATTATTATTTTTTTAAATTCTATTAGTTTCAGTCCCCTCTATGTTATATTTCTGCAGAAATAAGTGTTTAATAGACAGAAACATTGCAGTACCGACAGCAATAGAAATAAAAAAACGCTTGTTCGGTTTAATTCTGTTGGTATCATTGTGTCAAATACAGAAGTGAAACAGTAAATAAATATCAGTTCTGCAGATTCATTATGGGTTACATAAACATGTAGTGAATCAGTTCCAAAGGAAATTTGTCCTAAATACAGCATCCTACAAAAACGGACCACATATTGTCAGAAAGTAGGATTTCTGTCACTGTAAACTGGTAAGGTGAAAGATTTAAATAAGTCATGGCATCTAAAACATCCCAAATGACACCAAATATAAAACATAGGAAATATAAAAGAGTAGAAATAAAAGCTTAAGCTCACTACATGATTGATGTAAAGCAGAACGGCAAAGGAATATAACGTGCACATTTACAGTATTCTATAAAATTCTGTTATAGGTTACATAAAAACAGAGGACCTGCTGCTAGGATGGATTTACAGTAACACTTATTACATATTTCCATAAGGAAACAGGACTGGTGTGGAAAAGAGGTCAGGATTTAAAATGGCGGAAAGCAACACGTCGGCATTACTGCATTAAACACTGTTCGTTGTATTAATTCATACGTGTTTTTATTACGTCACAGGTCACATGGCAGATGAAATATGTCCGTGCACACACACACACACACACACACACACACACACACACACACACATACAGATCAGTCTTTACTGTATCGATTGCTAGAATAGATGCACACTTAGACTTCAGACCACTCTACTGGACTTAATCCTGAAGTTACAGATGAGATCTTGATAAATGGATTTTGCCTGATACGAGCATTGAGTGTCTCATGGCAGGGGCTCAAAGACTACTGAAAAACACTTTTTTATCCATGCTGTCCCTTTCGCTGCCTCCTTCAAATTTTCTTTTAATTTCTATCGTCTCCCTTTGTTTGTCATATTGGCTTTACTCCCGAACTGGTGTATAAAAATGTAAATAACAACAGCAGGTTTCTAAGGCCACATTTACGCCACATGTATCAAGTGACCCAATTCCGATTTTTTTTCTCTAATGTGGCACAGATGGGATATGACCGATGACCATGTATGCAGAAAAGAAGCACACAGATTTAGATTGTTTCAGACTGGTTTTAGATTGTCACCTGCCAGCGCGAGTTATACATCATTAAATAAGCGACGGTGGCGTGTGACGTCAACTCAGGTGGGCACCGAACAGAGATATACAGTATTAAACAACTTAGTGCAACTGTCTATTTTAATATTTATTATTTTTGTTTAATTAAAATCTGTTTTGTCTGTAAAAATTAAAAAAAAAAAAAAAAAACACCACACTATCAAAAAACTAAAAAATATATACTGTATATAACTACATTTTTCCAGGCTGCAAAAAGGGGCTCCTCTCTTTTCTTTTTTTTTTTTTCTCCTCCTAAAGACAGCATTGTTTTGTCGACCTTTGAAATATGACGTGGATGCAAAATACTTTTTCTTTCATTGTGTCCATGGATTTCTGTGCCGTTTTTACTTCCTTTTCTGGTAAGTACATCTACCTTGGGTTGTTTTGCCGTATATAGTGTAACAGCAGATATCGGATACGGGTCCGTTTTGGAAGATGCTGTAAGTGGGTTGCCAAACAAATTAAATATAATCACAAAATCAAAACTGGGCAACAAGATTTACAGCGTAAATTTGGCCTAATTATACAAATCAGTAACGAAATACGTGTATTTTGCAGTGACAGAAGTCTACAGCAAGATCAACGCTAATTCTGACGTCACACCGTTGACATACCAGACTGTCGAATAACATTTAATTATAGTCGGATGATCTGAATTTCATTTGGAGTTACATTCGTGACTGTTTTGTCTACGCTTGCATATTTATGTGTTTTTAACCCCCCAGGATTTTATACCTCCGGTTATATAATAATATAGGACAGTGTAAATTGGATGCCACTGACACAACACTAGGTATAGTGTTATCAGATCTCTTAGTATGACGCGGTTACATGGAGCTAGACTGCTGCATTATTAAACGAGCTGTATACGCATACACACACACACACACACACAAACATACACACACATACATGCATATTAAGGCAAGCATGTACTGCATTATTCATTTTGTGTAGTCTGTTTGGAATAGGAGCAACGCAGGAACAATTTCTGTTGGTTCTGCTCTTTAGGGATTTGGATGGAGAATGTCAGATTATTAAACATCCATATATATTTATATAACTTAAGCTTAACTTTGTTATGGCTCCGGTTCAGTTTTTATTCACAGAAGATAGGTACGAAGAAAAATAAATCAACATCATTATATTTTTAAAAGCACTATCAGCCAAGCCTGACAGATTTGCATACATGAAATTGAGGTTCACGTTATTAAAGGATTGTTAAAGGAGTTTAGTTGTAGTATTACAGTGTGCATCATTTCCTGACTAATCGTTTAGAACACACAATACCATCGAACAAAACATACCAATGATATTTGTACTTTTTTCCACATGACAATTCCTCAGTGATTTTACTGTTATGCCCCAAACCACATCAGTTGAATTGGTTTTCCGATGTGTCATTTTAATTTGCTGAATATCTGCAGCCAGGCGCACATCCAGAACATCGAAGTAGCATTGTAACATCCTGCTACAGTGTTGGCCTATTTAAAGGATGTGAGTTCAATTCCCAAAGCAACCAAGCTGCCACTGCTGGGACCCCGAGAAAAAGGCCCCTAACCGTCAACTGCTCAGTTGTATTAAATCGAATTGAATTGAATGCCTTTATTGTCATTGTATTCATTTGCATACAATGAAATTAGGAGCACTGCCCCTGTCTGGTGTTTATAAAAGAAACAGAAACAAATATATAACAACAGACGATAAATGTACAGTACCTTTCACAAAAATACAAAGGTCATGTAGTATTGCACATTAACCGGTTTATATTATTGCACCTTTACTACAAATACAGTGTACCTATACCATGTTCCCATAATATTACTCATTGGCTAAAAGTGTTTATTATTGCACCTATATTACTGCACCTATAGTCTAGATTATTGCACCTATATTACTGCACCTATAGTCTAGATTATTGCACCTTTAGTCTATATTATTGCAGCTATATTATTGCACCAATGTTGTATATTAATGCACATATATTATTGCACCTATAGTCTATATTATTGCACCTATATTACTGCACCTATAGTCTAGATTATAGCACCTTTAGTCTATATTATTGCACCAATGTTGTATATTAATGCAAATATGTTATTGCACCTATAGTGTTTATTATTGTACCTATATTATTGCACCTATAGTCTATATTATTGCACCCATATTATTGCAACTATAGTCTATATTATTGCACCTATATTATTGCACTAATAGTTTATATTATTGTACTTATAGTATATATTATTGCACATATATATTTTACCAATACTGTAAATTATTGCACCTATATTATTGCCACTATATATTATTGCCCCTATAGTCTATATTATTTCACCTATATTATTGCACCTATAGTGTATATTATTGCAACTATGTTATTGCACCTATAGTGTATATTTTCCACATATATTATTGCACCTATAGTCTATATTATTGCACCTAGTATTATTGCACAATAAATGTACTGCAGATACAGTGTTCTACATATCAGACATGGTATTTGTTTAAAGTTCTGTTAAATAAATAAAAATACTGTTTATATTGTATGTTGTCTGTTTTATAGCAGCAGTACAGACAGAAGAGAATTAAATAATCTCAGTGTCTGTAGTTAAAAGAATAGCATGGTTGGAAAACTGTATACAGTGCCTTGCAAACATATTCAAATCCCTTAAGTTGTTTGGTTATTTGGTTACGTTTCTACCACAAAAATAAATGTATTTTATTGGGATTTATTTTATGTGATAGACTAATAAAAAGTGGCAGAAAAAACTGGGAGAAAATGTGTTAAAATTGGCCCAGTGAAAGTTTGGACCCAATTCCAATCGAGACTCTGTGGCAGAAATTGCCAAGGATTGCTGTTTACAGATGTTTTACGCTTTTGACAGATGCTCTCTATGCAATTTACCTGAGCATGAGCTATTTTACAAAGAAAAACATGCTATCACTTTTTAGCTGTGCAAAAGCTGAGGTACAGCCCTAAAGACTGGCAAGTTTAACTGCAACAAGAGGTGGTTCTACAAAGTTTTAAGCCCGGGGAACTGAATCCAAATGCACGCCACACTTTTTCTTATTTGTCAATTTTACAATTATGTGCCACTCTGTGTTGGTCTACGACATAAAATTTTATTAAAACACGTACGTTTGTAGTTGCAAGTTTAAGGAGTATGAATACTTTTGCAAAGCACTGTAAATGAAACAGATGTAAGTCCCCTCAAACGCCAGAGAAATAAATATAAATGTTGAAATGGGTTTGCAAGGCATCGTTTGTACGGTTAAGTAGACTAATTTTCAAAGATACTCTGAGATAATAAAAAGGTCTTATCTGCTAATACAGTGCACCACTTTAATCATGTGACTGAAGATAATCTGCCCCCAAAGGAAGGATCCAGTGTTCTCCTGACATCTCCTCCACAGGCTCGAACACGCAACCCCATCAACACACTTAACCTGTATTAAATCAGCTCAAGGCACATGTACATAGAAATCTTCACGCCTCTATCTCATAGAACATTTATAAATGCGTCACCCGTGTGTTTATCAAGAACATAACCGTAATAAAAAACACCATAATGGCTGATGACCCGTTTTAGTTAGACAAACCAGAGTCAAAGTCTTGTATTCAGGTAAGAGGAAGCAAAGATCATTTATATTTTCAGCTCCACTTTCTCACTTTTCTAGAGTAAGAAAAACCCGTCCACCTTGACACCAAAAGCATCACACAAATTTAGAACTTTGCCAGAATTACATTTTCAAAAATCTAAAGAAAAACCATTTCAGATATTTGGCCGTGCTTTAACTTGGTCAAGCTTTCAGTATAGAAAAAAAAGTGTTCAAATAAACCTTCATCGTTGTTTGAATGCAGCATTAAAATATCTCTGCTGATCAATCGGTTACTAGTGCACAAGTGTTGTTGGGGGAGGAGAAATTCTGGACATTCAACAGGAAGTGCTGAATTTAGTTCACTGAAGCAAAATGCGGCAGCGGCCGACTGTTTGACCTTAAATAAAAAGGATCTGGTTGCTATGCTACCAGTAAAATGATGAACAGTGGTTGTAACTGTCAGTCATGATGCACTTTAAAGGCATCGATGGAAAAAATTCCTTGTTCTGTATGGAAATGTAAACATAAGTTTCCACTGGATTTTCTGCTTGTCTTCTACAGATGTGTGTGTGTGTGTGTGTGTGTGTGTGTGGGTGTATGTGGCCATGTAGACAGAAACATGAAACACATTAGTCATATTAAAGTGCATTACAGTAACTGATCATTATAAAATTGCACCGATATAGATTTATCTAAAAACACATCGCACAAATAGACAACATTGCTAATTGACTGCAAGCTAAAAAGATTTTCATATAAGGCATTTTATTATTAAAAAAAAAAAAAAAAACGTTATTAATGAATGAATTCTTAAAATAAGTCTTGAGTAACATGTTCTGGTGACAGCATGTGTCCAAGGGTTATTTGCTTTCATTTCATATCATATCATATCTCATATTATATCATATCAAATCATATGAGTGTGTGGCAAACTTACTGTCTGGAAACATGTAGAAACCATCTTAGAAGCCAAAAGACAAAGGCAAGCAGCTGACATTTTGCTCTTGAAGTTTCATGTGGCTTAGGGACATGATTATAGACACCACCAAAGACAGAAGGAGACGACAAGCAGAGCGGGCAGAGCCGAGGCGCACTCGCATATCAATCATAAGCACAGTCAGCTCTCAGTGCTAGAAGGTGTTGCTGAGAGCATTGGTATGGGTGGGAAAAAAATTTAAGCTTTGAGTCAAGAAGGAAAAGCAAGTATCCAGCTGAGCCCTGAGCACAATCCCTGACACTAAAAGCTGCAGAAAAAGTCCAAACACAAAGCTGCATTAACACAAGCGATTCCGTACACAGCACGGTTTTAATGACATTTATCCAGACTTCACACACTGACAAACATTTCTGATTCTAGAATGATAGATAGTCTCAATTGTGGGTTCTGTAGCCCAAAAAACAACAAAGCTGCATTGGCTTTTATTATCTGAACCTGGTGTGACTGAAGGGTGAACACAATAATATAAAAACAGCTACAAGATAATGACTTTCTGATGTCTATCATTTGGAACATTTGCTTAGTTTTCAATGAAATTTAGAAACTAAACAAGCGTCGCGGTAATGTTGGGTATGACAACTGGGTTCATGTTTTACATCATAATTTAAAATGCTATTCACTCGGAAACATTTTTTACCAAATAACTATTGAAAAAAATCTTACTACTCTTGCTGGTAGTACGAGTAATAACAGTGGTCCTTAACTGGTTTTATGTGACGGGTTAGTAATTATATGAATATAAAATGCAGATGCTTTTCAACAGCACTATGGAGCAATGACATCATCCTAGAAAAGACATGATCAATACCCATTAGTTATACAGTGCTGTGTGGAGCACTGGAGTCTAGTGAATGCACTCTATAAAGCTAGAAATCATTATCTTGTCTGTTTTCGATGGTAGTCGGACTGTACAAAAAGATTTAATGCCATCAGAAATGAAATGAAGTGACCAGAAAAAAAAAGACATGTCATGTACAAACCCGATTCCAGAAAAGTTGGGACACTGTACAAATTGTGAATAAAAACAGAATGCAATGATGTGGAGGTTTCAAATTTCAATATTTTATTCAGAATACAACATAGATGACATATCAAATGTTTAAACTGAGAAAATGTATCATTTTAAGGGAAAAATAAGTTGATTTTAAATTTCATGGCATCAACACATCTCAAAAAAGTTGGGACAAGGCCATGTTTACCACTGTGTGGAATCCCCTTTTCTTTTTATAACAGTCTGCAAACATCTGGGGACTGAGGAGACAAGTTGCTCAAGTTTAGGAATAGGAATGTTGTCCCATTCTTGTCTAATACAGGCTTCTAGTTGTTCAACTGTCTTAGGTCTTCTTTGTCGCATCTTCCTCTTTATGATGCGCCAAATGTTTTCTATGAGTGAAAGATCTGGACTGCAGACTGGCCATTTCAGTACCCGGATCCTTCTGCTACACAGTCATGGTGTTGTAATTGATGCAGTATGTGGTCTGGCATTGCCATGTTAGAAAATGCAAGGTCTTCCCTGAAGGAGACGACGTCTGGATGGGAGCATATGTTGTTCTAGAACTTGGATATACCTTTCAGCATTGATGGTGCCTTTCCAGATGTGTAAGCTGCCCATACCACACGGACTCATGCAACCCCATACCATCAGAGATGCAGGCTTCTGAACTGAGCGCTGATAACAACTTGGGTTGTCCTTGTCCTCTTTAGTCCGGATGACATGGCGTCCCAGTTTCCCAAAAAGAACTTCAAATTTTGATTCGTCTGACCACAGAACAGTTTTCCACTTTGCCACAGTCCATTTTAAATGAGCCTTGGCCCAGAGAAAGCGCCTGCGCTTCTGGATCATGTTTAGATATGGCTTCTTTTTTGACCTATAGAGTTTTAGCCGGCAACGGCGAATGGCACGGTGGATTGTGTTCACCGACAATGTTTTCTGGAAGTATTCCTGAGCCCATGTTGTGATTTCCTTTACAGTAGCATTCCTGTATGTGATGCAATGCCGTCTAAGGGCCCGAAGATCATGGGCATCCAGTACGGTCTTCCGGCCTTGACCCTTACGCACAGAGATTGTTCCAGATTCTCTGAATCTTTGGATGATATTATGCACTGTAGATGATGATAACTTCAAACTCTTTGCAATTTTTCTCTGAGAAACTCCTTTCTGATATTGCGCCAATATTTTTCGCCGCAGCATTGGGGGAATTGGTGATCCTCTGCCCATCTTGACTTCTGAGAGACACTGCCACTCTGAGAGGCTCTTTTTATACCCAATCATGTTGCCAATTGACCTAATAAGTTGCAAATTGGTCCTCCAGCTGATTCTTATATGTACATTTCACTTTTCCGGCCTCTTATTGCTACCTGTCCCAACTTTTTTGGAATGTGTAGCTCTCCTGAAATCCAAAATGAGCCAATATTTGGCATGACATTTCAAAATGTCTCACTTTCAACATTTGACATGTTATCTATATTTTATTCTGAATAAAATATTGAAATCTGAAACTTCATTGCATTCTGTTCTGTGTCCCAACTTTTTTGGAATCGTGTTTGTACATAGTGCCAAAACAAAGCATGACTAAAAGCATAGAAATGTTAATTACTTTCAAATCCTGGTATGATTTTAATGAAGGTCATTCAGGTGAACCGAACATCTGGCACACACTTTGGGGAGAGGAAAACCATCAGCAGCAGTCAGGAAATGCTGATCAGTGAACAGAAAGGAACACTGAAGACATTACAGTGAATGTCAGCAGTGAAGGCTGGTCTAAAGCCCAGGACCTGAGCCATAATCTGATCGCTTTTGACAAGTATCATCAATCAGACGAAGATTCCAGTCCCTTCGGTTATTCCTGAGATCATTTGATCGTTCAGAGACTCCAATACATAGTGGTTTAATGCAGAGACTCAACTGACCATCTGCACAAAAGCAATGAAATAGAAAATGGTCCTAAAACATGTTAACACTTAAAGTGCAATCCTTTGCACAGCTTGCGTATGTTTGTAATAGTGTATATTTGTATTCTGTATTACACAGATAGCATACAGATAACTGTAAAAAGGTGAGCACTACTGATTGGCTAAATTTAAATGAATTTTTTATGTTTATCACCTCTGACAAGAAACATGATCAGAAAGTAATTTAACAAAAATATATCGAATTAGGATATAAATGTTACACTTATACATAGTTTAATGTATCTCTGACAAACATGCCAAAGAGGGAAACTCTCTGGAAACTCCCAGGGTTGATTTAGGGAAGAAACCTGGAGGAAAACCAGACCTAAAAAAAAAAACTATAATCAGCTGGTTGACATCAGAGAGTGCAATGATAAATCATTTCCCTACTGTGTAGTTTATTATCAAACACTGCAAATTAAATCATAGAAACTTTAGTGGAAAAATATTTGTGGTGACTGTAGCACCAAGTCTTATTTTATCCATTAATTTAATTTATCTATTCATTTTATTTATTTAGTTTTATTTAACATGGTAGGAATTTGGGCTGGGCGAGTATAGTGATACACTAAATTCGAGCTTATGTGGGATGAGTTAGGCGATGCATAGACATTAGTGAATATGTGACATAATCAGGGATCATGGCAAAAACCAACATCAACACAAAGAGCACATAAAAATAGGCCCAGAATTGAACCTTGCATCTTGACGCTGTGAGACCAACAGTACTTGTAGGAACGGGGGAATATCCTTTTGTATTATTTCAGAGCTCTGCAGCACCAAGATAACCGTGAGCTTGCAAATCATAGCCTTCTAATACAGTAGGTTGGTTGTCATCTGTAATTTAGCACTTAAGCAACCTCCAAGCCTCTTTCATTTATTTCAAGATGTCTGCAACTAGCAACTAGCCATTCGTCCATTGTCTATACCCGCTTATACCTAATCAGGGTCACAGGGATCTGTTGGAGCCCAGCTATCATTAGACGTAAGGCAGAGGTACAACCTGGACAGGTCACAAAGTTCATCACAGGGCCACATACAAACAAACAAACAACCGAAGAACTCACACTTAAACATATGGTCAGTTTAGAAATCACCAGTTAACCAAAGATACATGTGATAAACTGTGGGAGGAAACTGAAGTACCCAGAGGGAATCTCATGCAAGCAAACGTGCAAACACCACATGCAAACTCCTGCCGGTGATACGAATCTGGGACCCTTTTGCTAAGAGGCAACATGCACTGCAACTAGTTATATTTATAATGAATATGAAAAATGTTGAACCAAGATGACCCTCAGGTTTACTTTTTTTTACTGTGTTTAACCCGCTTCTAAAACCTCCAAATTGCTCAGAAAGCCTCTGATCCAAAAGCATTAAACAGAACCTTGGAAATTGACATTCTCCAGATTCAAGGTCATACAATGTCAAAGTCCAACACAGTTTTTCTTACTGTACCCCCATTAATTATGAACAAAGGTTGGTCCTGCTCACTAGAGGATTTGTGGCATGTCTAGAAACTCTCTTATTTAGGAGATTGTAAAAGCGCATATATCCTAGTTTAATATTGATAGCATGGCCCAGCAACATCTCTCTCACTGTGTTCTGCCAAAAGATTTCATTTCTGACCTTTACACCTCAACAGCTTTTCAGTTTTTTTTAGCCACAACCTGAAATCTACTGCATAATCCATCAAAAGTGTCTTAATAACGTACAGAAAACTTTACAGAACGATGTGGATGGAGGATTAGATCACATTGGTTCCCTGAAGCAATAAGAAAAGATAATCCTATAAAACACACTGGCTATAGAACAGATTTATTACAAGCAAGCTGCTAGAGGATTCGACCAAAAGCACAGCCTGTGGGGGAAATGCAAAAAAGACTACAAATGGAAAGAAAACTTGACGGGGATTCAAGAATGGCAACTTCAGCAGTGTTTTTCCTGTATGGCTTCTGCATAGTGCAGACTCAGATACAGATCTGTGTTACAGAAGAGCCAAAGAGACTCCTATGATTTATTCCTTACATCACTAGTCTATGGCATAATGACTGTTCGGTGCCAGCAGAGAGATGCAAAGATAAGACATAGATACCAATTCTTTCTGGAGCCCTTAGAAAAAGATGCGAGATACTATGAAGACTTTTTTTTTTTTTAAAAAAAAAAAAAAAATTTAGCTCTGGATATGGAGGCGAAAAAATGATGGGTGTCAAAATTGCAGCAAATACAAAGTCTATTCCAGGAGCACTGAGTAGAGGGACGATAAAGGGATGCTGGCTGACCATTGGACACACTGTACACAAACTTTAACACTTTTCTACCAGCGATTAGCCAATCAGATGCCTACAGGAAAATAGACATTATACGCAATCCAATGCTCAGCAAAGCACCAATGTTTCCTGCTGTGTCTAAAGTCTTAAATTAATTACCAGGAAAACAATCACTGCAATTTTTTAAAACTGTGATTCATTTTTGTATTCTATAATAATGGCTCCCTGGCCAGCTTACATCAATAATTATGAGCAAGTTTATCAAGGCACGCTCAACATTGAAGTTTTTTTTTTTTTGTCTGGCAGACTTGGTTGCGTGAAGAAACAATTTTGATAGCACATTAATAATTACAAGCAGGCATTTCAATTTCTATTAGTTGTTCTGTGAAGCAGAATTCAACAAAATTTACAGCTCATCATGAACTGCAGCTTATTGTTTATTCCTGTGGCCTTTGTGAAGCTGCTACAAGGTAATTGCCTGTCAGACAACTTTGATAAAAATAGAAGGATTTCACTGCAGGGAACAGAAGGAATAATTGTGCATGATACAGACTGATTAATCATAAGAATTGTCCTGCAAGCTGTCAGTGATTCTGCCATTTACATTTAAAGAAATAAACTCTCTCGTCTTCTTTAGAAACAGCTGCAGGCCTGTCATTTTCCTGCTAACATGTACACACGTTAGTTATATAAATATTGCACGCAATCACATTTTAGCACCCAACAATTTTGCAGTGAAGTCAAATGATAAATCCATTAGCACACCGTGCATTTATTCATTTCGATTTTTATGACAAAATTGCTGCTTTCTTCTTAAGACAGCCGTAAAGACGCAGTTATTCAATCGTGCATTAGATACGAAGCCTCAAATAAAATGATGTTTATAAAGTCAAAATATTTCCTGTGAATCTTTATCATTAGCTTTATCTGACTGTAATTCATAGGAAAATTTAGCATTGAGCACATTCGGTATACCTGTATTCACAACCTGATATTTATTATTTATATATTTATGGACAACTTTTTTATTAATGATCCATCACATAAAAGAATAAAAATGTGACCACATGTGGGTTAATTTTGTATTAAATAATCGAATCACAATCATTTTTACAGATTTAGTAAGCAAACTAAACATAGAGGAAAACAAAGCTGATTAACCACATAAAACCACCCCAGAAGAGCTGTTTATGTTCTCAGTGACAGTATTTATTCTCAACAGATCTTTCAGCTTTCCAACCAAACTCTAAACAGGGACATGTGGAAGTGACAATGCACAAGTGTTGAACGTAAATCTGACAAAATACACCCTGCCCTTTAAGGGATTATTAACCAGTGTCCTTCTTGGGAAATATACAATGTTGTATTTGGAAAGTGTCCTACCTCACAACTAATTACATTCTATTTTACTTCCTCTTTCTCGGCACAATAGCTTTAACACTGCGATCAATCGGAAAAGCAATCAATAATCAGACTGTTATTCAGAATCTTTAAAGTTATGTATTGTCTGGCACTGTCTCAGGAATAGTTTACTCTATATAGACAACAATTTTGGACACCTGATCATTACATTAGTGTGTGTAAATTAATCACCACACTTGAATGAAAGGCTTCTGAGGTGCAGTTTATTCCGTCCAGAGTTTGTTCACAGGGGTTGAGGTTAGGGCTCTCTGCAAAACACGTCGGCATTTTGTCGGCAACGCTCCATGAGCTCCAGGGCTTTGTGCACAGGAACAATGTCATGCTGGGTCTGTCACTTCCAGTGAATAAATAATTAAATGCTACAACATACAAAAACACTCGACACAACTGTGTGCCTCCAACCTATGCATACAGATTAAGGATCGAACTATATCTAACAAGCCGAAAGGAGGAAACGGACAATAATTACTACATGACTGCGTGGCATAGAAGAAGAGGATATCATGCCAAGAACAATGGGCATGGAAGTGAAAGAAGACATAGAGCAATAGATTTCCAGGACTTATACTTCAGGAACCTTTACAAACTAAAAACAAGACACCCCTTATCTCACAAACAGAAATTGGACACACTGAACTATGATGTATGGTTTAGAGACAGTGGTGCTGAGGAAGAGACAGGTGGCAGGGCTGAAAGTAGCAGAGCTGAAGATGTGGGGGGTTTTTCGGGAGTGATGAGCTTGGACAGGATTAGGAACGAGTTCATCAGGGAGACAGCTCATGTTAGATGCTTTGGAGAAAGTTAGGGAAGCCAGATTGAGGTGGATTGTACATGTACAGAGGAGGGACAGTGAATATATTGGTAGAAGGATGTTAGAAATGAAGCTACCAGGCAGAAGGCAAAGAGGAAGACCAAAGAGGAGGTATATGGATGCCATAAACGAGGACATGACGTTAGTGGGTGTGAGTGAAGAGGATGTAGAAAATAGGGTTAAGTGGAGACAGATGATTCGCTGTGGCGACCCCTAAAAGCCAACAGCCGAAAGGAAAAGAAGAAGACAGGACATACTGTAGACAATGGACATATATTTTTCTTCTATAAATGCAATGCAAAACAGGAGAACCGGCAGCACAGCGGCTTAGTGGTTAGCACTGTTGCCTCAAAGCAAGAAGGTCCCAGGTTCGATTCCCAGGCAGGGATCTTTCTGTGTGGAGTTTGCATGTTCTCTCGCCCGCAGCCCCCCGCTTGTGTGGTTTTACTCCGGTTTACTCCCACAGTCCAAAAGCATGTATGTTAGGTTGATTGGTAATTCTAAATTGCCCATGAGTGAGGCCCTGTGATGGACTTGTGACCTGTCCAGTGGGGACCCCTACCGCCTTTTTGCCCTGTCAGAGACAGTTGGGATAGACTCCAGCAGATCCCCGTGACCCCGAATTAGGAGTATAAAAGATAAATGAATGAGTCCTAGCAGGGTAGAGCCTGGATCCCTGATATGGTCATGTGACCTACGATCAACCTAAAGCCCTGTTATGGTCACGTGACTTTTTATTTGTGACGCTTATTTGCAACTAAAGGTAGAAATAAATCAGATTGCTTATATCGCGTATACAGCGTTTACATATCGCATAAACACTTCAGTCTTTAGGATTTATGTAGATATTTTTGTGCTGTGATATAAATATTGACGTACAGATCCGATGTCTAATAAAACATTCGAAATAAACGGTGATATAGTACAAGACAGGGTGATCGTTCCATACACTGTAATGAGCAGTCTAAATAAAATGAAAGATTCGGACAGGATGAAACCATCCCAGTAAAAGCTCCATGATAATAAAATCACTCCGGTTTCATATGTAAACGGCTTCTCTGCACTGGAATGCATTAACCCGCATGAGCGCATTGCAGCTGGACCATAACGATCTTTCACTTTACTTATTTATTCGCCTCTGGTTCTGTCTTTTGATTTATTTCATTTAAGCACTTGATTTTGCTGCTAATTTCTCTCTACCAGAGATCTTGAACACAATGCCAGCAAGTTGATTACCACAAACACACACACACACACACACACACACACACACACACACACACACAATGCTGGCAGCAGAAATAGCCCAACATTTAGTCAGTCAGTTTAGTAAAAAAACCTCTTTAGATCATCACTATAAGTCACCGTGGAGATCGAATGTCCGAGTTTTAATGTCCGATCTCTCAGGATAAAAATATTCCTGCTTTATAACGTCAAAGGAGGAAACCCGTGCTTTAAATTGATCGCAGATTTTAGATTAAGGATTAAATAAGGGTTGTACGTCAGTTTGGACATTTACACACACCAAAAAAATCATCTGTTCAGCTTCCAGAGTTAGTTTAAATATCGCGACGGGTTTGACTTACCTCTCCTTTGGCGTGAGCAAAACGCGATGTTTTGGTTATTTCTCTGTCTCCATCTGACTGAGTGCGTCATGTCACTGAGACTTCCGCGTTAATAGGAACACGCAAAAAAAAAAAGAACGAAAGCGTAAAACTGCGCATGCGCCGTCTTGTAATCCAACTTCAAGTCTACTTAGTCTAAAAACTCGCATTCAGATCAGCTAATTCGAATCTTATGCACATATATTAAGTTGTTAAAAACACTAGACCTGTTTTTTTATGGAGTCATTGAATTTTGGAATAATTATTAAAAGGCATCATTAAAAGCAGCAGTTAATAATCATAATCATAATAATAATAATAATAGTAAAAATGATCTTTGATTATGGTGTGCTGTTACTTGCATCACTGTTACAAAACCCTGGTGGTTTCCAAGTCCTTTTTTGAGAAATTTCTGTTGTTAAGTCAACCGGTGGGCCAGTACATTTTTAACAGTGGGCTTGTCCTATTATTAGACAACAATTGAGAAAAACTGGCATTAATAATTAGCAAATGGATGGACTGTGATTCATTGTTCATACCAGTAACACACCTAGTAAATACCAAACTAGTGTATGTGTGTGTGTGTGTGTGTGTGTTGTGCATGCAGCATTAACCTGTTAAACAGGCTCCTGTCTAGAAAGTTTCTTAAAGACAAGCCGTTTGATCACTATGCGATTATAATTCCTATTTAAATAAGAAGGCAACAGTAAAACCTGGAAGAAGGGAAAATCTTTTTTTTTTTTTTTTTGTATTATAGCCTCTTCTGTCTTTTAGTTTCATAATAAGTCAAATGTACAAACGGTTACAGATCTCCCCCATCCCCTGACTGAGCTTGCGTAATATAATATAAGAAATGATATGTATCCAACTTGGTTTGCACAATAAAACCACTCAATATGTCTATATCATCTTCTAATGTGACTATCAATCACACTGCGTATTATAGTTTAGTTTCAACCAGCCAAAGAGAACAGGTTTCGGGGAACGTCAGAATGATTTAAAAGGTAAACAAGTCAAACAACAAACTATTCAGCTTTCTATGTAATAAAAATGAAAAACGAGATGGTGCTGGCTGGCTGCCATCCTATCACATTAACTTTATATAGCCTATGCCATCAGTCCCTACTGTGAACATGGTCATGTCTTAATGAAGAGAGGTAGAATCAGTAACCAAAGATGATAATAAATAGCGACTTCTGGGGAATGCTTATTTGCAGGAGTGAAAGTATGCTGACCAAAAACAGCTGTTAAAATGAATGGAATATTAAGAACGGTTCAAGAGCCGGATTAAAAAAAAATCCCATTCTGCATTTAGTGTAAAATAAGGGAAATTATTCTAGTATTGAATGCAAATGTAGAGACTAAAACGGCTTTGTGAGGGGATTTCTGTGTAGGACCGTTAGGGAAAGTTGACAGATAAAACCAGCTTTATTTGTATTTGTATAAACAACATTAAGGCTGTTGCTCTCAGAGATCTGCAATAAAAGTGCCCAAGTCTGGTCAATAACTCAATAAAACCAGTTCGAATTAGGGATGCACCGATACCATTTTTAAAGAGAGTACCAATATTTTTTTCCTGGTACTCGCCGATACCGATATTTGTACTTTTTTGGTTTTGTTGGATTATTTATTATTTGGCTTTTTTTAATAGATTAATTTTAGAAATATTAATTTTGCAATATTTACACCTCACTTAGCCTGACATCCTGTCGCTGCTGGATCACTTAATGTTACTTCGTGCACAAAGAGTTCTGTCAATGACGTCACAACAAGTATGGGTCATTTTTTACAGTACATGAGCTCAATACCCAGCATCCCTTGTTCTAATGAAAAGAATAAAAGAATTAGAAGCAGATTTATGTAAACAGAGAGTGTTTACACACTAGGGCACTTGCTTAAAAGTAATATTTTCTTCAGAAAGAATCAGCATGTTTATTATCCACACTAATGCAGTCAATGTAAAAATAATAAAACATAAAAGGAAACAAGAACATTTCGTTTTATTTATATTCCATTTTATTAGATTAACTTTTAAATAAATACTGAACATTTTAACAGCTGATCGTGCTGATCGTGGTGCAATTTAAAAAATATATACAGCGACTCAGCTTAGTGTTCTTCAGCCAACCAAGCCCTTCTTACATTTATTAATATGCTACGTGGCTATACTGCATAGTTACAGCTCTAAACTTGTTGCCTATTTAAAGTGAAACCTATAACAGACGTTTTCTTTTATAATACACATGTGCAGTACTTGGTGTGTCGAATGCATTTGTAGCGCTGTAGGCCTAAAATGGACCAATGTAAAGAAAGATGAAAAAAAGATGCGATGTCATTATTATTATTAAAGTGCATCCAGCAAAGACTTGTCTTATAATGCTTTTAAAAACAAATAGAAATATATCATATATTCATATATTTCTAAACATACAGTTTGTGGTAAACACCTGTTTTGTTTTTATATTCTATATGTATGAAGAAAACACATTTACATGACAAAAGAACTCGTTGTTGAGCGAATATGGTGATAAGACCACACTGCTGATTTAGGTCTCGTTCTTTTTTAATTATGCTTTCGTTTCGTACATCATTCCCCCCCACCTTCATACGTAGGGTCTTTATATTTTGGGCAGCTTTGGTGCGCTGATGAGGGGGTTGGACTTCTGGAGGAAGCGGCGGCCTGCGCTTTTGTAGTCATAGGCGCAGTTGTGGGTCTCGGCATAGCGGTGCGTGGAGCAGAAATTGTTGCCACACCTTTAATTAGGAAAACAGAACTATTATCAGACGAAAAAGCAGCAAAAAAAATCTGTTTAGTGAAAATGTGTAGTGCATCCACAGGTGTTTGAAATGGTAACAAAAAAAAGCATTCTGTGTGATTACTATTCCAACAATAGTAAAAACAGATATTTAACGATCGAATCAATTTAAAATAAGGTAGCATGGCTCTGTCTTTATTCCATTCTCTGTCTTACGATGTAACTGACTACATGTTTCAAGCTAAGTGGTAACTCAGTGGTTAAGTTTGACCCCTAGAACCATTGGTAAGTAATATTTGCGCAAGTTTCTTGTCCTTTATTTGCTCATCTGTATAAATGAAATAAATGCTGCTCCGGATAAGAACGTCTTCTAAATGCCAGAAAGTAAATCAACAAATCAGAACATTATAACAAATCAGTGCTGTATTTAGTTACAAAATAACTACCAGGAATTTTGATGTTGGCCAGAATTGACCAGCCATAATACAACACCAAAGCATCCTGGAGCACAGCTGCTATTTTAGAACCAGTCAATTGAAAATCTCAACAGCCCGAGAACGAGCTGACCCTACACCTGAACTGTAGCGCTGAAATAACACAGCATAATTCAACAACTTACTTTATTCTATGACAATCAGAAAGAGTTTTGGAAATTCCATGAGGAACTGCAGGCTTGTGAAGCAGAGAAAATGAACACTTATTCCGATCAACGCTTAGACGTGTCTAACGAATGTGAACTTTATAAACCTCACAGCGTGAAGCAAAGCATAAAAAAAACAAGACACACACAGAGAGCTAACTGCAACTGTCTGCATTCTGAGCCACATACCTGCATTCATAGCTGGTGGCTAGCCCGGTCTTCCTCCTACATACAAAGCAGTGTTTTGAAGATTTCTTCTTTGAGCTCAGAGGAACTTTTACAGGAGGGAGGTGATATGTTGAAGAGCCTAACCATTTTAACAGAACAGAAGATGTTTCTAATAAATCATACTGAAAGACAACAGAGTAATGCAGTATGCAATAAGCAAAAAATGATACACCGAAACAGGTTAAAAAAAAAAACTGCATTGCCACAATAAAAAACATTGCCGTTATACCAATGACGCACCAAGAAAGAATAAATAGAGAAGTGGTAGCACAGTGGTTAAGGTGTTGGACTGCTAATTGGAAGATTGTGGTTCAATTCTCAGCACCACCAAGTTGCCACTGCTGGACCCCTGAGCAAGTCTCAGTTGTATAAATAAGATAAAAGCAAGTCGCTTTAGATAAGGGCATCGGCCAAATGACGTTAATGTAAATGAATAGCATTCTGTCTCTTCTTTTAGTTTGGGACCAACTAATCATAGGCTTCATTATGCAGGAGACAACAGACCTGCTATACTCCAAGTGTGTTCAGTTTTCCTGTGTATAAAGTAAATCGACAAGAAGCTGTCAATTGTCTTAGATAAAGCATGCTCATCTTTTACAGATCAGCCGATAATCAATTTACACTACCTTACACTACTATTAAATTATCGGATTAGTAATATCGGATCCACCAATATTTTTAAAATAATTGTTAGAATAATTTTTTCACTCTTTATTTGTTACTGGTTTGTTCACCTGCTGACAGCTTTATTTGAAACATTTAACCAAAACCTTTATTTATTTTTCATTTATTCCTTTATTACGTTTAACTTTAGTCCCTATTTATCTTGATGTAGAATAAGAGTTTTCTTTCTTTTTTTCTTGCGAAAAGGCAGTAAGATTACAGTTCTACATAAAAATGATTGTTTAGGCTAGTACTGCAAAAATCATACACCAGTCAATTTCTACCGATTTCAGTATTAGTTTTAGAGGGAAAAGCTGCCAAAATGACAAAACTGGGCACCCGTCGTTATTCAGAAAAGCCAGGTGTCAGTTAAGGTTTTTCCTTTTAACCACACAGAAGCCAAACCCTTGTCTATTTCAGGGCAAGTCTAACAGATAGAAGAAAGAAAATAACTTTAGACACCTGATAACGTACAGCACCTGGTTCAGAGAATTATGAGAGGCTACATATCCAAAAAGCAGCCACACTGAAGACCAGAAACAGAAGCTCCTACATGCAAAGTCAGCCGATATTGCTTTGTAGCGACACTGATAGCTAGCGTTGACTGTACTTGCTGCTAACCTGTTCATTAGCTAATAGTTTTTTAAAATACATACTGGATTAAAAAAAAAAAAATAGTACTGAACTTTATTGCACCAAAAGTTTAACACATAAAATGAAAACTCCTTTAAAAATGTATTAGTAAATGTTGAAATAAAAAAAACAAAAACAATAAATAATACTTTTTAAGCATTGATTTTTGTTTTTGTTCATTTCAATTTACAAATTTTCTGATTTAGATTTTTTTGTTGGCTGCATAAACGGCATGCAGTTTGCGCTCTTTAGTCACAGGCTTTAAATATGCAACTTCGCTGGCTAATGAATGCAACCAGCTGGATATGAACTAATGCAAATTAATGGTAACAATCATGACATTAAATGTTTGGTTCAGACTCACATGTATTTTTGTCACATTATTTTGGCTGCGTGAGGTTTTGCCAATATTAGCATCCTCTCAGCAAACACACTGCTGTTCTTTTACCACTAATGCAGCAACTAGTCAACAAATGAATCGGTTTATATTGACAAACGGCCAAAAAGATACATCGATCGATAAGTCTAATGTTCTCATTATCCGACTGTCTCACTGCAACATACTTGGAAAGCGCACGATGCCACGTGATAAAGAAACTTGGACAAGCAACAGAAGCTCTAGTCTAGATGCTGAGGCATAAGATTGGATTTGTAGTTGTGTTCCACAGCCATTAGTTCTGATATCAGAGAGATCGGCATGTTGGGGATGAGATGCAGTTCAGAACATCACAAGCACCCGCTGCTGACGAATGTTTTACGTTCGCACCCACACCCACAAATATCCATTTCTAGCTGCCTTGAAGCTTTACTGTGGCAGTTCTTATCTTATTAGCTGTAGTGTGAACTCAAGTTTATTTAAAGAGGAAACAAAGCCGGTCATGGATTGCATTCCCTGTTGTTTGGTTTACTGTATAGTTAATAGTAAATGCTAGTGAAGAACTGATGCCTTATGCACAATGCTAGGAGTATAAAATGTTTAGAAGCCTCTATACAGCAGCGTTATAATGTCATGCTGCCCTTTGAGTCCTGAACACACTCCCATCATCTTTCTGATGCATGACTGCACTAAAAACATCCACAAAGTGGTCAGATATTTTTAAACGCCTATTATCCTTTACAATTTAACTGCTAATTTGCTGCCTGGCCACAAATAACAGTAAACAATGAATGATTCAGTCTTTCCAGCTGATTCATCCTATTTTTAGTTATTATTAGCACAGCTTTTAAAACAGGTGTAACGAATTTGATTAAATAAAGCATTGTACAGTCGCGCCGGAATTTTAATGCTTTTAATGGGAGACCTCATGCGTGCAATTTAGGGATGACTCTGGCTGTGACTGAAAGCATCTTAGAGAATCGATGTCTGGTTCCCAGGCTGAAAGACGTGTGTCCTGTTCCACTGAAACCTTCATTTTTAACATACTGACTGAAAAGAGTCAATACAAAAATAGACTAAACGTCGAAGTCTTTAGTTCTTTTAGAAATACATTTACATTTGCCAGACGCCCTTATTCAGAGTGACTTACATTTATCTTATTTGCTTGCTCAGGGGCCCAGCAGTGGTGCCTTAATGGAGCTGGGAATCGAAACTACAGTCTTCCGGTTGGTAGTCCAACACCTTAACCATGAGCCACCATTTCCCCACAGTAGAAATAGTATATTATACTATTCAATTCAATTCAATTTTTTAGTTTAAATTAAACAATTTGAAATGTGCAAGCCTAAGGGGGACCCCCTCCCCCAAACATGTCTACTATAAATGAGCAACAATTATAATCTTTTTCTAGGATACCATAATTGTAGTTTTAGACAAGAGATCGACCGATAAAATCTGAAATCTTTCCTGATATTTAAGCCTTTTTCTATCAGGTTAGATAACATCGGCTCTAACGATATATGGTGCCAGCTTGTGGGTGTTTTAAGAATTGCATGCAAGACTATCACCATGGCAGTGCAGATTGTCGTGTCGGAATCTTTTTACCTGGTTTAACTGAAATACGGCAAAATTGATTGTTAAATCTTTTATCATTTTGTAAAAGCAGAAGTACAATAAAACAAGTATCGGTTTACAGTCACATACACATTTACATTACTATTACCGATTATTTACACCAATGTATCGGTTCTAAATAATAAATCAATATCAGTTAATCTCTTTTAGTAGCGCTGGTCTGCCACTAGAATTAAACACCTTTTCTTTTTTTTTTTTAAACTGGAGCGAACAGCACAACAGGATTTTTGGTTTAAACTGGTAGTTTAAGTAGTGTTTTATTCAGAGCCTTTATCTTGCTTAAGACAAATCCAGTGACACAGGCACCAACATCTAATGTAATTCTGCTATTTTATCCGGTACTAAATTATTGAAAAAGAGACACACAAACTCCCTAACTGCTATTTTACAGAGGATGACATGCTTTGTGGAGAAAATTATACGGCTCTGACACATAGTATAATTGAGTCTCTGTGATGGATTCTTTTGCAATAGATCTTTTTAACAAAGTGTCTCCAGAATGTAAAGACTCACCTAGCCGCTTAATTGAACTGGAAGGTCCACATGATAAATCCAAGATTCGCGATGGCTAAAAACACAATATTTTGTAAATCCTTTTACCAATATAACTTAATCAATTTCCTTGTAAAGTAAGCACCACTTTATTAGTATACTTTATAACTAGGCCAAACGCTATTTAACTATGCTATATAACTGCTTGAGAGCAAAGATGTTCGAATTTCAGTCAAACTTACCGTGTGTGCTGCTCTCTGCAGTGGAACTATTCTCTGAAGCAGATCCCTCTGCAGCAGATGGATGTTGGCTTGCAAGGAGGCGTTTGCACCACGCAAGCTGTCCATATCACAAGACCTTGCAGATTTTCTATGGATGTTACTCACAGAGCCAGACAACTCAATAGAAACGTTGTTGGGCATACTGGTGAGGTCCTGTGCCTCACTCTTGCATGCTTTGTCTGACCGCTTGCCGGGTGAGTCCATTCTGATGGCGTGGAGAGAAGGAGTCTGAGAAAATGGGCACGGTGGAATGGCAGGCCCTCTGTTAGAGCCTAGAAAGGGGTGAGACACCTCTCCGGTAAAATCTGTGAAAGGTCGAGGCACATGTGGAGGAGTGTGAAGCGAGTTCAGTGCAGCTCTGTCAGATTGGGACTGCAGTGTCTTGGTGCCTACTGACCATGTGCTAATAGTGTCTAAGCCTACAACCTGGGACAGTAGTGGAGTTGCAGTCAGGTGCTTGTTCACAGCTTCTATAGAGTCCAGACTGGTATCCGACTGAGCGGAAACATCCAGACTCAGCGGCTCTGGAAGCGGGTTATTAAACAAAATAGGTTTTGAAGGCTCCATCATAACCCCATCTTCCAGTAGCATTAGTCCGTCAGCCTGTATCTTTGTCTCTTCTTCAGCCTCTAGACCAGACAGGACAGAAAACGGAGGCTGCAAACAGCTTGTTACAGCTTTTGGCCCACCCACATTCAGCGTGGATACTTTAGAGGGTAGCGTAATGTTTCTGGTGGTGGACTTACTCCATGGCTTTTCCTCCTTAATGATGTATTTGCTAGACGTTGTCTGGGAAGGAAAGGTTTGTCCAAGAGCTGAGTTTGATTGACAGGTGAAAGGGGAGCCAGCTTCAGAGAAAGACTGTTGCTGATCTCCAGTCAGAGGTAGTTGTGTTGAAGGAGTATGGCCAATCTGAGGAAGGATGCGGAGCATGCGGTGGTGGCGAGCAGAGCCAAGGGTGCCACTAAAAGGACGCGGACCACCAGGAGGCCTCACTCTTAACTTAGTAGACTTCTTGGGCTAAATGCAACAGGCCAAATTAATTTATTAGAGGATTAAAAATAAAAAAAAAGAGATACCAAATGTCATATCCAAGTTTGTTTCTGTGACAATTCTAATAAAAATAAAGCCTCGTTGTAAAACATTTTCGGTTTCATTTATTTATACATTCATACACTTCATCCTAATACCTTTTTACTGAGGTCCATATTCTCCATCCTAGCTTTGAGTAGCTTCATCTTGTTCATAGTAATGGAGTTCTCCAGGGTCAGCTGCGCAGAGGAAACGCCCACACTCTCCTCATCTTCCTCTGAATACCCATTGTGAACTAAACCACTGCTGAACCAAAGACATGCACGACAAACCCACTGAGGCATTATTAATTATTATTCTAAATACTGTTACAAAACATTCACACACACACACACAAAGATACTAAAAAAAACTTTAGCAGCTATAGGCACTTCTAACTCACCTTCACTAAAATATAGAACATGTCTTCTGCTTTAAAAAAAGTTCCAGTCTATTGGTGTTAACCTGTGTTTTTCAAAAATAAACAAACCTCAGCGACTTAGTCACAGGCGTCAGAGATCCTTCTCCACGGTCCATCACCCGGAAGACATTGAGCTGGTCACCATCTTTGTACACCAAGAAGGTGACCTGTTTATTAGAGAGAGACTTTTCGTCTTTCTTTGACTCCGAGCAGTCAGACGTATCCTTAACCGAGTTCTCAATGGTCACTAATATTCAAAAAAATAAAAAATAAAATAAAATATGGGAAATATCATGTATTGCTCATTTTACCAGTCAAAGTTTGGGTCAAAGTTCTTAGTTAGTAATAAGTCAGACACCTCGTTTGGTGTTGATAGGCCCACCCCTCATGGCAAGGACTAGCTTGAGAGTGCAACCTTCTGCGATGCTGTAACAACAGTGACTTATTATACCAAACAAACAGCAAGTACTGGTTCGAATTAAAGCTTACGTTTTTTTAATCTATACAACTAAATTAACCCAGATTAAGCAACATGACTTCAGCAACTGAACCAGAACAGGAAATAAGACTTATGTGTTGAAGAAATATTCGGCTGCTGACATGTTTACAATCAGAAGATAAACAATTACCTGTAGTCATTTAAACAGTAATCATCGTCAAGTTCCAAGCTGTTCCAGATCAGATGCTGATGAGCAACAGGGATACCTGAAATAAACAAAGCTAGTTGGCAAGAGGCATTCGAATAGAACAAGGTACAGGAACGAAGTAAAGGGCAAAGCCTGGATATCTGCAGATGTTATTGCATAATTTAATGAACGCCAGATGCAGTATAACAGAAACAAATAAAACAAAAACGGGGCACCAGGCTGCTTGAAACCAACTGTACAAAGTGGCTTAATACTTGCACAAAAATACTCTACGGTCTTTGAAATGTTAAGGTCATAATGAAATTATATGCATTTTATATCTGAAAACTGTAACTCACTAAAACACTTATCACTGCTTATTCATCTCAAATTAGATTGATATGAAACAGAAATATAAGTAGTACATGTTGCATTGCAGGTGTTGATTAATACATGTCACAACAGATTGATATGAAACAGAAATGATGATATTACGTTACACACTGCAGGTGTTTGGAAATAACCCATGGGGAATAACCCATGTCTCAGTGCTGCCCCCTAGTGCAGATGTCATGTACTAAATCAGACCAGAGATAATCTTAAACATGTTTAACAAAAGGAAGTAAAATCTCCAGGTCTCACTTGGAATAAAAATAAGACTCTCGTGTATATGAAGGCACACAAAGAATACATATTTTAGAGAAGATTCCTGCTTGTGTGTAGAAAATCATGTAGAAAATGAGAGAATAAAAAGTCCTTTTGGGAAACGAGCCAGCCTAATGCATAACTAGTTGCTTGACCAAAGCAAAAAAGTCTATTTTTAAAAGGTATAATAGAACAAATATTTTTAATAAAACAACCACAAACCTTTAAAATGCGAGAAACCAATTACACCCATGTGTTCTTATTAGTTATGCTGCTACAGATTATTGTTACTATAATAATATTATTACACATCTAGAATGCTTTTCACGAATCTTTGGACCGGGCAATAATGTTAACGGAGGAGATCTGGGGTGCAATCAGTGTTCCTGTTTATTCTGAACGGTGTACTGTGTCGATAAGGTCAGGGCGCTGTGTAGGACACACACAATTCTTCCACTCAAACCTTGGCAAATTCAGGTCTTCATGTAGTGTGTGCTTTGTGTAGAGATGCACCGTCATTCTGAGCTCTTAGTTCCAGAAAACTTCACGTGTCCAATCATGTGGAAACAATTTAAAGATAACACACTTATATGGGTGTGCTGACTTGGTCATATAGTGTAACGGGAAGTTAAAATGTAAATAAGTTAAAGAATATGCTGGATGAATAGGTTATTTTTGTTGTTTAATTGTTTTTTTGTTAGAAACATGACTGATCATGCCTGTCAGTTTTAGTTTACGGTATAAAATGACAATATGCAAACCTTTTTTTGAACCTGCTCGGCACGAAAAAAAAACAAAAAAACACCTGAAATGCTGAGGTTTTGTGCTATCTCACTTCTCAAATCTCATCAACACCACAGTTCTCAAGACAGCTTTCCGTGAAAAGAAAACAGGTTTTTTTGGGTTGTTTTTTTTTTTCTTTTTTCTTTTTACAGACTGATATTTACATTTACATTCACAGCATTTGGCAGACGCCCTTATCCAGCGCCATTGACATTCATCTTTTTAATACAACTAAGCAATTGAGGGTTAAGGGCCTTGCTCAGGGACCCAGCAGTGGTGGCTTGGTAGAGCTGAGAATTGAACCCCGGTCTTTCTGATATCAATCCAACACCTTAACCACTAAGCAATCACTTCCCAACATATAATACAGCAACCCAACGCGATGTTCTCTTATACAATCACACACTATATGAACATTACTTTGTAATGCACTTCAAACCATCTCACTGTAAGTGACAGATTGTACAGTTCTTTCAGGACTTCAATATTTTTATTTAAAAAAAACAAAAACGGGGCACCAGGCTGCTTGAAACCAACTGTACAAAGTGGCTTAAAAAATGTGAAAGGTTAAGGTAATAATGAAATTATAGGAAATCAGAAAACTGGTAATCACTAAAACTTATCACCGATTATCATAGAAATAGATGATATGAAACCAAAATATAAGTAGTACATGTGCATTGCAGGGGGTGTTGATGAATAATGTCAAAAATTATATGAAAAAAAAATGATATTAATTACACCACTGCAGGTGTTTGGAAATAACCATGGGGAAGAACCCAGTCCTCACTGCCCCCCTACAGATGCAGGTGTAAAATCAGACCAAATAATCTTAAACATGTTTAACAAAAGGAAGTACCAATCCCATATCACTTGGAATAAATAAGGGATCAGTGAATGAACGCAAAAAGAATACATAGTTAAAATAGAGAGATTAATAGAAAATCTATAGAGATTAAAATAAAAAAAAGAGTACTAAATGCATATACCAAAAAGTTTCTGTGAACAATTCTAATACAAAATAAAGCCTCGTTGTTAAAACAGTTTCGGTTTCATTTATTATAAATTATCCTTCATCCTAATTACCTTTTTAGGAGGTTCATATCTCCATCCCTAGCTTGAGTAGATTCTTTGTCATAGTAATTTCAAAAAAGCTGCGCAGAGGAAACGCCCAATTCATCATCTTCCTCTGGAATACCCATGGAACTACACCAATGACTGAAACAAAATGCACGACAATTTTTCACTGATGGCATTATTATCTTTCTAAATCAGTAAAAAAATCACACACACACAGATACTAAAAAAACTTAGCTATATAGGCACACTTTAACATCATTCATAAAATATAGAACATTGTCTCTGCTTTAAAAAAGTTCCAGTATATTGGTGTTAACCTGTGTTTTCAAAATAAAAAAAACCTCCGCGAATTTACTCCACAGGCGTCAGAGATCCTTCTCCACGGTCCATCAAAGAAATGAGTGGTCAAATATGGACACCAAGCAATGACATGTTGATAAAAAGTAGAAGAGATTTCGTCTTTCTTTGACTACGAATCAGACGTATCTCTTAACCGATTCAAAAGTATAATATTCAAAAAAAAATAAACTAAATACAATATGGGAAATATCATTGCATTGATCAACAGTCAAAGTTTGGGTCAAGTCTTAGTTGTAATAAGTCAGACCCTCGTTAAAATGGTTATTAGGCCCACATAACAGGACTAGCTTAGTGAAAACCTTCTGAAATGCCTGTAAACAACAGTGACTGATTATACCAAAACAACAGCAGCAAGTACTGGTTCGAATAAAGCTTACGTTTTTAATCTATACAACTAAATAACCAGATAGGCAACATGAATAGCAAAAAAAAGGAAATAAGAATATTGTGATGATTCAAAGAAATATTCGCTGCTGACATGTTTAAATCAGAAGATAAACAATTACCTGTAGTCATGTTAACAGTAATCAAACGTCAATTCCAAAGTTGTCCAGATCAGATGCTGATGAGCAACCAGGAAAAAAAAAAAAGGGCAAGAGGCATTCGAATAAGTACAGGAACGAAGAGAATAAAGGGCCAAAGCCTGGATATCGGCAGAAAAAAAAAAGTAATGAAAGCCAGAAAATAATAAAATATAAAAAATTATAAAACAAAAAAAAAAAATAAAAATAAATAAAATTAATAAAAAAAAATAAAAAAAAAAAATAAAATATAATAAAAAATAAAAAAAAAAAATTTTTTATAAAAGGATAACAATATAATAGAACAAATATTTTGAATAAACAGAAACAAATATTAAAACAAAAACGGGAGGGCGGCACCAGGCTGCTTGAACCAACTGACAAAAGTGGCTTAATACTTGCAAAAATACTCTACGGTTTTGACATGTTAAGGTCATAAGAAAATTATTATGCATTGTAATATGCTGAAACTGTAACTCACTAAACACTTATCATGCTTATTATCTCAATAGATGATCTGAAACAGAAATATAAGTAGTACATGTTGCATTGCCGGTGTTGCTTACTAATGTCAAAAGATTTATATGAAACAGAAAAGATGGGGATATTACGCTTACACCTGCGGTTTTGGAAATAGAACCCATGGGGAATAACCCATGTCCAGTCGCTGCCCCCCCTAGTGCCAGAGTCATGTACTTAAATCAGCCCCGAATAATCTAAACATGTTTAACAAAAGAAAGTTACAATATTTCACTTGGGATCGCAAAAGAAGACTTCGTGTAAAACGCACAACATAAGCAATAAATAAAAAGAAATCCTGGCTTGTGGTCTTTAATACCACTCCAAAAAAGAAAATGATGAGGACTAAAAAGTCCCTTGGGAAACGAGCCATAAATAAACTATGCTTGAAATAAAAAAGCACAAAGTCTATTTTAAAATAGAATGAAAAAATATTGGTTAAAGAAACAACACAAACCTTTAAAATAAAGGAAGAAAACAATTACACCCATGTTATCTAATTAGTATACTATCATAAAAGTATTGTTAACTTAAAAATATAGATACAATTAGAATAATTTAATAATGTTTAACGGAGGAATAATGTTAACGGAGGTGCAAATCAGTGTTCACATGTGATTCTGAACGGTGTAACTGGTGTCGATACGGTGCGAAAAAAAAAAAGCCACACATAGTTCTTGTCAACCATAGGGACACAAAATTCTTCGCACTAAACTTGGCAAAAATAAGGTTGCACAAATGATTTGAGCCTGGTAGAGATGGCAACGGTCATTATCCAATCATGTGAAAAATTAAAGATAACAACAATTATATGTCCAATCATGGGAACAAATTGAGATAACCACACGTATATTTGCATATATGTCAAAAACAAGGTTAAATGGTAATAAGTGAAAAATAGTGGATGAATAAGGGCATTATTTAAAATGTAAAAAGTTAAAGAATAGAAACATGAAATGATAATGCCAATTGAATGATATAGGGTAAAACGGATTATGACTTTATAGAAAATGACAATATTGCAAACACTTTTTTTACGGTATAAAATGAAAATAGTAAACAGATTGAAAATTAAAAACAAAAATAACAAAAAAAAAATAAAAAAAAATTGAAAATGCTGATTTTCTAAAAATCTCAAATAACACCACATAAAAAAACATCTCAAGACAAAAAAGAAAAAAAGGAAACAGGTTTTTTTTTTTTCTTTTTTTTTTTACCGACTGATATTTACATTACATTTTTTATACATTCAAAAGCATTGGCAGACGCCCTTATCCAGCGCAAAAAAACATAAGCCTTAGTTAATACAACTAAGCAATTTGAGGAAAAGGCAAAGTGGTGGCTGGTGACGCTTTGTAATAGAATTGAACCCAGGTCTTTCTGAGAAAAACCAAAACTTAACCAATAAAAAACATTCCCAAACATTAATACAGCAAAAAAAAAAAAATTTATACAATATACAATAAAAAATATGAACAAATGCAAAAAAAACTCATCTCAAATCATATGTACGTAAAAAATTGTACAGTTCTTCAAAAATTCAATTATAAGCCTTGTAGCTGCAGTGCACACAATCATAGTAATAATAAAAATAACAACCACCATTATCATCCTCTCAAACACCTCACAGTATTACAAATCACTTTCTCTAAACAGCAAAATAAAAAGTTTATGTGGTACAACTGCAATTAATTCAGCCAAGAGGATGGGGTGGACAGCCTGTAAGTAGGAGCAGTACTCTAAAACAATTAGTACACATTATCGACAACGTCAACAATAAAATATTTTTGTTGTCAATTTGTAGTTCGATCTTATCGGTCACATACTTCAAGGTAGTACTTCAAGGAGCTTTATTGTCATTTCAGCCATATATAGCAGATGCAGTACACAGAGAGATGAAAAAACGTTTCTCCAGGACCCCCTGGTGCTACACAAAACATAGAATTACACAAAACAACAAAGAGCCACTGAACAGGATAGACATAAAGTGCATGTCAGTGCAGACAGTGCAGAAACAGACAGTGCAACAAACAATACAAACATAACAAGGACAGTGCAAAAAGACAAAGGACAGGACATAACGGAACAGTGCCAACCATACTGTAGATGAGGTAGAACGAAATGTGCAAATTACAGCGGTACTGTGCAAAATTGTAAGTGACTATAGTATTGTAAAGTGACTGTGCTTACAGAAAATGTTCGAGTGTGTGCGTATATGTGGGTTGAGGTAGTTCAGTTCAGTGTGTTGAGCAGCCTGATAGCTTGAGGAAAGAAACTGTTACAGAAACTGAAACAATGAAACACATTCATGTTTCAGAGAAAACACATTCATGTTTCATGAAACTGAACACATTCATGTTTCAGAAACTGAAACACATCTGGCTGCAATAGCGTTGTTTAACCAGTGCGGCGCTGTCGAGAAAGTCTGTACTTCAACACGAACAGAGAAGAAAACGGCACTTTAGAGAATACCTTGGAGTGACAACAAAGCTAAACAGTAATATGTGGACAAGTTTTAGAAAATTACACCCAGTTTTTAAAGAGATTTGCTGTTTGTGACGTAAATAAATCAAATTATACTTAAAGACAAGATGGCCGTGATTGGTTAGCTGTTCTGTCATAAGTGACAAGATAGAATCAAATAAGGTACAAACAGGCTGATAAGGTCAGAGCAGTGATTGGCTAGCTCGTTCTTAGGCACAGTTTATAATAACTGTTCTCTAAGAAAACATTGCTGCTTTTATTTTATGTTTTTCCAAAGGTTGACCCAACAATGTGATGACACATACTTGGGGTTAAGCCGCTAAAACGTCCAGACTAGAAATGCAACGATTTAAACCTGGTAACCAAATAATATAGCACAAAATAAATTATAAAAACAATCAAAAGTCCATTTTCTCTTTCGATTTAAACAAAGAAAACATTGTTTTGTAAATTTAGTTGTATGTATTTTTTTCTGTAAAACCCCCCCAAAAAAAACCGAGTAAACGCATTTGTGCTGCGCTGCATGTCTTTGGCAAGAGCTAATAATAGTCTGCGTGGCACGACTCGCCCTGTGCTGCTTTCGGTACTGCATTTGGAGCGCAGGCCTAAGCGTACAAAGCTGAGTGGTGATCCTAAATGTGCTGCATTGAATTCGATGCATTTGAAGTGGTAGCGCAGTGGTTAAAGTGTTGAACTAATATCTGGAAGATTGTGGTTCGATTCCCAGCACCACCAAGTAGCCACGGTTGGGCCCCGAAGCAAGGCCCTTAACCCTTGATTGGCCAGTTGTATACAAGAGATAAGTGTATGTCGCTCTGGATAAAAGCGTCTGCCAATTGCCGTTAATGCGCAGCAACATTTTTTACAGCTTGTTTTGCAAACAGGTGATCCGTCGTCTTCATTGACGCCCTGGTCTTTCTTTGTGTACCCAAAACAATCCTCAATTGCTGATTTCTTTGGAAGAAACAGTGGATCATGACATCCCTGCTTTGTGTGTGGTTAACAGAGTTCAGGTCCCTCTGCCATAGCAAATCCAGTCAGAGTGTGTGTGCGCGCGCAATTAAGCCGGCGCACCGCTGCCGTAACATTATTTTTATTTAGCGTGAGTTGTAACAGTTCTGTGATGCAACAATTAACTGTGACCTTTTAGAACGTGCAAAGAAGAAGAATATCAAAAGCTGTAGGTTTTAGGGACAAAAAAAAGAAACTTGTGAATGATAAAGAACACAATGCCACAAACACTGCATTGCACAGGTCATGTTCTTACCCGTCTTGTCAACTCGTACAGTCAAGGCTCTGGCCACCGTTAAAGAGCAGACAAGCACTAGGATGAAGAATATTTTTCACACTGTACAATCCGATTTTGTTTAAATATGCGATTGAGTGCTATTTATTACATTGATCTGGTTAGTTTAATTGATGTACAAACTATAAGGTCATAAACATTTGTTTTTAAGTGATAGTAATTAATATAATGACTGCAGTCACAGTTGTATTTGACTTTACATTTATTTCAAGCGTTTAAAAATAAGCTTTTAGATAAAATTAACTTGTCTGCAATGGCAAATGGAGAACTTTAAAAAGACTTGTTAGAAATGGACTAACAACAGACAGTCAATGAAATAAATTAATTCACTACTCAAAGAAACTAACAAAAAAACTTATTTAATAAATAATTTTTCCTTAAAGTGAAGCAAGGACAAATGAAACCAAATGAAACCATTATAAACATATTTAGTCATTGTAATACTAATAAGCCTGTTTTTGCAATGAAGTCACTGGTTTTTGGGCAAAAAAGATTCTCATGCCGAGTCAGTATAGAGCTAGCTGATGATTATTTTAAGTGAATAAAAAATAATAAATAAATAAATATTCATTTTATTAAATAATAAATAAAAAGGTACATAAATAGATATTATAAATAAATAGAAATGATAGTAATATCGTTGTTTGACATTAGAAGTCGAAGTGATTCCATTGTTTTAATATTTAAAGTAATTGCAAAAGCTGAGTAATTGATCGAAACCTACTATAGATTACTATAGAAATAGTTGCAATCCAATAATATTTTAAAAACCGAAGTGATTTTCTTGTTTCAATCATGATTAATCCATTAATCCTTCTAATAATCATTGATTAATGGCCATCTAAAATAATAGTTTGTTGCAGCCGTATTTGCAGACAAAAACACGGTGCAGACAAAACACAGAGGAAGAGAAGCTAAAGTATCTAGAAGCCACAGGTGACCTTCTGATAAGATTTTCATGTCTGTCTATTTTTACCCCTCACTGTTTTTACCTGCTAATTGCTTAATATGAAACAGCAGTGGTATATAAACAGTTTCAATATTTTACACTATGTTCTCGGGGGGTGGGGGGTTTAAGAAAATTTATAGCCTAACCACTATTTTAACACATGCAGATGATGATGCAGCAGGCGAATATGCTAAAACAACTAAACTTGGACTCCAGAGATATAGAAACCATGTCTATGCAAGAGATTTTAGAAATGACAGAAAAGAACTTTAAGTTTTACTGAATTTTAAGCTGAATTACGAGAGACGAACACCAATAGTGACACTTCTAAAAGCGGGCAGACAAGTGAAATTCTCCGTGCTACTGGAAAAGGTCCAGTCTGCATTTTTAATAATGTAATGTAACTACAGCAAGGGGAAAGAACCAGATTGAGGAACATATTAATGAAGAAGAGGAAGAGAGACAGAACAGATGATCAGGCATTCATGATGGAAGCTGGGGCAGAATCAAAATGGCAGGTGGAATATGCTTAATTAATTCAGACACTGATTTTTAAATAACCGAGTACACAGATGTGCTTAAAGCACATTAAAACAAAAACAACAGCACAGTTTGCCTTTCGAAAAAAATATTATAACATTATAAATATTATAAATTCTTACAAATATCTAAATTTGAAGTATATTTATAACAGATTTTTAATTAAAGCTCATTTTTATTTTTTTTTATCTGAATGTGTTAAACAGATGGCAAAGCAGTGTTTCAAGTTTTACGTTTACGCTGCATGATTTTAGCCCGGTTTTTCACTCGCTGACAGGATTTGTGATATCGTCAAAAATGGCAATTGGCAAATTAGTGCAAATTGGACTGACAATCACGCTGTGTGAATGATCAAATACGCCATCTGAGAGAATCGTGCGCAGTGATGTTTATTGACATAATGTTCAATATCTGGACTTGCACTGATCCAAAAGTGTGAAAAGAGTTGACCAAAAAAAAAAAAAAAAAAAAACCACCGGCAATGACCAGCAAGACCCAGGGCAGGTTCAGGGAGAAATTATAGTGACTTAACAACTCACGCAGGTTCTCTTTGTACAAGCTGAGAGACCAGGTTTACTCGATTTACCAGCAGGGTGTAAAGTCCTTGGAACTCCTCTATTCGCAACGACGAACAATTTATTGATCACTGCTGTTTGGGTCAGCTGTGCACTTTGTCCGTTTTAAACTCTCCTTATGGATATACTTACAAGTAATGAATGCTGACAAATCAGTACCTGCCATTTTTGTTATATTCTATCAAAGTATACTAGCAACTGAGAATGCTTTAATTTACCTTTTCTTAAAAAATAAGAAAAGGAGTCCCCAGGACAAATAATTACATGTCGTAATCGGCTTAGGTGTTAGGTTGACAATAGAGAAATTATCCATCCGGTTGTCACAACAACACTAATTACAAACAAAAGAGAAACAAGAGCAACAATTGTTTTGTCTTATGACACTACTAAAAGTTAGTTAGTTAGTATTTAACGCCATGCAGGCTGCCTTAGCTATAATTACTGCAAAAGCAAAATTTTTATTAACTTTATTTCATCTAAATGTTTCAGTGACAATAGATTCTGGCACAAAATGGTATAGTAAATTAAACCTGGAAGACTTGATGGTGTTTATCGTTACAAAACATTTGTTATATAATGCATTATTATATAACGCATGCATGTGTTTGAACTGAAAAAGGAGGACCTGGGAAAGTCGAAAAGTTCTGAAAGAACATGCAAACTTTACACGAAGGCACAGCACAAGGAGGTTAATACAAATTAGTGCATCAGATTTACACTATTATTATTCTATAACTTTTGTTGTATAGTATGTTCAATTTTATTTAAGTTTTTTGGGGGGGCATTTTATAGTCTTTATTGAGAGAATAGGACACCAGGGGGCAGAAAAAAAACAAGGTCAGCTGGAGTGCAACAGCGATACATATGTGATGTAAATGAACTATAGGCCAGCGCTGTGCTCTATATATAATATATATCATATATATATATATATATATATATATATATATATATATATATATATATATATATATATATATAGATATATAATATACACACAGACACACACAACATGGTTAAGGCCTCAGCCTTGCTATAGTTCATTTAAAAGTCACCACATACAGTAAGCAGAATAGTAGAACCAATCCAGCACTAAACTTGTAAAGGTTGTGTAATTTGTTTTCTTTAGTATAATTACTACACCATGCCATAATTCTTAATAAATTGTCTTTAAACATGAGCTGTCATCCTACACATACCTTCCAGTCTCTGAATCTTGCCTTTTACAGAGACGATTGATTCAAACGGAGAGACCCGCAGCTGGAAGCAGGTCCCTGTCAGTGTCTCTATGAGCAGCTCCATAGTCTCATAGAAAGGCAGTTTGTAGTTGACAACCCCTAAGTTATCATCGTTGAAAAAAGGAGGCTCCCTCTTGTCGGCCATGTTTGTATGGAGACGAGGATGCTCAGGAAGAGATTAGGATGAAATCTGTCCAAGGTGAAGGAGTGAGGATTGGGATATTACCACTGTCTCCAGGTACACACATTCTGGACACAGGTATACGCTGTGAAAAAGACATGACACACTGAGTTATACAACACAAGCTTTTCACTGAAACAATTGCATGTATGAGATTGTGTTGGACTTGAGTCTTAAACCACCAAGAAGCTGCTGCTTGAATTCAATATTCACTGATTTATCTGATGCTGGAGGTCATAGTTACTTTTTTAAAACATATCTAATTAATAAATAGCTACCCATTATTTTTAAAGATCTTCAGCTACATTTATTTTGGTTTGGTTTTTCAGTGTCTTGTTTATGCAAACAGTAACCTACAGCACGAAAGTGGCCGGAAATGTATTTCTATTTATTTCTAATGAGTGCTCTTTGTTTTACAGTTACTATTTAGTGTCAAAGAAGGCTTTGAAATCACTCTTTTACCCACACGTACAGTACACTGATAACTGTGACCAAATGTGACACGACAAAGGGTAACGTTATGCAAATGCGGCACACTCTGGAGCACGATTAAACATTGCAAAGAGCAAGAACATATGATGCAGAGGCACATTGATTCGTTTTTTATACCAACAGCAGAATGTTTCATCTCTAGCAACAAAATTGATTTGTTGCCAAGTAAAATGTTTGTTGCACCGCCCACTAATATATGTTATTAATGTGACAACATAGTGGAGGAAACACTTATTGGTGGCTTCATAGTGCAGTGACTAAATAACTAGCAGGAATAACACAGCGGTATCTGCGAATGTAGCTTTTCCGACAAAGACAGAGCTTGACAAAGGACAGTGTGTTACACCGTTTTCAGCCTGACAGCATGACTGTGCATTGAGCCATAAAATAGAAATATATTTTTACCGCAACATCGGTTTAAGATCTTACTTTTTGAGCTCTGCCACCGTCTTATTTATCTGAACTTGTCATCGGGTCATCAGATCAGAAAACGTTAAGGTTCCCAGGTCAAAGATTAAAAACAAACGCAGTCGGCTCCAAATGATGGGGTTGCCTCCTGTTATACATTATGATAACTTCAACAAAATCTCTTTTAAAGGTAAAACTTAAAACACAGCCTTTAGTAAAAGTTTCTAATATTATAGTCCTCCTGATCTTCTTGTTTTATTGTTTTGACCGGTGTTTTATTATTTAGCTTTTACAATCGTACAGCAATTGGTCAACGAGTGCATTTTTAATGCTATATAACTAAACTTAACTAAACATTTCTGAATGTTAATACTTTCTCCGGCTCTGGAAAAAAAAACATTGTTAATTCTTCAAAAATATTAGGTGAAGATGAGGTTGCAACTCCAAAACAGATCATTAAAGTATTAGATTAATGATTAAAAAGGAACTCTAATATACGACTAATCTCTAGGATATATTCTAATAGGGTGGTGGGAGCTGCTCAAGGGTTACGATAAACTACTGATCAGAAAACTGGAAGTTCAAATCCTAAAGATGGGCCCCCGGAGCCGAGGCCCTTAACTGTTTGGGTTTTCATGATGAGATAGATGCAAGTCGGTTTAGATAGATGTGTCACATACATATTAGCTGTGTGTGTGTGTGTGTGTGTGTGTGTGTGTGTGTGTGTGTGTGTGTGTGTGTGTGGAGGGGGGGGGGGGGGTGTTCCACATCCTGAATTGGCTGAGATTAAATCTTCATTAACTTCAATGATTAACTGGGTTATTTAAACAGACAAATAAAACGCATTTCGGTACAAATTCAATCCAAATCGTAGACATAAAAGTCGTCATTGTCTTTGGTTTAAAGTTAAGAGAAGACTTGGGGGGCTGCTGGAAGAGACTAAAGCAATATTGTTATTCAGTCATGGCGCCGAGCGGCAGCAGTCTTAAACACCACACAACACTGAGCTGCGATTATTTAAAGAGAAGTCGTACATTTACACGGACATCCATAACATTACTTTTATCGCCGTTAGCGATGTAATAACAGGAGCGATCCGTCACAATGCACTGACGAGAGAACAGCCAGCATGTTCTGTACAACGCTAACAACAGCTACAGTTACAGATCAGGGTAATGGGAATGGTCATAATGCTAGCGGCTTTTTGTGCTAGTTAAGTAATTCTACCAACCCCCTTTTCACGCCATTATCGTAAGAAATTAAACAAGAACACTAACTAAATTATAGCAGGTCTCATTACCCTTAATTCCTCAGGACATCTTCACCATTTCACCATTTCTCGCTCTGTTCCTGTCTGTGAACATGGTGCGAATTATCGATTGTTGCACTTTGTGATTGACGTGAAAGAAGCCGTATGACGTAGGCTGTAATCTGGTTATTAGAATGTATTGTCCAATGAGAACGCCACGGAGGCGGGATTATAGCCTGTTCGGTTGCAGGTGAGCGATTTTCTTCAATGTCTCCCGGATGTAAACCCTGGTTTCCTAGTAACACAAGTACACACACACACACACACACACACACACACACACACACACACACACACACACACACAAAACAAAATATGTATACTTCCTGGTTTGAGTTTTTTTTATACAATATAAATGCTGATTAAATATGGTCAATGTAGGGACAAACCTACACATTTTACTGTTACTACATTTTTGTGTAAAGCTGTTTTGAGACAATGTCTATTGTTAAAAGATTTATACAAATACAATTGAATTTATCGATCACCTGTTATTTTCATGCACAACAGTATCCAGAGTTTATTTAAAATGATGAACTATAGAAAGCCCATACAGTGAGCGTCAGTTCCGCAGGCCAAATCCCTTTCTTTGACAATGGTTTCGGGAATAACCACGTTACATGTAGCGGAGTTACGTAATTTAATTACAAAATAAACAGTAATTATTTATTATTTTTTATTAATTATTTAAAAATCTAGGATATGTTAAATATTACGATATAATAATATATAATGCACGATGCCATATTCTAAAACTTCTGATTGGTTCTCTAGTTTGAATTCACTTTACACCAAATCTGCCACTTGCATTAATCCACATTGCCCCTGAAGGCGTCTCCGGTTACGCCCGTAACCTCGGTTCCCTGAGAGCGGGAACGAGACATTGCGGAGCATCCGCTATGGGAAAATCCCTACCTTCACTTTCTCACTCTCACTTATTGGCTCACTCCAGTACATGTACTGATCCAATTGCCGCCCCTAGAGAGCATATATAAGGCGGCGCAGGGCGGCAATATGCAGAATCTGAGCCTGAACGTTACTCGCAATGTCTCAGGGAACCGAGCTTTCGAGCTTCACTCGACATTGCGGAGCATCCGCTATGGGGACAGTGTGTTAAATCCCGCCGCGCGAGCAGACACTTGCAACAGGAAAAATCCATTGTTCATAAGCCAATAGCCCCCTCCTCTGGCGAGCCACAGCTAAGCCTAGGGGATAAGCCACTTGGCAAGAAGTACTGAGACAGATCCATCCGCACCAAACGGGCGGGAGAATACACGAGCTGAAACAAACCGCAATAAAAACAGCTCGCACTGATCTCCAGAAACTGCGCTGAAGACCGAGGATGTATCGCGATAGATCTGGGCTGGGATGCAAGATCATGCCTGCCGCCTGAGACAGCAAGTCTCTCCTGATGGGAATCGGCCAGGGGGGAGCCACTAACAGCTCCCTCGGGTCCGGAAACCATGGCTCATTTGGCCAGTTTGGAGCTACAGGGTTCACCAAGGCAACCTCCTCTATGATTTTGGCTTACAGCCGCGGCAGAAATGCTATCAGAGATTTCCTTAAAAAATAGCTCCAAGCAGTTTTTATGTGAGCTCCAAGCAGTTTTATGTGCAGGTGAGGTGAGCTGCGCGAACTTGACCACCGTCCCGAGACTGGCATACCCCCGCAGACAGCTCCCCAGCCCTGTGTCGATGCGTCTGTCGCGATACGCGTGACGTCACTGTTCGCAGGGGACTCCCCGGCTGTACATTTCTGGGTCGTACCACGGCCTTAGAGTACTGACACATCCTCGCGTCCAGGCTTTTGCCGGGACCCGAGCCTTCCACCAAAATTGCAGCGGTCTCACACTCATTTTGCATTAGTCTTTTTGAGTTATGGCAACTTCATTTGAAATTATACTGAACCAACAAAATACATTGCGTTGGGGGAATTAGCTTTTCCTCTTCATGTCGCTCCAATTAGATTTATTATATTATTTTAAAGCAATTTTATATGTTGTCTAGTTAATTACTATAATAATACACTGCTCAAAAAAATAAAGGGAACACTTAAACAACACAATGTAACTCCAAGTCAATCACACTTCTGTGAAATCAAACTGCCCACTTAGGAAGCAACACTGATTGACAATCAATTTCACATGCTGTTGTGCAAATGGAATAGACAACAGGTGGAAATTATAGGCAATAGCAAGACACCCCCAATAAAGGAGTGGTTCTGCAGGTGGTGACCACAGACCACTTCTCAGTTCCTCTGCTTTCTGGCTGATGTTTTGGTCACTTTTGAATGCTGGCGGTGCTTTCACTCTAGTGGTAGCATGAGACGGAGTCTACAACCCACACAAGTGGCTCAGGTAGTGCAGCTCATGCAGGATGGCACATCAATGCGAGCTGTGGCAAGAAGGTTTGCTGTGTCTGTCAGCGTAGTGTCCAGAGCATGGAGGGGCTACCAGGAGACAGGCCAGTACATCAGGAGACGTGTAGAAGGCCGTAGGAGGGCAACAACCCAGCAGCAGGACCGCTACCTTTGTGCAAGGAGGAACAGGAGGAGCACTGACAGAGCCCTGCAAAATGACCTCCAGCAGGCCACAAATGTGCATGTGTCTGCTCAAACGGTCAGAAACAGACTCCATGAGGGTGGTATGAGGGCCTGACGTCCACAGGTGGGGTTTGGACTTACAGCCCAACACTGTGCAGGACGTTTGGCATTTGCCAGAGAATGGGTCAGTAATGGTGTGGGGTGGCATTTCTTTGGAGGGCCGCACAGCCCTCCATGTGCTCGCCAGAGGTAGCCTGACTGCCATTAGGTACCAAGATGAGATCCTCAGACCCCTTGTGAGACCATATGCCGGTGCGGTTGCCCCTGGGTTCCTCCTAATGCAAGACAATGCTAGACCTCATGTGGCTGGAGTGTGTCAGCAGTTCCTGCAAGACGAAGGCATTGATGCTATGGACTGGCCCGCCCGTTCCCCAGACCTGAATCCAATTGAGCACATCTGGGACATCATGTCTCGCTCCATCCACCAACGCCACGTTGCACCACAGACTGTCCAGGAGTTGGCGGATGCTTTAGTCCAGGTCCGGGAGGAGATCCCTCAGGAGACCATCCGCCACCTCATCAGGAGCATGCCCAGGCATTGTAGGGAGGTCATACAGGCACGTGGAGGCCACACACACTACTGAGCCTCATTTTGACTTGTTTTAAGGACATTACATCAAAGTTGGATCAGCCTGTAGTGTGTTTTTCCACTTCAATTTTGAGTGTGACTCCAAATCCAGATCTCCGTGGGTTAATAAATTTTGATTTTCATTGATAATTTTTGTGATTTTGTTGTCAGCACATTCAACTATGTAAAGAACAAAGTATTTAATAAGAATATTTTATTCATTCAGATCGAGGATGTTATTTTAGTGTTCCCTTTATTTTTTTGAGCAGTGTATATACAAAAATGTAAATAATACATTGTAATAGCAACCATTTTAAAAATGAAGTGGCTCCAAATAGATTTTTTTTTTTTCATGTTTCCTTTTTTTTTTTTTTTTTTTTTTTTTTTTTTTTTTTTTTTTTTTTTTTAAATGTAACAGCTTTTAAGAAACACATCAGTTTAACCACTATTTTGTGAAATTAACTTTTTTTTTTTTTTAACTGCATTTGAGTATTTGAACAAATTATTTTTAAATCTTGCAAAAACAAAATGCAAATAAAAAACAACCTCAAATTTCAACTGCTCCTCCTTTTAGTAATTAAGTATTAAGCATAATAAATTATCACAGCAAAGTTAGGCAAATCTCTATAAATATAACAGTCAAAAGCCAAGTAAATATAAATAAATATTCAACTTTATTGTCATTGTGCAAGGTACATATACAGAGCCAATGAAATGCAGTGTTTTTTACATATCCCATCTTAGTAAGTTGGGGGTCAGAGCGCAGGGTCAGCTATGATACATCGCCCCTGGAGCAGGAGGGGTTAAGGGTCTTGCTCAAGAACCCAACAGTGGTTGGCTTGCCAGTGGTGGGGCTTGTCATGCAACTTTCCAAGAGACTATGGTGTATATGAAGAAGCTCACGTCAGCCATTTCCGAAACACGAAAAAACATTCTCGTTGAGCTAAAAAAAAAAAAAAAAAAAAAGAGGAATTCACCATTAAGCTGACTTCCAAATACAAAACAATGTTCAGTAACAGGTGGATTCAAGAAAAATATTGTTCTTGAGACTCATTACTTTTGCACTGGCTTTCAGTCCATCAAGGTCAAGAAACAACTTCTGAAAAACTTCAAAAGTGTATTTAAGTTCCTTGCAGTAGCTCAGGTTGAGAGCATATATTATGCCCATCAGGAAAGCACAGCACCTTGGAATATCCTTTTCCACTAGGACTTTTGTTCCCTCCACCACAATGGTTGCCATCCAAGTGGTCAAATGCAGGGGTAGACCAGTCACCAATGATAGCAATTTTCATCACTTGCCTTTCCACGCTGGCTTAAAACTCATCATTGTCCTTGTGAAAGCAAAAAAAAAAAACCCAAAACATTATAACAGGTTACTAAAAAGTTAAAAGTCTAAAAGACTGCAGTCTCTTCTGTATTCATATAATTAATTGAGCTTTCTCACGGTATAATAATAAATGATGGTAAGACAGAAAGATGCATATGTTTCTCTTTTATCACACAACTAAAGAGCATGTTCAATGACCAACTTAGCCGGAAGTACATTTCTACCAGGGTTTTAAATTGCTCACCATGAGTTTGATTGTGTAAAACAGATTCTTGTTTGCATTCAAGGAAATTTAAAGATCTGATACAGAAAACTATAAAAATAACATCAAAATGAACATTTTTAATAATTGTTAGCTTTGACATACCAGGATTTCGAGTATACTCACTCAATTTTACCTCAAAAATATTCCTTACAAAAGAGGTTTGATTAATGTAAGCAAAGTAAGGTATACTTAGCTAGATAGGCAATTTTATTGATATACTAACTGAACAGCTTTAGGGATTTTTTCTGTTTTCTTCTGTTTGTTTTTGATTGACCTTCAATAAGTCTCTACATCTTGGTATTATTATTCTTGACCCTTTTCAGCTTTTATACAATAACTGAACCAGTTAAGCCACAATTATTCGGTAAATTCTTTAGAAAGCCTTTTTCTTGCTACTGCTTTTAACACCTATTAATGTTGATGATGTGGTTTTAAAATGCAATATCCTTTAAAAAAAATGTAACAGACAATAAGTAGTGCAGGAGCAAGCGTTTGCCTTTGCGTTTACACCATGCTCAGTGAGGATTTAATTTTCTAGCAAAATACTAAATTACTTACACCAAACTCCTTGAACAGATCCTCTTCCTTCTCTCTAAGATATACAACAAGGCACCAGATGGCTACTTCTCTGCGCACTTCAATTGTACTGTGCTATATGTAAAAGGGTGGTGAGGGATTTCAGAATAAAGTATCTAAATTAGTATAATCTATATGTGTGACTGTCCATATAGATTATACCCCAAAATGCTCAAAAAACTGAAAAAATCTGAATTATTATCATACCTCAAGAAGCATGTCCTTAAGTTGCCTAAATCTTACTCCTAAAGCTCCACCTCTTGATGAAACCACATCCATCAGTTTCTGGGCGCAGTGGTCAAGTTTGGCCATAAAGGTAGATTCAAGGTTTATAGTGGTTATTCTCTTGAATTTGTAATTTATCTGTGGACCATATAAACATAAAAGTTGAATATTGCACACAATTAGCTATAGGCTATAGTATTTATTTTTTGATTATAACACATGAATTAGTCAATACAGCGGTAAAAAAAGAGAAAATATAAGCATAAACGTTTTACCTGTGTTGCATCCAATAAAGCAGGCCAGCATTGCATGAAGTCTCTGATTGCAGGTGCCTCAAAAATGATTTCTTGCCTCCGAAGAGAGAATGTCATTTTCTTAGCAACCACCTGACAATTATCCCTTTTCATCACTTCACACAAAAGTTCCACTCTCTCTCGTTCTCCAAACTTTTACTTGTTTCACCTTGTGGATGAGGAGGTAAGTAATTTACCTCAGCCCTTTTAGGCTTTTTAACATTTTAGCACAAGCCTGCTCATGTACTGGTTTCCTTTTTTTTTTCAGCACAATTTCTGGGCAGCCAGTCCCACGAAGTTTGGATCTGAAATTGTTCATTTTATATTTGAGGCGCTGGATCCATCCACAACATCCATTAAAGGACCCTGTTTTTTTTGAGGCAGGAATGTTTTTTGACCAAGGCCTCTGCCACTTGACTTAGTTGCAGTGTACTCAAAAATAGCCTCAGCTAAAGTTACAAGAATGTCTGGAAGTGGTAAGATCAGAACTTTGGTACCAAACAAAGTCCCATACCAACTGCACTTTTAGGATGCAGACATTATCAGAAAGCTGAGGTGAACTATTAGTAATAGCTGTGAAGGAGTTGTCTACATCGGTTAAGGTGAGAATTACTGTAGGAGGTTCCTCAATATACACAACTTTAATGGGCTGGTTGTGACAATGATAAATCTGTAATACACAAAATGATAGATAGATAGATAGATAGATAGATAGATAGATAGATAGATAGATAGATAGATAGATAGATAGATAGATAGATAGATAGATAGATAGATAGATAGATAGATAGATAGATAGATAGATAGATAGATAGATAGATAGATAGATAGATAGATAGATAGATAGATAGATAGATAGATAGATAGATAGATAGATAGATAGATAGATAGATAGATAGATAGATAGATAGATAGATAACAATGAATAGAAGCGTGCCCTTCACAACAGATATTTGGATCAATTCTCCAAAATCTGTGACACCACCTGTTGAGCCATTAGCCTAAATCATTCCAACTGCATACTTTGTGCCAATGTACCACACATTGTTGGCTATTTGAATACATTTCTCACTTGGGACTTTAGCTCGTAGTGCTTTCTGTATGTCTCCTCTTAGCATTGTAACATCAACAGTTGACAGTTGTGTGGCCTGCAACACAGGTCTCACAACACTGGGATCATGTTGGTTGTATGCAATCATCAGCTGATGCTTCATAGCGAGTGATAGCAAAATATTTCGAAAACTATGAGTGTGCCTGACAATACGCTTAAAAAGGCTGTGTTTGGCCTCAAACCGCATAGTCCACAGCAACACAAGTGGACCATAGGCCCCTAATCAGCTGAGGATAATGTTCCAGGTAGTGATGTTTGGGGATAAGTTTTTTTCTGAGAGGAAAACCTGAAAAAAAAACTGTGTTTAGAAACCTAACTGTCTAGGTAACATATACCCTCTTCTGTGTGAACATGACTTACAACAAGCTCGACTATGTCTTTGAGCACCAGAAGTACCTCCCAAGCTGGTTCACCCTCAGGGTTTTTTGATCCAATACTGAGGGTAAGAGTCATAGCAATGACCAGTTTTCATGGACGATCCCTCCAACACTTTTCATTGTTGCAGAATTCAGAGGGACCTGCTGTGGGGCATCTGTCTTATCCGACTATTTGTAGGGGAATGTTTTTATGCTTTTGTTAAGTTCATCAAGAGTGAAGTATTTACTCTTAATGAACACTTGAAGACACAAAGGCAGTTCCTGGGGGACTATGCCCTCAAATAGGTCATTGTCAGGTGGGTAATCTGACAAAACACTGAAGTACTTTAGATTCTCTGTAAGTGCACACTGTCTTTTGACTCCACAGACATGTGTTAGAACAGGATGCACATTCTGGACATGCATTTCATGTTGTTGTTTGGTTCTAAGTTGAAATGCCCATGTTCTCACTTCATAATCACACATAAGATCCGCAGAAATTTTCAACAAATCCCCTCATGGAATGGGCCCCAAGATTATCTGCCACAACACTAAACACTGTTCCTTTGATTCTTCTGCCTAATGCTGGGACATACAGACCCCCCTGTTCTAAGCTTACAAGATCCTTTAGAAGTGGCTCCAGCACAGTACTATAACCAAATCTTTTCACATCATCAGCCTTGCAGTGAATTGCTAAGAAGATGGAAGTCAGTGAAGATCTGAGCAGTGCAGGAACACCTGAAGGCAAATGTGGAGAAACATGAAGTTATCATGCCAACTTTTTTCAAGTTAAGACAACGTAAATTTTGTATTTAACCCATTAACAATATAATTTTTTTTAAAAAGTGCATAACCACACTTTATGATTTATAAAACCCAACGGGACACCCCTGGAAAAACCATTCAGGCTTCCGAGAACTGATTTAGCAGTCTCAGCTGCTCTAGTACTGAGAGACCGGGCCCGCACTAAGCACCTTGGAGGAACTTGGCCTGGGACACCTGAAGCACCGCTATAGCGTGAAGAACAGGCGCCGGCTTTCCGTTGGCAGTATAAGCTTTATCAGCCAAGTGAGCAGTGACTCTGCACGGCACTGAGTCTTCAGAAAAGACGGGCACAGGTGGATGGTGTCGGCCTCCTTCACGGTGGATGGTGTGTACGGAGATGCCTGCGGAGTCTCGCGTCATCCACGTGGGTGAAAATGGAGTGTGTATTTATAAAATGTGGACAAATAATTGTATCCTTAATGTTATTTGAAGAAATATTTCACACCCAAACTTTTTAATTCCACCCAATAGCTGTACTTTCTTAGTTAGAGGAAGGCAATGGCACGTCCCACAGCGCACATTATTAAAGATCAGCTTGACTTTCAACAACACAGGTTTATCTGCAGGCCAGTGATATCAAAATCAAATAGTAAAAACACTATTGACACCTTTTTCATTGAGAACAAATTCACTTTTTATAAAATATATTTTTTTAGTTTACAAAAAAAAAATCATTTTACATGCAACACACACATTTATAAAAACAGCATCGAAAAGACGATGAGCACTAATGCGGAAAAAGCAGTCATGACAGTCATATGCGAAAGCGAGGCAGAAGAACACAAAATAAATCTTCAGAGGAATGTATTCGTTTACATTCAAATCAATTAGATTTTATATGATGTACAATTTTCTTAAAGTGCTTTACCTTAATACACACGATGAAATAAAACAAGCCTTAAAGTTACTTTAAATTTATAATCACTTTTTCGATGATGATGTAAGTTATAAACTCAAACACGAGTTACATTATACCGTTAGAAATTCGTTTTTTTTTAATTATCTATTTGTCATAAGTTTTTTTTTTTTTTAGAAATGATAAATTATTTTTCAACCGTATTAATTCACTATGTTCTAACTATCAGTTCAACAATATCTACAAGAATTCAGATATTTAGTTTCCACCAAACACATTAAGAGGATCATCAAAAATGCTATGATCTGATTGGTCTGCAGAGTTGTTTTCCTGGACAGGCTTTTTTGACTTCTTAGCAGTTGAGGCCCCCACTGGTTTTGTCATTCCAGATGAAAAAATGTCATCTGTAAAAAAAACAGAAATAATAGTGACTATTTATTAGACATGCATGTGCCTGTGTTCTACCAGTCTTATAGCCCTGTGGCAGCAGTAACTCACCCATGTCATCATCAAATATTGATTTAGCTTCAACCTTCTTTTTCGTCTTTTTCTCTTTTGGCTTTGTGGTAGGAGTTAAATCAGCAAAAATGTCCACATCATCATCAAACAAGCTCGCCGCCAAGCTCTGTTCTTTAGGGTTCTTAAGTACTTTCGAGGGTGTTTCTTTATCATCCTGCAAAGACATTTAAAACAGTGGGTCTCAAAACAGTTCTCAGGGCCACCATACTGTCCATATATTTACAGAAATATGTCAAGGTAATGGTTGCTTAACACTCATCACTCAAGGAAGTCACAAACTACATCTTTTAGCATTAACCTTAATTATAAAAGGAACATTGATGATTTCTCCTTAGCTGAATGTTCTAAACCTTCAGTAATTATAATAGTATTTTAAATATACATCACCTGGAAAATCTTAGAGCTGGCAGGTGTCTTAGAGTCCTTCTTTTTCTCTGTGCCAAAAATGTCATCGTCGTCATCATCAAGGAAAGACATTGCCTCGGCTTTCTTTACTGGCTTTGGCTTGACTTTGGCGAAAAGGTCCTCACTATCATCGTTAAAGATAGGCAGGGCTGGCTCTTTTTTCTTGGAGGTCTCCGAAGACTTTGTCTTGGTTTGAGGTGGGGACGTCTGCTTAGGGATTGAGGCAGAAGTGAAAAGTTCCTCTGAGGAAAACAAGTCCTTTTCTGCAGGTGGGAGAACTTTGGGCCTGACCACCCCGTCACTAAGCATTTTAGTGGGCATTGTGGTGGTGCTAGTTGTTATAGGTAGCGTAAGAGCTGAAGGTCTGGGTGGTACAGGATTAAAGGCAGATGGGGCTGAAGTTGCTCCAGCTGCTGAACCAGCTTGAGGTGCTAAGTTTTCTTCCTGGTGAGCCTCTTCAGAGCGCTGAGCAGCTAATTGTCTCGCTGCGCGTGTCTGTGGACGCCTTTGCATTGCACCTTTGACGCGGTCCTGAAGAGACAGGTTTGGGGTTACAGTACACGCAACCACTACTTTACACTTATGAAAGTGAAATCACAAATAGCATCAAAGAGATCAGAATCATGATTCAAACCCACCTTATTGGCATTCTGTAGTGTGGTGACCTGAGCTGGCGTGTCAAAGCTAATCCCTCCCTCACATGCAGCCTGAAGGCCCACAGTGGCAGCTGAGGCCTGCAGCGGCCTTGAAGGTCTGGGTAAATAGGAGTGATTCCAATCAGGGGATATGCTGACTGGAACCGGTAGACCTGCGCCTGGCTTGAGGCTGGCAGGGTTGATAGCCAAACTAGCCTGAGAGATGAAAAGATGTAATGAAATATTATTAAAAATGCTATCTTAAAGAAGCAAAATGTTTTTTTTTAATCAAACTGAAAAACGTAGCAATAATAAGAATGGGTTATATGGCAAAAAAAATCGTATCAAAGCGCTACAGGTGCATAACTTCCCTAAAAACAGTCACGTTCACCAACAGAGCCTCAAAATCTATAGGTCGTGAACCTGAAAACTGTAACTTAACATGAAACCTGAGATTGTGTTTAGTGCTTCTTATCCATGTAATGACACTCCCAGTCCCAGTCCCTAATGTGGGACCTCTTTATTGAGCTTGAAAACACTTTGATATAGAAAAAACCCCTTAGTCCAGCTGTTAAAATGCATAAATATTTTTTTTCAAATGAAATTATTTGGTGCAGCATTAAGGGTTAACACTATGAACCCAATAATTTGGCCATATACACCATTCCGGTTCCTTTGCATCAATAACATTAAATGTTGCTGGATCTGTGTAGAACCTCACAGTCCCAAAAACAGCACCTATTTTCTATTGGATCGAGTACTAGTAATTTTGTAGGGTCAAGTTATCTCAGTGCTACATTTTGTCACACACATTTAGTTTTGTGATATATAACAGATACTATTGATACTTTGTTGCCATATATTCCATAAGAAATCGTCTGGTATAATAACAAAGAAAAAAGGCTTTAAAATACAGATTATTGCATACAAAGCAAATACTGTAAAGAGGCCCAACTGACATACAACAGAAGTGACCGAGTTAAAGATTACATGCAGACATAAGTCATAGTCATGATTTGCAGATAGTGTTTAAAGAGAGTTGTGTTAGTCAGATGCCCAGGCTTTGTGTCTTTTGGAGGAAAGTTCACTGCGAGTAAAGCCACAGCAGGAACGGTTCTTGAGGTGTGAAAGGTGAAAACAAGAAGAGAGAATCATTAAGTAAAAATTACTTGGAGTTTTCCAATCCTTGATGAAGTTTCTTTGGGTTTTACGGAGCTCACAGGCTTCTGTGCAGTCAATACAGTCATATTTTTAACATGTGAAATAATTCAAAATCAAAATTTATTTGTCACATACACAAATTTATACAGTACAACATGTAGTGAAATGTTCATTATGACTCTCCTAAATAAAAAAAGGGATAAAAGAAAAATAGAATAGGAATAAAAAAAAAAATATGTAAAAAATTAAATCAAATAATTATTAATATACAGTAAAAAAAATTGTAGAATAAGAATAAAATAAAAATATACTATGTGTATTGAATATACAGAGTGGATAAATTGAGAGAATGTGGTAACAAAGTGACCTTAATTCTTTATGTAATGCAGAAATCAATTAACAAAAATAATATTATAGGCATGTAAAATAAAAAACTTTTGCCAGAAATTGAAATAAATGCAATGTCTGTTTCATCAAGCTTGTAGAAATATTATGGATATATCAATACAATAAGAGATGATGCGACACAATTCAAAAATGTGCATTATGGGAAGATGCAATTGAGTTTGTGGAAATGAGTATTCTAATTAATACATATATAATGCAGTAGTACTAATTAAACACTGGAAATCCAAATATGCACAACTCACAGAGGCTGCAGACCTTCAGCATTTTATCCAGTGCTGAAACACGCCTTAGAATATTTCTACAGAGCAAAACTTTCTAAATGTATTTCATTTTACATAAAGTGTGATCTGTCATCTTGTCAAGTGGGAATGTTATTTACAGGCTCAATGTGCTTTAAAAAAGGTTTAATCCACATACCTCACTCTTCGCTGACTGCAGTGTACTTGCACCGTTGTCAGTTTCTTCACGTTTACTTTGTTTTGGCTTTTCTGGAACTTTCTAAATGTGGAAAATATATAATGAGAATTCAACACACGAAATTCTCCTCTTCTCTTATTGCTCAGTAACATACACCAGACTCACTACTATTTAATAATGTTTATTTCTTTTTTGAAAACTACATTACCGGAGGTGCTTTTGTCTTTGGAGAACTGAACAGGTCTTCATCATCCTCCTCCTCTCCAAACAATGTAGAAACAGCAGGTTTAACCGAGCTGGGTGCAGGTGCCTGGAACCACAGAACAGAACTATCCTTTATAATACAGCTTGTTTTCTCTATAGGACACGTCAATAAGACATTTTTGTTGCACTACAAAAATAATGTTTCAGTAAATCAGAGAAACAATTAAAAAGGTTCCACATAGTTTTAACTCACTGTGGGTTTAGCGGTGGTAGCAAAAAGATCCACCTCTGGGTTATTGTCTTTTTGCTGAGTTTGGCTGAACAGAAGCTCCTCATCCTGAAACACACCTGTGCACTTCACAGAAGCTTTCAACTCCTGAGACTAAAACACAATGAGCAGTGTATAATAATGTCTTTACACCTTTAAAATTAAACAAATCCCCATGCGATAAAGCTTCACACAACCAGACTAACAAACAGTTTTATTCCCTGGGTCATTTGGACTGCTGCAGGTGCATAAAATGTGCAACACCTCAATACCATAAGTTAAATGTTTTATTGTACTGCATTCACTTTTACTTCCTAGTGCACTATTGTTATGTGCAATGACAATAAAGACTATTATTAATACTACATTTTATTTTATTATGATTTTACTTTATTTTCTATTTATTTATTTTATTATTATTCAAAATGTATTATAATTATTATTTATATTAACATTACAATTATTATCATATAAACAGTTATTTATTAATAATTTGATAACAAAGCCGACCTTTAGTGTACGTTTGTCCGTCTGCTTGGCTGCTGAAGAAACAGGAGGTGTTTCATCAGGTTCATTTTCATTATCATCACCAAACAGACTGAACATGTTTTTCTCAGCCTTTTTCTTCTTGGTCTCCATGGGTGGTGGAGTTTCTTTATCCCAGTCAAGATCATCCAAAACCTCCATTGCATTCTTATTCGGTTTCTAAAGTCACACAACACACAGTAGATTTGGCTTGCTAAAGAAGAACATTCTAACAAACAAACACCCGAAAAGGATTGGCATAGTTTTAAACCTTACTGGGGTGATTTTGGCTTCATCTTCTAGCACATTAATTCCTCCAAATAAGCTAACAGCTCCAGCAGGCTTTTTACTCTTGACAGTCTCCTCAGGAGAAGATGCTGCCTCAGCTACATTTGGTACATCCTGCATCGTCTCTGGGCCAAACAAAGAAGGAGTCTGAGATGCAGCAACAGGCACCTAAAACACACACAGGTTCATATTTATATTCTCTTCTCTTTAAACCAAAATGCTCGTTAAACACAGGCAGCGTCCAGAAATTCGAAACTGCAAAAAAATGAATTTTTGCCTCACGCGGTTAGCGAATAACCTGTTGGAATTTAATCAGATTTTGCTAGTAAGTTTAACTAGTTTGTACATACGTATTTAACATAACCCTTATTTTATTATTGTTATTATTGTTATTATTATTATTACAGATCTTACTTTGACTTTTGGAGTTTCTTTGTTTGAAGATGGTTTAAAATCAAACAATGAACCTTTGTCTTCATCGTCTTCGTCCTCGAACAGTAGAGCGACTCTCTGAGGTTTTTTCTGACTAAAAGGACAAAATATCATTTTCCTATGTTAGTTGATAAAGTAACTTTCAAACAGTTTGCATTTTATTCAAATGCTGCCTATGATGTGGTTAAAGGTATTAAAAGAATGAAAGAAGTGGCATCCTTAAAAAAAGTTGTTTTGTTTAATTAAAAACGATTTGAAAGACACCTTGGCTCCTTTGTGGCTGCAAATAGATCGCCATCGTCATCTTCAGCAAACAAGCCGTCTTTCATTGGTGCTTTGGCACTGGGTAGCCTAGAGGGAGCACTGATGCTGGACTTCATCCCACCAGTCTTTATATCAGGCTTGGCTGGGTTAGGCTCAGAGCCCATCCACAGGTCCTAGGAAACAGATAACATACAGTGACCAATTGCAGCTCAATTAATAATAATATTCTGTTCATATTCTAAATTGCATTTCAGTTTCATGAGAGGACTTGATATTGTTTTTACCTCATCATCACTAAAAAGAACACTTGATAAAGTTTTCTTGGGTTGGGTTACTGTCGTTTTAACCTGAACCGATTGGGATTTTGGCACAGTGGAAAACAGATCCTGCAAATAAAGACATTAGAAAGCCCTGAATCTGTAGTCGGATATATGCCATTGAACTTTACTGATTGATTGTAGGCCTAGACCTGTTAACACTCACCTCCTCCTCATCGTCATCAAATATCGAGATAGCAGCCTTGCTTGGTTTGTTCTGCGCTGAACCGTCGGGTTTGGACTGACTTTTTGTCACAGTAGGGAAAATCTTTGGCAAAGAAACAAAATGCAAAAGAAATATATTGTAATAAAGTTTTTAAATTTAGACACCACAAAAAAAATGCAATGAAAGCATACTTGTGGGTCCTCATCATCAGAGAAAAGACTCTTGCTTTGTGCCTTCTCTGTTGTTTTAGGAGCAACTGATGATTTAAGTACAGATGGGGGCACAGTCTAAAAAACATGAAATAAAATATAAAAAAACTACCATTAAAATAACAGAAATAAGAGAATGAAGCAAAAGCAAAGCCAGAATAAGAATAAGGAATAGGTTGGATACCTCCTCAGACTTTACAGACTCCTCGCTTGTTGAAGGACGACGTTTCTTTAGTGTTTCTGCAAGGAGACTGTTTGTGCCAGGCCCAAACATAGAGATAGAACCAGCAGGTAACTGCATAAAAGCATATACGTTCAATTTTATTAATGACAACATTTCTGTACGCTTACAGGAAATCCTAAAATCAGAAAGTAAAATACTGCACTTTTATAAGAGAGGAAGAAAATTAAATAACATTTTATAAAACAATCAAACAAGAGCAGCAGTTTAAACAAAATGCCTATCATATTAATGAATAATCTATCATTTCAAACGGTTTATGTAAATTGATAAAAATGTGTGTTTGAGGTTGAAGTCTTACATTTCAGGTAAAACATGCCCAGAATTTCACTATTTTTTGCATTACTTTCTGGAATATCAGTAAAATGTGCAAAAGTTTTTAAATTACTACAAATTTTATGTAAATTTGTCTGATGTAACATTCATTCGGCCATAGCTCTCCAGAATTTTTGTTTGTCAAACACGAGAACATGGTCTGTCTGGAAACTAGCAAGCAACGTAATATGAAAAACAAAGACATTTTAAACATAGAAGATTAAAGAAGATTAACATCAACCATTGTAGGTAAAACAGTGACGCCTCATCTCCTTTAAAGTGGGCACCTAGGTACCTTACCCAGTTCTCCAAACTGACATTGAGGTAGCGCTCCTCAGTTTATTTAGGTACAGTGCCTTAAAAAAGTATTCATACCCCTTGAGCTGTTCACATTTTGTTACCTAAAAAAATAAGAGGTCCTCTTTGCAGTTTGCCACAAGCCATGCGGAAGAAGGTGCTCTGGTCAGATGAGAACAAAGTTGAACTTTTTGGCCTAAATACAAAGCGCTATGTGTCGCAGAAAAGTAACACTGCTCATCACTCTAAACACACACTGTGAAGCATAGTGGTGGGAGCATCATGCTGTGGGGATGCTTTTCTTTAGCAAAGCTGGTCAGAGTTGATAAGAAGATGGATGGAGCTAAATACAGGGCAATCCTGCAACAAAATGTAAAAAAGTTCGAGGGGTATGAAAACATTTTTAAAGGCACTGTAACTACATGTGAACATGGTTTTGATGTTGCTTTGACTTTGTTGTGCTGTTTTCGAGCCTATTAAGACTGCTGGTCCTACGTTTCTGGGTTGTAGTCCCACGATTTAAACGTGGCTAGACTGGAAAAGCAGAAGGACCATAACAGACATCCAGCAGGAATAGAGCGTCTAACATGAAGAGGTTAGCAGCAAAGAAATTAGATATACAACTATTTAGCCTTATTTAGAGGTTTGTGGAGCAATATTGCTTAACTACCTTTTTTTCAGGGGGTTGTACAACCACTTCGGCAACTTTCTTGCTTTGCTGAGAAACACCAGACCGAGAACCCACACTGAAAATGTCTGCACCTTCCTCCTCCTCGTCATCATTACCATCACCTCTAAACAGGTCTGCTGACAACTTTGGCTTGGTTTTTTCCTGTGCAGCTACACGAAAGAGACGAATCTTTACTACAACAGCTACTAAACTGTGACAGGACATGCCTACACAGATCTACACCATCTCACCAGACGGGGGTTTTTTGTGCGTCTTGCCGCTGAAAAAGTCATCTTCGTCTTCGTTGTCATCAAAAAGTCCACTTCCTGGTGAGGTCTGCTCTCGAGCTGCTTGTCCTTTGGATTTGACAAAACTTTCATCCTCTTTGCTCTCTAATGAGTTAGAGCCATGAGATGAGCCAAAGAGACTACTCTCTGGGAGATACACAAATGTCCTTCTTAAAAAAAAACTCTTTTTCATGCTTTATTAAAATATCTGTTACCTGGGAAATTAGAAACTGCACCTGTGGGAATTTTCTTAGTGTTAACACTCTCTACAAAGAAATAAAAAAGAGTGTCAAATTTGTAATACATGGTTAAAGGATAAATTTTCCAAAAAGAAGTTCAGTACTTCCTGTTTGCTTGTGATATACCTGTTTTTTTAAAAGCTCCCTGCTCCTTTATTGGTGCTTCGGAAAACAAATCACCCTGCAAAAAATGTTGTCCATTACGAAACATCTCTCAGATATGATTCTGATACTGTATTACAGAAATTGTATTAAAGAAATATGTTTACATCTTTAGGATATTTAATAATGGCCAAAAATAGCGATGTACGGTGTACAGACACTTACCTCATCATCATCAAACAGTCCTTTACCTCCACTGAAAAGACCACCCTTGCCTCCAAATGGAGAATATTCATCATCTTCCATTTTTGGAGGCTTGAACATCTCATCATCATCATCATCATCATCATCTTCCACTGCAATAAAATAGATGTTCAAATGTACAGGTGTATCATGTGATCTGCTCAATTTATAATACACAAAGTTGGTTGTAAATTCTTTGTTTGATGTAAATTTTGAAGAAATAAATGTATTGTGTGACAAAAAAGAAAGTTGGAAGACATTTTAATTTAAGTATTAAAGATTTACCCTGTTTTTCTGGCAGTTTCTTTGCTTGTTTTTTTCTCTTGATGACGGATGTGCCAGATGATAAGGCTTAAAAGGAAATTTAGGAACATGCAAACTTAAACCGAAACACTATACAAAAGAGTGCAAAAAAAAAAAAAAGAAACAAAAAAAAAAAAAGTAAATAAATAAAAACCATACACTTACATGTACGATCTGCTTCAGGCTTTTTTGTTGCATCTTTGATTCTTGCAGCCAGCTGATCGGCAAAAGATGTTGGATCCACATCAACCTGAAATACAAGCACATTTCAGAGGAAATATTTTTCAAAATTTCTTGCATTTATAAATGACCTTCTAGACAAATACAATTTACACACCCTTCTGGCTTCATCTTCTTCCTTGTCAGATTCTCCAAATAAGTCAGAATCTTCATTCTCTTCCTCTTCATCCGAACTTAGTGCCTTCTATACAGATACCATCAAAAAAAAAAAAAAAAAAAGCTCATAGACAATATTTCACCTGCATGCTAAATAAATAAACAGAAATAGTTCTTACATTTTTTAATCTTTCCTGGCCTTCACCTGCTTGGTCAAAGTCCTCATCTGAGTGCTGTTAGGATTGAAACACATCTTATACAGACAAGTCTGAATTTTTACAGATATCTTTAACTGCTGAAAGCACTAAAAAAAACAATACAAATAAAATGTCTGTTTAATTTACAAAATGTGCATAATATCATTTTACCTCCTCCTGATCTTTATCCACGTCACTCTCAACAAAACTCTCCCTGTCACTATCAATAGACATTTCTCAAAAAAAAGAGTGAGAAAGAGAGAGATTCACAAGAAATTAGTCAAATGAAAGATAGAAGAAATCATTGAATTTGCAAAATGAAATAAAGTATGGTATAAGCAGTAACCCTACCATCACTGGAGAGATCTCCCAAGCCAATATCATCTTGTTCCATAAAAGCCTGAGATCCAATTAAATATGGTAGCGGCCTGTCTACATATAAATCCTGTTGAATAAAAAAAATGCACAATAAAACAAACCTTACCAATGCACGGGACACTGTACTTTGTCATTTCTTTAAAAAATAGTGCACCAACACTAGAAATGGAACAAACAAATGGCAAAATTGATGTGAACTGATAATAAAAGGAAATTATTAAAATTTCATTATTGAATAGTTTTTAATTCAGGCACAAGCCTTTCTTTCACATTGTGCACAGTTATTTATAAAATTTCTGATTTATGTCCTTTTTCCCCACTTTATTTCTTTATGCCCTTATATTTTGTCACAAGCTGCTGGAGAATTAAGAGCGTAATAATGTCACTGAATGGTCTAACAGACCCCCTGTCCCTCATCAAAAACTATAGAAAATGTGTGTCCCCTTATTTTGTATAATATGTTGACGACTTATTGCATAATTCTTTTTTAATTATATTTTTCAGATTTTATTTTAGGGGCGTGTATTGGATTATATCTTGGTGAGAAATGATGAAGTGTGACGTTCAGTAGATATAAAAATGTTTAAAAATAATTAGATTAGGGTTAATGCTTTTTTACCACCGTCACTGATATATAGTTACAAACGAAATGGGAAAAAAAAGATTGATGTTAATTCACTAATGTCTGTAATTTAGCTCATCAATTAATCCAATTCGATACAATATTAAAAAAAAAAAAAAAAAATGACCAGCATTTTTTTTTTTTATTGCTGAGCGTGGCTGATACAGATTGTGTTTTGGTTTTGAGGTGACTGTAAAGATTTTTTAGTGTTTTCCCCTTTACGCTGTTCCTCAGATTTACATGTTTTATACAGAACTTTAGCCTGTATGTGTTTATCTGTTTTAAAACCCAAATACTGTTATATCTTTGAGGTGCTTCTTCGTTTTGGCACTAGAATCGTCAAAGGCAGCTGACAGCGTCTTGGGCTGACTCACCTTATCAAAATTAGCTCGCTATAAAGCGCACACGCACATATCCTAAACTCACATCTGCGTACCAGATATTTTACTATCCGCATCGACCTAAAACTTTGACCATACATTATTAATTGAACTATTAAATTACTAATTTATTCTAAACCACTGCATTATGCATATCACAATATGTCTATTTGCAATATTTTAATCATTTTTAAATATTGTGCAGCCCTAAATACAATAGTCTCACCTTGGGTTCTAGAATGGGTTCCACTCGGTCAGCTGCCTCCTCATCCTCAGAGTCTGAGTTTCCTACTTTAACATCCAACTGCTCAAAAGCGGATTCCAGGACTTTCAGACCAAAGTTCACTGCTTCCTGGACTTTAGGTATTAGCTCAGCTTCTTTCTGTTCCCGTGTTTTTTCCTTTTAAAGAACAGCAACAGACAGCCATACTGTAGAACGATGCATTCAAACATAACGTTAACAGCAATATGTAAACTTTCTCTGGACTAGAAAAATTAATATGGAAATTAGGTTTAGCTAAGATCTTAAATTAGGAGTCTATTGTTCTAATACACTGTCTTGAAAAAGTATTTATACCCCTTAAACTATTTCACATTTTGTCATCTTAAAACCACAAACTTGAATCTATTTTATTGAGATTTTATTTGATATACCAACACAAAATAGCACAGAATTGTGAAGTGGAACAAAAATGACATACGGTTTTCAAAATTTTAAGCAAATAACAATCTGAAAATTGTGGCATGCATTCGTATTCAGCCCCCCTGTACTCTGATTCCCCCTAAAGAAAATCCAGTGCAATTAATTGCCTTCAAAAGTCACCTAATTAAAGTCCACCTGTGTGCAATTTAGTCTCATTATAAATACACCTGCTTTGTAAAGGCCTTTATGGTAGAGTGGCAAAAAAAAGCCATTGTTGAAAGAAAGTCCTGTTTGCAGTTTGCCACAAGCCGTATAGGACTGAAAACTGGACGCTTCCCATCCAATCTGACTGAGCTCGAGTTATTTTGCAAAGAAGAATGAGCAAAAAAATGTAGTCTCTAGATGTGGTAGGGGGGCTGAATACTAATGCACACCCCCCCTCCTTTTAGATTTTTATTTGCTTAAATTAGGTGCTATTTTTTTTTAGCCAAAAAAAATAATTATAAATAGGTTATAAATATAAATAAGTTTCTGTAAGAATCTACTACACCTGCAATAGTGGTGTGTTGTGACAGATTTGTGTCAATTAAATATCATGTTCAAATTACAGCACAAACCAGTGGACAGACAAAAAAAAAAGTCAAATCTGATCTAATATTCATTAAAATTAGAACTTTGCTCGGCCATTTACAGACAGTAACAACAAATACTATTATAACATCGCAAAGTAAATAGGGGTTTCTCAGTATCAGGAGTCACTACAACAGACTAGAAGTGTACAGACTTGTTCAACCCGTTTCTCCTGTGCCTCTGTTTTTGGGACTGGCTCCTCAACTTCTTCATCATAAACCCTCTGAAAGATTGAAAAATAAATGGGATTACTGTATATTTCAATAATAACAATTTAAATATAAGAACATCTTTATAAATAACATGACCAATACTTTCTCAGACCCACATTTTCTATAAATTGCACGTTGGAAAGCATCAGAAAGTCATTAAAGACGTTGTGGAGGCAGCTGTCGGTTGCTTTGGTGTCCTGAATGAGGCCATCCAGCTGTTTTTCAATCTCATGCGTCTTAGACAACATCCACTGAGAGAAGTTTTGCAGGTAAAGAAAAAGCTGTTGAGGTAAAAAGAAAAGACATCAATGAAAATGATGCACTGTGACAAAAAACTTCAGACTTCTAAAGTAATAGAAATACCCCAGCATCTGCAGCTAAAGACCAGTCTGCACTGTTTTTCCGCATCTCGTCCAGCGACCAGGGCCTCTCCCACACCTGCTCAGCCTCACCGTTGCAATTGCTGGGACCGTTCTCTGTGGGTTCTGCCATAGCAATAACCTGTTACCACAATAAAGATCCACATGATCAGAATGTTTTAGTTTTTCCAGTAGCAAGAAACCTCTTCCGAACAGGGCTGATATTTTATAATGTCAGCTCATGGCAGTAAATTATAGATTTGTACTTGGGCATCACCGTTCCTTGAAATATGATAAATTTACAAAATACAAAAACTTTTATTAAAAAATTCTTTGTTATTTACAACAATATTGTGATTTTGTAACATGCCTATGTTTAAATTATGAATTATTTAAGCCGCTCCTATGTGGTTTCTTTCATCGCAACCCCTTTAACCCTTTGTGTACCATTGCCACCACACAAAAATTGTACAATTTAAACAATAGCACTGAAATTATCCTATGATGACAGGGGCAAACTTATTTGATCTTTTATCTGCAAAAGGCAACAGTATTGTACAGGACCCCACACACCCCTTACACAAACTCTTCATCCTCCAGCCATCTGGAGAACGGTGCTGAGGCCCTGATAACCAGACTGTGACACAATTTATCACCTTAAGCAATCAGACTTTTTAATTTAATAAGAGACTGGACTGACTAACTGACACAAACAACTGTGACTCTCTCTCTCTCACTCTCACACACACACACACACACACAAACCATCTCGGCTGCTATTAACTTTCGTATGTTTACAAGCGGAGAATGTTCATCTGCACGTTAAAAAAACTGGATACTGGTTAGTGTTGCTCTGTGTACAGTACTTATTGAGCTTTCTCCCGTCTCGCACAATTAAATTATGTGCTACTTTGTGTTTGTTACATAAAATCTCAATAAAAAACATTGACGTTTGTGGTTGTAAGGTGACAAAATGTCAAAAAAGTTTTGGAGTTATCCAATAAAAAATGATAAATGACAGACTATATAACAGACTAGAAGTGTACAGACTTTCTCAACCCCACTTCGCACAGTCTCCTATCTCGCAACGTCCCTCCTCGAACACGTCTTCTGTCTCACAACAGCCCTGTCTCGCAACATTCCCTCTTGCAACGTCCCCCGTCTCGCAACGTCCCCTTTCCTGCACCCTTTTGTTTCATGTAGCATCATGGGCTATGTTTCATTTCCCCATGTATTAAATCAGCCTTATATGGTCAAAATGGCAATAAAAACTTTTTGACTTGCGCTGACTGACGCCTGCAGTATAAAGTCCCTCACTAATTCCTAAACTTTCCCCACTAAAACCAAGGTAAAAACAAGTGCTGGTTAAGTTTAAACAAAGGAAGTGGAAAATATAAAACTAATGAAACTAGTTTAGCTCCCAGCACAGATTACAGACATGTGACCTAGTAATGATCAGGCGTACTATAATAAAGGCTTATGAAGAGAGTCTAAATGATCTGTTTTTACACAATCTGCTTGATGTTGTCTACATGAAATTTGTGTGTACATGGACTGTATGTGTGAAAACTCACTTATCTAGTTTATCTAGTGCAAATCGCTCAGAATCACATTCACATGCATTTTATCCAAAGAGACTTTTTTATATATTTATCTAAACTGAAAGAATGATGGTTGAGGGTCTTGCCTAAGGGTCTAGCAGTGGCGGCTTGGGTGGTCCTGGGAATTGAACCCATGCTATTCTGACCAGCTGTACAACACCTTAACCACTGAGCAACCATTTCAATCAAATATTAATTACTACCAACTTTCTTCAGAAGCATCCTCAGAGTTGGAGCTTTTGCAGTAAATATTTCCTTTCCTTTTTCTCTGATTTGGGTGTGTTAATTAAATGGTGTGATATAAAACCCAGGTTTAGACCATAGAACTAAAAGTAAAACCACAACGCTAAAACAAACCCTTTGTATATTAAAAGAATGATCAGAAAACCTTCATTATTGACAGGGCATTGAACAACACACACACACACACACACACACACACACACACACACACACACACACTTTAAAGGCTTCATTTTAGGCATATTTTAATCACACAGGAATTGATTCATCATTTATGCGCTCCTGAAACGAGACGTTAGCAAGTCGGCTAACAATAATAACCGTGAGTTAAACCGTGTGATATTTATTATACAGTTATTCAGAAAACACCGCTGTTTTTTTTTGTTTAAAGAAACTCGAACCAATTCCGAACTGTCACCATTGCTGTTTATTTATTTATTTATTTATTTACAGTTTTATACACTGACTCATATCCTTTTTTCCCTCCATATTAACTGTGTGCAATGCTAACACAGCTAACAAACGCATCGCATTTAGCTACATGTTTATACTACATGCATGTTCAGTACCTTAAAATAACTTATTCCGCTCAGGTTGTGCTTTTCATATAAAATAAAGTCTTGTCGAAAAGGAGGCTGTTGATAATCCGGCCACTCATTAGTATTCCTTCAGCTTCTGCTACACTCATCTGACGCCATAGTCACCTGACGTAAGTGATGCAGGATATTTTCCACCTGTATTCTGACACACACCCGCTTACTGCTTACACAGCCCAACTGACATCCTGCGTTGGGATTGGTCCGTATTTAGGTCACTGATCGGTGATATTGTATACTTATATCCAATCTCCGCCAACGAAGGCGGGACTTATCGGAATACAGGCGGAAACGAATAAAATAGTTTTTAAGAAACAGGGGACTTGAGGACTATAAGAATCAGTGTGGACTTTAGTTATGGGTTTAATTTTATTTTGTTACTAATAAATCCATGTTAGATGATTGAGGATTGAAGAGAAAGAGTAGTATTTATTAGTGCTGCCAGTATAATTAGTAGCCTTGGTTCAGGTCTAGTCTGGGGGTGGACTATATGACCAAAATTCTGTTTAAATTTCAACTCATTTTATAGTTACTTATTAATGAATTGTGATTAATTAATAGGTTATTCTCTATTCATTGGTCTTGGTTTAAAGTTCAGATAGTTTTGACAATGATGATATTTTTTATTTAGTCATTATCAAATAACTACTTTTGTCCTAAATTAACTATTACTCTCTAGTTGGTCTCTCTTTTATATTGGTTAACAGTATTATTTTAAGTGTTAATGTAGTTCTAGTTATTACATCCTACATAATTACTTGTTTACAATATAGTATTATTTAAATTGTTACCCAGTTTTGCATTGCACATTTATTGCAGATGAGCACATATAACCAGGGCGTTAATGCATTATTGTGTTTATTATTGACAAAGTTGATAATACCAGCATGTTATGACAAATCTGTAAAGATTATTGATACATATTTATATCATACCGTATCAGAATCAAAGTCTAGGAGAATTAAAAGAGATGATCTGAAGCACCCAGGGGTGTCTTGACTGTCCAGGAAAGGACACACGGCACAGATATATTCCACACTGCAAAGTTTATATATGTCTAAAAGAGTCTGGTTTTTGTTATTGTAATAAAAGAGCGCAGCTGTCCCATTATGTAAACCATGTCATTGGTCAATATTGTCAAGTACATACACCTATGTACATATATGTCAAACACAGGCCAAGAGTAGGGGGGTGAGGCGTGTTAACACTAACATTTATCACAATTATCACATCTGCTCTCGATTCTGCAACACTTTTGGAAACTCTAAAGACAATTGTAAATATTTAAAGAAAACTCTTCCTTTAAACACACACAGACGGTTAGATTTTTGTAGTGTGGGTGCTTGCGGCTTTGAGGATCTTCTCGAATGATCAGTAGACGACTTGTAACCGAATGACTCAGATGATGAGAATCCGGACTTCAGATCGTAAATGCAATATGACTCATAATGCAACAGAACGACTAAATGGTTTCATTTTGTTATAACTTTTCCTTATAAATATTTAACTTACAGTTAACAAGATAAGTAGCTCTCTTTTCTAAGGGGCGTCAGCCCAGTGCCCCATGTTGACATGCCCCCACTAATTTACAGTACAACCAGAATTCTTGAAAAGTTTTTTTAATTTGAATAAAATGAAAACCAAAAGAATTTAAAATCACATGAGCCAATATTTTATTCACAATAAAACATAGATAACAGAACAAATGTTTAAACTGATCAATTTTACACTGTTATCTAATAAATGAGCTCATTTTGAATTAACACCTAAAACAACTTAAACAACACCACAGTTGCCTTTTTACAGGAAACTCACAGTCGCAGTTCTGATAATTCTCGCCTTCTGTAGCGTTGGGGAGGGCAGTACTACCAACCTCCATTTCAGGCCGAATTTAGGGGTGTCTCAATTCTCATTAACCCAAGCATCTCTTTTGAGCCCTATAATGTTATTTCGGATATATATGGTCATTAAATCATTGTTTCAGGGAAATTATTTAATATTAATTTAGTGTTGGCTAATTTATATGCTCCCTCATTTTTTCTGCTTTACCAGATCTGAGCTCATACTCTCCTATACTAGGGGGAGACTTTAACTGCTGTTTATATCTATCACGTGACAGGTTATCTCCCAATCCTATACTACTGAGTAAATCTGTCATGCTACTTTAGTCCTGTCTTTGCAGCTTTGGTATAGCTGACCTCTATCCAAAAAAAGGAATGTTTCTTTTCTGCCCGCCACTAAATTTCATCATTGCAATCTGGTAATTTCCCGGGTCCTGACGCGTTGCCTGCTTTGTTTGATGAGGCTTGTATCACCTTTATAGCAAAGAGGGATAACGACCCAACAGAGTGCTCTATATATAGACCAATTTCTCTTCTTAATGTGGATGTTAAAATCCCTGCTAAAGTCTTAGCTCATAAATTAGAAAATGTTCTACCTTTAATTATATCTGAGGACCAGACCGGTTTTATCAAAAACTGCTACTTATTTTAATATATGGTATCAGTTCTGACAAACTTTCAGCAGGACTCATTAGGCGTGTCCTCTTGAGCACTCAAAGAGCCATTTGAGGCAGGTTTCTACAGAAAAACCATTGGAAGCCGCAAGGACTTTTTGACACCTAAAATGAAGTGAACACTACATATATCCTAACTACAGTGTTTTGTATTTATAAAATTACCAAACAAATACAGCGAACATTTTGTCTGGGATGAAGTATACTGTACCATTTAAGTTCGAGGTCTATAACATCAGGTCTATAAGATCAGGTCTATAAGAGGTTACCATCATTTCACACAGGATTATAAACTGTCTTCTGTGAGACGTGAGCTGTTGTATTCTGTGAAATGTTGAGATTCTGCACATGACAGCTAGGTGGCAGTAGGAGGAAAAAGAGGGTTTTGCTAGAGAAGGATTAGATATAAAATTTTAAAGAAAAACCCCCTGATTTCGGGTCTTATTTTTTGTTCAGTCCCAACATCACAGCGAAGTTTAGTTTTTATACAGTTTATATTGGAAAAGACCTGCTTACATACATATCTGGATCTGAAGATCGACAGAACTCCCTTAGCTGAGTGATGGAAAAACCACATGCTAAATCCTGTCTTAGCCCATTGCTCTTTAACCTTGCCATTGAGCCCCTTGTAGCTGCATTCTGTAGTTGGCGGGATATATCTGGGATTTGGAGGCAGGGAGAATAACACAGATAATTTTCTACTTTTTACTTCCAATCACCTCTCTGCCACCTTTGCTGTCACTGCTTAGTAAATTCAGCCATTTTTCAGGATATAAATTAAATTTGCACAAAAGCAAACCTTTTCTTCTAAAAATTGCAGCACTAACAACCAAAATGAAAAACCTCCCTTTCAAGATAGTGGAAAATCAGTTTAACTATCCTGGTATCACAGTTAAAACATAAACACCTTTTTGAAAAAAATTACGTTGGTGAACCAAAACCTAGGGCAATGGTCAACATTGGTTATGCCCATAATGGGCTGATAAATACCATTAAAAAAGAATATTCTTTCCAAATTTTTAAAATCTTCTTTAGTTTTTTACCTGTTTTATCGCAAATATTATTTTGATGCATTGGATTCCATTATATCATCCTACCTTCTACCTAAGGTGAATGTCCTCAATTAAACAAGGCCCTACTTTAACGACCTAAATGAGATGGTGGCATGGCTTTACCCAATTTTCATTTTTACTACTGATCAGCAAACATCTGATGTGTCACCTTTTGGGCACATTTTCATAACATAATTTCTTCAATTGTGTAAAGCTGCTTTGTGACAATCACTATTGTAAAAAGCGCTATACAAATAAAACTGAATTGAATTGAATAACCAACATAATCGGCCTGCCCGGGTGGAATCGGAGATAAACTCTGTTAAAAACCTCTCAGTTTCTGCTCTCTGTTTTCTTGGATTTGCACTTCCAATCCCCTTAATTAAAATTAATCAAAGTAAACTTGATTCTGCTTTGGAAAAAGCTAAACCTAAATCTGGCACTGTCAGATGACACATGGAACTCAATTCTCAAGCTTGTCAGTTTAACCAGCTTATGCGCCAGCCACACTTTATTACAGTTTAAGGTTGTGCATAGGACTCATTTTACCAGCTTTCTCATTTTTACCCAGACGTCGATATTTGCTCTGATAAATGTAAAAGCGAAGAGGTGTCTCGTATTCATATATATTGGACATGCCTTAATTTGAAAAAATTCTGGAGGTATGTCTTTGAAACTTACATGTCTTACATTCTGAATTCCAATCTTGAATCAGATCTCCTGATTTCTCTTTTTGGCATTACTAAAGAAGAAGATAAGCTACAATTAAATACATAATACATAAAATACATGTAAATGCTGTTGTGTCCTCATGTCTTCCTGTCTTGTGAGATCCTTTGTCCTTGTGTCCTGTTTTCATTGGTTGTTTAGTCCTGTGTGATTGTGTTTAGGTGTGCCTTGTTTAATTTATGAGTTCCTTATGAGTCCTCTGTTACCCTGTCTTTTTGTGGGTCATTGTTTGGTGTTTGTACTCTGTACTACTGTGGTGAGTTCATGCTAGGCTAAGGTCCCTGTTAAATGCTAATGTTCCTGTTCGGTCTAGTCAAGTTAAGTTTGCCTTTTCTTATTGGTTCACACTGTAAATAAATTGCACTTGGGTTCAATACGTCTTGTCTCAGTGAAGTAACTGTTACAATAAACTGTACACAGCACCAGAGTGTACTTGAAATGAACACCAAGACACAGTCGAAAAGAAATGACTATTTATTTCAAGTTACATCAATTGCTGCAACAATTGTAAATCTGAAGAATTTGGGTATATGTAATTAATTCCAGTCCACTTATTATGTAGAGTTAGATAGAAAAACATAATTGTTGTACACATATGATGCAAAACAATAACTCTATCACAGTACACAGTTAACCCTTTAACAAAGAAACTTTAATTCTGGATGAATCAAAATAACATGCAGGAAGTGTCGACTTAGACTGCCACACTGTTTGGGATTCTGTCTGGAGAGAGATAGTAGTAGGGAAGTTTCTTCCCCAGGTTGCGATTTTTGATGGCTTTGGATAGCTCGTCCAGCTTCCTCTTAAAAGTTTCCATGGCTTTTTTCACAGGTTTCTCTATGAATTGTTCATCAGGATACATACCTAAGAACAACTAAAAAGAGAAGAACCAACAAATTTTAGTAAAAATGCATTGCATCAATAAATGTAGAAAGAAATTGTGCTTTTTTTTAATCTTACCTCATTTTCCTGGAACTGACTGAGAGCCCACACCGCGCCAAGATGCCAGCAGGACCGACCACGATCTGGTAGACTATTCACAATGAATGCTATATCCACTTGGCCCTTCTCTGTAGGTGGGGGTTTCCGCATAGTAGGCGGGGCATTTGGAATCCATGAACACCAGTCATACTAAAATTGTATTAACATTTGGTTAGGTTTTATTTTTCAGGTTTATTTAATTATGTATAACAAGCGCTTTAATGTGTCCTTGTATCTATTTTTGACACAGAGTGATGCTACCTGTCCAAAGTTGATGGCAGCATGTTGTGCAGAAGCTGTGAAGATTATAATAGTCAGGTATTCCACCAGCTGCTCTCGGTTCTGCAATGATTTCGGAAACTCTAAAGACAACCATAAATGTGTTCAAACCAAACACTTCCTTCAAACACACACAGAGACTTAGAACACAGTTAATTTCCTCCTTTTTAGTTTTTTTTTAGCATGAGTGGTTGTGGGTTTGACAAAATTCTTGAATGGTGAAAAGATCTTTAGAAACGTCTTTCGAAAGAGCTGACATTTTGGCAAAATGGAAAGGAAGTCTGCCTTCATTAATTTTGATAGATAAACAGCAAGGACAAGGTTTTACGATGTTTTTTGTTTTTTTTAAAGAGAAACATGGCAGTAAAAACATGTTCTTACCACAATAGTCAAAATCCTGCATTCCAAAGCTGCAGACGTCTTTGACAAATGCCTGTATCTCTTCATCCTCCAGCACTGTTTTGTCACTGTCATAGTATATATGGATCACATCCTCCACAAAACTACCAAGGGACACAAAGAATAAGAATAAGCATGAAGCCAGGAATTGGGCTGTTAAAGTAGATGCAGGTGCGGACTTAAATATGATAGACTTACAAAGTCACTCAACAAACATATGTCAAACTAGCCACTAACTAGATACCAACATAAAACATGGCAACATGGAACAAGGATTTGACAAAGCCCCTTAATACAGCAACATGCCAAAATGTCCTGTCCCAACATTCTGTGTCAAATAGGTTTTAAGGAATGTCTGTCATGGGCGGAAGATGTGGCAAATGGGGGGAACACTGTACACAGGAAGAAAGTAAGGAACACAGCAAAGTTAAGGACAGAGCAAAGAATATGGCCGAGTATAAGGTACAAGCCAGGAACAAGGCAAGGCCAAAAGCAGGAAAGATGGAAAAGCATGGCAAACATCCTCGCCTGAGTCAGGGGACATAATATGGGTGGGTTGGTCCCATCCCACATCTAACACTTAATGGCGTGCACTAGGGAAGACTATTTGAAGATGTCATTTAGCCTACAACAACTCTTTGGACTAAAGGGAAAAACACAAAATCGAACAGAATTCACGCACAGAAGACAGAGGTTAGAATCCCACTCTGATACCAGAGGGACAATAAAGTCCACTAAATCACCATAAGCCATAAGTTTTTTAGCCCGTTATTAAACCTTGCTGTTCCTTTTCCTACCTACAGAAATGTTAGGCTTTTATATTGTGTTAGGAATGTTAATATTAACATTCTCTGACAGTACATTCTGATTACCTTTTGACTATTGCCCATACTCTGTTGCCATCATCCCTGTAGAAGTAATAGGGAATGTCCTCTATGTTGTCCATGCCCCGTGCCTTAATGGACTCCGGAAAGCACAAGGATTTAAAGGTTAATGTCTTCATGGCTTTCTGCACTAGCTCCACATGGCCACCTCCACCTGTGCCATTAGCCTGTAGTATGCACATGACACGCCCACTGATTAAAAGTTATGTACATTTGTTTTAATAGACATCACAGAGTCAGAGGAGAAATCAGTGTTATGGTGTAAATGTGTACCACAATGGAAACATACCTTGTCAAATAGTCCACATTCACAGATGAGTTGCTCACGTGCTTTTGTATTGATGGCAATCGTAAAACGGACATGTGGCACAAGCAACTGGAAATTTAAAAAAAAAAGTAAAATTTTACAAACTGAGCGCAATATATGTTTTTTGATATAACTTGACTGATATACACAATACAGACAAAAGTAATGGAACACCTATCTATCTATCTCTTCTATCTATCTATCTATCTATCTATCTGTCTGTCCTATCACTCTTTTTCTTAATTAATTAACTAATTAATTATATAAGGCCAACAGTGTGTGAGGTGGTCTAAGGTGCAATTTTTGTTTCAGGTTATCTCATTGTGTTCAGTGATGTTAAAGTCAGAGCTCTGTGCAGGACATTTCCGTTCTTTCCGTTCTTTCATTCTTTATAGAGCTCAGCCTTTGTGCATGTGGGCATTGTCAATCCTAATGCTATTGCATAAAGAGACATTCAAGACAGTTGTGTGCTTCCAACTTTGTGGCAGCAGTTTGAAATAGGCGTACCTATTGGTGTGCAGATAGGGTGTCCACATACTTTTGGCCATATAGTATAGTGTATGTATTAGTTTGCTTTACTAATACATGACATACATAGTGTACAAATGGCATACCTTGTACACGGGATGAACAGCAGGCAACTGTCGATACATAGCAATGCCGAAAACCTCGGATATCAGATGGGTTCTCAGGAGGTGGGTCACTGTCTGGTGCACATGAAAGTCTGAAGACTTCACCCAGATCTTGGCCAGCATCCAGTCATGCTCATTATCAGAAGGCAGAAAGATTGGATTTTTCGGTCCTGGTGTTTGGTTTAGCTTTAAAAGCATACAAAACAAAACAATTCTTGGTTTTACTAGGATTGACACATCCATCCATTCATCTATCCATCTATCTATCCATCCATCCATCCACCCACCTATCTATCTATCCATCCATCCATCCATCCATCCACCCACATACCTGTATGCTACATACCTGTATGGCGATGGGCAAAATTTTATTGTGACTGTTCTTGTACAGCAAGCAAATGGGTGCTGCTAAATACTGCATTGTACATGGATCTGTAGCATTAGGAGTGATTTCATCCAAGATCTCATAGTCTGCTATGAACAGGTTCCCTGCCTGCAAACCAGGACAATCAAAATTACAGATTAAAGAACAGTTTTAGGTTTGTGTTTACTGTTAGTGTAAATAATGAGTTACCTTAAGCTCATTTTCCAGAGTGAGATTTCTCTCCAAGCTGTCTTTCACCATTTCATGGGTGACTGGAAACTTATCTGGTAGTTCTGTACACTTCTTGATCACTACAGGATTACAGCCATTTAAGAACTGATACCCGAACATGAAGTCTTCTTTCCAGTGATGCATCACATATTCTGGCCGGGAGTAAACATCACCAAAGTCATAGAATGTCACACAGATTAGATCTTAGTGCTGTATGAAAATAGAAACAATATTCATACAAAAGAACCTGATATTGTGTTTTTAATTCTCACGAATATCCGTTCGAAATCTGCAAAATCTCCCCAAGAGGATTGGAACATGTGCATGAACTGGTTAACACAGAGGTTCTCTATCCTAAAAAAAAAAAGAGAATATCTGGTGTTAATATTTTTTGCACATATTTGCAACCCCAAACGCCTAAGAGATCAACCAGAGTTTAAGATTATGACGATAGAGTACACCACATAACCTCATTGTCTACCTGCATGCATTGTCAATACAAGAACTACACTCCTCTAGTGCTTGTACCGAAGAAAGAGTAAAAGTTTTTAAACACAAGTTTTTAAAGAATTGTATTGATAACAGATTGATTTCACATTCCCAACAGGTTTACGAAACCATATACAGGGTAATAGGATCCATTGTATTCATGTGTGGGTGTCAGTGGTGGCCAGTACAAAAAAATTTTGATGGGGCACGAACAAATCATATCCATAATACTAATGTTGTCCACAGGGAATCCACAAAGTTACGTTGTTTTTAAAATGCAAATGAACCTGAAACAGCTGCGTGTACTAGACATCCCTGTAATGGAAAGATATACATTATGCATTCACGAGTCACATGCAAATGTAAGAACAGTACAGTACTCTCGCTGTTGGAGAGTCAGGAAGTGTTACAATAGTGGATGGAGTTCAGTGTGCAACTAGGTATTACAACACATTACTCACGCTTTAGAGTAATTCAGGGCAAAATCTATTCCTTTCTCACTGTCGAACTGGATGTCTCGTGGAAGATCCTTATGGGAATTTGCATCAATACTCATGGGAAAACCAGGCTGCCACTCCTTCCATCTACAATAAGAAGTGCTAATGATTATATCTATACATGCACCAGCACAGACAAAATAATAATTACATAAAGGAAAAGAACATCTCTACATATAAAAAAATATTTTTTTATCTGCTATATTTAATGATTTATTTTCACAAAGCAAATAAAAAATGATTAAAATAAATATACTATTTTATCCAGAGAATTTGTTTCTCAGTAAGCACATGTCAAATAAACCTGAAAGCCTTTTGTCTGTTTTCCAGCTCCTTGCGTCTGTGTTGTTTAGCCACTCGAGTTTTGTCATGCTGAGGCAGACGAGCTGCAATTCAAACAAGCGCGATTTTTTTTTCGGCATATTAAAAGAACAACGCTCTAGACCAATTAAATTGTTTTAAATACGCAACGTAAGAATCCCACCTCTGCCATCTCGAAGTATCACCTCTTTTTCGTCCACTATCCAGCGAAAACAGGGGAACTCGATGTAATCTCCACTTGGTGTCTTCACTGTAATATATTTACAATACCAGTCATCATGCACCCAGTATTTGTTCTTCTCAATCTTTAGAAGCTCTAAGTCACCAAGGTCTTCTGCCACTTTAATATCATAGGAGTCCACCTGGAGTTAAACAAACTGGACGTTAGTGGGCAAATAATCTTTTTTTTTTTTGTAACAAATAAAATTTTGTGATATGAACATGGGGTTAAGTAGAGAAATAAGTTAAACTAAGAAGAAAGAAGATCTGTTTTAAGACTACTCCTCTTACATAATAATGCTTAGTTCTCTGTTCGACTTTTTTTAAATTTTTAATTTTAACCTACTTTCCATGTCAATTTTTGAGGGTATATAATGTTCCATGGTACTTATACAATTCTCCAGTTTAAGGCATTTGCATAAATTTCACACTCCTGTGTATTTGTTATGCTGTATATTTTTTCCTGCTTCATGTTATTTTATTTCTTTTTTAATTTTCATGAACCTATCCTGATACTTATTTGCACCTTCTCTAAATGTTAATGTTTAGCGCTTTTCTACAATCATAGGAGACATTTTTCAGACAGATGACATCTTTCTTACCGCTCCTCGTTCAAAGTCATTATAAAGGGGTTTATCCAGAAGTGTTCTCTCACTGCAGTGCTCCGTCCCCACCAAGGTCAGGTAGATGTAGTCATCAGTGCCAGCAAACCACTGGGAGCCCGTGGCAACAGTCACAGTGTATGAAGGCATCTTGAACACACAGTCAGACAAACTTCTCCGTCTTCACAATGAAGCCTCTGTAGTCTTTCAACAAAAGTACTTCCCCTTTTTCTTCTTCACATACAAAACTGTTTGCACGCACACACTAATAATTATAACTACAGTGGTGATCTGGCATGCAAATACTCTAAGGCCATTTCTCAGTGGACCAAGTTCTACCCATAAATATATAGTGATGGAAAGAATACTAAACATTATTACTTAAGTAAAAGTATTGTTACTTAAAAAATTAATTCACTTGAGTATAATATGTAGAAAGTATTTCGGTGTGTTTATTCGGGTGTGAGAAGTTGATCTTAATTCAATGAAAGTGTTCTGTTGACTGCTGTTTTTTCATGGTATTTACCTCTAACAGAATAAATATGTTTAACAGCTAATATTATTTAACCAACCCTACTTACATTTACATTTGAAGCATTTAGCAGACGCTCTTGTCCAGAGCGACGTACAAGAAGTGCTTTAAGTCACATCAAAAACATCTCAATGCTGATAATGGATCACAAAAAGGGTGCAACAAAAAAAAAACCTGTTGAATAGAGTAAGGTTTTTTTTTTTTTTTTTTTTTTTTTTAGATGTCAAGAGCAAGGTATTTTAGAAAAAGATGGGTTTTTCAAACGCCCCTTGAAGATAGCTAGTGACTCTGCTGTTCTGACATTGATGGGAAGTTCATTCCACCATCTTGGTGCCAGAACAGAGAAAAGTCTTGAGGCAGACCTACCTCGTGTCCTAGGGGGTGGTGGAACAAGCCGAGCAGTGCTTGTGGATCTGAGAGAGCGTGGTGGAATGCGTGGAGTGATAAGTGATTGTAGGTAGGAGGGTGCAGCTCCGTTTCTGGCTTTGTAGGCAAGTGTCAGAGTTTTGAATCTGATGCGCGCAGCTGTTGGGAGCCAATGGAGGGAGCGCAGCAGTGGAGTGGTGTGTGTGAAAACTTTGGTAGGTTGAAAACAACACGTGCAGCTGCATTCTGAATCATCTGCAGAGGGCAAATAGCACTCAGAGGTAGGCCAGCCAGGAGCGAGTTGCAGTAGTCTAGTTTAGAAATTACAAGAGACTGCACAAGCAACTGGGTGGCCTGAGTGGTTAAGAAAGGTCGAACCCTCCGGATGTTATGCAGGATAAACCTGCAGGAACGTGTTATGTTGGCAACATGTAAGGAAAAGGATAATTGATTGTCCATAGTTACCCCCAGGTTGCGAGCACTGGTTGAAGGGAAGATCTGTGAATTGTCCAGGGTGATTGCAAGATCCTGGCATGGAGATGAGTCACCTGGGAGAAAAAGTAGTTCAGTTTTGCACGGGTTGAGTTTCAGCTGGTGAGCAGCCATCCATGATGAAATGTCTGTCAGGCAGTTTGAAATCCTTGCAGAAACCGTGGTGTCTGATGGAGGAAAAGAAAGGACAAGTTGAGTGTCATCAGCATAGCAATGGTATGTGAACCCGTGGTGTGAAGAAATAACTTTGCCAAGTGAGTGGGTATAGAGGAAGAAAAGAAGAGGACCAAGTACTGAGCCTTGTGGGACACCAGTGGAAAGTCTGCGTGGGGCAGATGTTGTACCTCTCCATGTTACCTGATATGAACGCCCTTCCAAGTAGGAAGCAAACCACTGCCACGCTGTTCCACAAATGCCGAGACTGCTGAGAGTGGATAGCAGGATCTTTGTGGTTGACAGTGTCGAATGCAGCTGAAAGGTCGAGGAGGATGAGGACAGATGACAGTTTGGATGATCTGGCAGCATGCAGCTTCTCAGTGACAGCCAAGAGGGCAGTCTCTGTAGAATGAGCAGCTTTGAAAGCCAGATTGATTGGGATCTTGAAGGTTGTTCTGTGTGAGGAAGAGGGACAGTTGATTATAGACAGTGCGTTCAAGTACTTTAGAAAGAAAAAAGAGAGGAGTGATACCGGTCTGTAGTTGGCGATGTCCGAGGGGTCCATCGCAGGCTTCTTTAGGATAGGAGTAACCCGTGCTCTCTTAAAAGATGTTGGTACCTGACCAGTAGATAAGGAGCTATTGATGATTGTAGAGATAAAAGGCAGAAGGTCAGGAGAGATGGTCTTGAGCATTGCCGAGGGGATTGGGTCCAGTGGACAGGTGGTAGGATTGCAGGACAGGATGACTTGTTGAACCTCATCTGATCCTAAGGTGGAAAAATGAGACAGTAAAGGAGAGGATAGGTCATGAGTGGAATTTGTAAGGTTACCTGAAGAGTTGGTGAAGGTCTTGCAGATTTGCTTAGTCTTTTCGTCATAGAAGGAAGCAAAGTCCTCTGCAGACAGAGAGGGTGGAGTAGGGGGAGCTGGAGGTATGAGTAGTGATGAGAAGATTTTGTGTAGCTTGCGCGGGTCATTAGCTGAAGCTTCAAGTTTTTCCTTGTAAAAGGTAGTCTTGGCAGAAGTCACATCCGAAGAGAACTTCGACAGAAGAGCATGGTAGGTGGCAAGATCAGTGTCGAGATGAGATTTCTTCCATCTTCTCTCTGCTGATCTCAGTTCTCTGCGGTTGCTGCGTAACGCATCCGTCAGCCAAGGAGCAGGACGTGAAGTCTTCCTAGGTTTGGTAGACAGAGGACAAAGAAAGTCTATGGTTGAGGAAAGTGATGACAAAAAAACATCAGTGGCTGAGTCTAAGGGTAGAGAGGAAAAAGAGTCATGATCAGGAAGGGAGGAAAGAGTGGTAGAAGCTACCGACAAAGGAGAGATAGAGTGGAGATTGAGACGGGTTACAGAGAGGGTGTGGTAGTTAGTTTTAGGAAGACTAGGAATAGAAAGATTAAACGATACCAAGTGATGATCAGAGGTGTGAAGAGGGGTAGACGACATGTCCGCGAGTGTGGAAGGACGTGTGAAAACCAAATCCAGGACATTTCCTCCCTTGTGTGTGGGAGGAGAGCTGTTGAAGGTCAAGGAGAAGGAGTCCATCAGAGGCAGAATGCAGGAGGAGTGGAGCTTGTCAGTGTCAAAAACTGAATAACTAAATGTTACAAAAAAACAATAATAAAAAAAAGCAATACATAGTTCTTGAAAAGGCATCATCTCAGTATTTAAGCTATAAAAATGACATGGCAACAAATGTGTCACACCTTAATACTGAATTTATAATCTGTTTAAAATTTTGGAAAAGAAAATTAAAAAAGAAAAGGATACTTTAACACTCACTGCGGAGGAAGAAGGATGAGGCCAAAAGCTAATCAGCATCAGCATCAGCATCATCATCATCACAGGGTCTGTCGGAATCCTTTGCAGACATCACCATTTCTTTAGCTATATCGTCTCTGAACTTAAAGAGTTGCGAAGTGGCACCAGATAAAATTTTTATTATTATATGCAAAGCCACACCTTATGGTTGTCTAGCGCCTTGATTGACACATAAATCTTCCAAATGAATTAACAGATCGTTTATTATGTACTTAGCACTTTTTGTGGAGAAGTAAATGTAACAAAACTGAATACAAAAATGGAGAAAAAATCGACTTAGTACTGTAACAAAAGTATTTAAAATTCGTTACTTTCCACCACTTTTTATATATGTACATGTACCGAAATATATGTATTTACAACTAATCCAAAAAAATGTTATGTAAGAAAGTATCACAAGTCACTTCTATTAATACCAGTGGCGGGCCGTGCATTTGATATCTGGGCCTTCAGTGGGGACTTCCCGACTGATATACTTCTTAATTCTACCACTATCGCTTTAATTATAGAAACCATTAATACTATATAAATCACAATATAACACGGCGTGGCATTACTGAGACAGAGGCAGTTCATGCGTTGAGGATAAAAAAACAGCCAAATGCCCAAAAAATATTTTTAAAAAAAGAATATCCGAGACTAAGTCAGTTACTCCTCCTATGATTTACCTGTACAGACATGTTTTGCCAGACGAATATGGCTGTAACAGCTTTACTCTGATCAACCAGTCAGAGGACAGAAAAATGCTGACGTCATTGTGGGCCAGCTAGCTGGCTATGGGGATTCGAATTAGAAATCTGACTGGTTAAAAAAAATAGTCTTTAACAAATTAGCCACCTGCCAGTACTAATATAATTTAAGTTACAGGGTCCAGCGCTACTGATTCCGAAGGCTTTGGCAGATAAGATTAACATGGCAGAAATCTGATTGGACAAAAAAATCTCCACATACACATACTGGAAGCAGTGCAGCAAAAGAAACGCTACGAAATAAAAAGGAATAAACTGTTGGGATTAAATTAATACAATTTAACGGAGCAAATATTAGAATTTATATTTGTAAATCAGCTTCTGATATTGTTTAGACCAACAGAGAAGACCTTGCTGGCCCTGACTGCACACCACTGATTAATACAATACATAATGTTTCAATAGTACATTTTAAAAAACATTTTAAGCTTCTTAAGTTTCTAAATAAATGTATCAGATAATAACAAAATGAAATTATACATTATGTTTGTGTTAGTTTTTTGTAATGCTATGGGCAGTGGAACATGTTTAGTGTAAACTGTATAATTTGTACACTATATTTGCCAGTCAAATGAGACACCATTACATGCAGTAGCATTAAACAATGCAAAATTGTATTTCAAATGTCGGGGTGATTAACTGAAAAATAGGTGTAAAGTGCAACACATCTAAAACATTCTGCTGTGGCTTTAACGCTGTTTACTTCCTCCTAACCATTTCCTTCTTTTCTCTTTTGTGGACAAGCTTTTGCTTAATTCGAGTGTGACACATGCAGAGACCATGAAAAGACCAGTTCTTCGATGCTAAAAATATTACTTGAACAAATACGTTAGCTGTCTTAGACCATCTAAATAGTGTGAGGTTGGATTGCTTTAGCTCACAACAAGTCAGGATAAATAGACTACAATATTATTTTGCATAGTTATTACATTTGCATACATGTGACATGTGGGATGAGGCAAAACAGGTCAACTATGCAGATGTGTGATAAATAGGAACATTTCCCATGAAGTCAGACGATTATTTCCAGTTTATCCAACATATAAACCGTCTGCTTTGGGCTTGAAATGAGAAATGAGTGATCTGGTAAAAAGAACACTAGGATATTTCGTTAAAAAGGTAGATAGTTCTATTTTGGACACGAAAGAACTTATAGCAGGGCAGCGTGGTGACTTAATGGTTAGCACTGTTGCCTCGCAGCAAGAAGGCCTGGGTTTGAGTCCCGGGCAGGGACCCTTTCTGTGTGAAGTTTGCATGCTCTTACTTTGCTTTCATAGATTTACTTTTCAGAAACATGTTCATTAGTGATTCTAAATTGCTTATAGGAGAGAGTGTGTGTGGCCCTGTGATGGCCCTGTGACATGTCCAGGGTGTACCCCTCCTGCTCTTTCAGAGACGGCTGGGATAGACTCCAGCAGAGTGACCATTAAGCAGGTATAGAAGATGAATGAATGAACAACGCATAGCGGCAAAAGCCACATATTTCTGCAGACATTTTTGACAAACGTTTTGGGACACCTGACTCTTATCTGTATGTGTTCAAACAACCTATTTCTACATTTGGTCTTATTCCTACCTTTATAATTACCTCCTCACATTAAGATTTTCATTAGATTGTGATTGTGACTGTGGAAAATTACCAGTTAATGAGATCGGACACTAATGTTGGGTGAGGATGAATGATGTGAAGTTAGTGTTCCAGTTCATCCAAAAAAAAGTGTTCGGTGAGGTTAAGGTCAGAGATCTGTAGAGGATACATGAGTTCTTTCAGTGTCTCTTCATAGAGCTTATGGACTTTGTACACAGGATCATTGTCATGCTGGATCAGTGGTTAAGTTCCAGTGAAGGAAAAATGTAAAGCGACAGCATACAAATTCTAAAAAGCTTTTGTGTCAACACTTATGTGGGTGTGCTGGTAAGTTGTCTACAAACTTTTAACTATATATTGTACATTCTGCCATTCTCACGTAAGTGTCAGCTGTTATAATGTGTTCACTTCAGCTTTACACTGTGCGAACGTGTGAGAATGCTCGCCACAACATGTGCTCCCTTGCTGTCATGGAGATAACGGATTGTAGTGAATAAAAAATTAGTTTTTATGTTTTTCTAATGTAAATGTCTTTATTTGTCACATAGACTCTACACCACAGTAAACTTTGTTTCTCCTCATATCCCATCTTAGTAAGTTGGGGTGAGAGTGCAGCATCAGCTATGGTACAGAGCCCCTGGGGCAGAAAGGGTTAAGGGTATTGCTCAAGGCCCCAACAGTGGCAGAGTGGCGGCGGTGGGGCTTTAACTCAGGTCTTCCTGGTCTTCCAATCAAAATCTAATCGACTTAGCCTAGTATTTAACAACAGCAGACTAGAAACCTCTATTCTTTCTTAAATGGAGTTTTGCAGAAATGGAAATTTATATTTCATTTAGTCACTTCATAAACAAACATTGGTTTGTTCAATCATTTTCATTACGTCGTTTGTACCAATTAAATCAATCTTCCCGATGAAAAATTCCCAGGTACAGTTTCACAAGATCACATAAATATAACATTTAAACATTCAGCCTTTCTCACAATACAACTGCAACATTGACAGGACAAACATTTCGAAAGCACATTATGATGATTTTGTTCATGGGCTTCTAATACAAAAAGAAAAATCAATGAAATGTGAGACATTAACATCACAGACCAAAAAGTTAAAGCATATTAACAACAGATATATAAACAAAATGTGCAGACTAAACAAACTTCTTTAAACCAAGATTAAGCAGTCACTTGATATTTCTTCCATTAAACAGAGCAGCACCTGTAAATGTACGTTTATCGCATAAAACAAATCAGCAATTAAAAAAAATATTTTAAATGACGATGATTTTTAAAAAAAAAGGTACTTGTAAAAAGTAACTGTGCACAAATAATTTGCTGTTAAATTTTAGTCATAGCTTAAGACTGCCATCAAATGGACGGAAAGACAAAGGAACGAAAAGTGAACGAGACGCTGATGACACTGAACCGTCTGCTCATTTGAAAAGGTGCTTTAACTTAAATTTTAAAAATAATAATCGAAAAGAAACTTGATGTATTATAACGTGTGTGTTAATATAGAATGGAAGAATCTATGATAGTAGTCGAATAGCTACAGAAATGACCTGAACCAAAGAAATGCTACCAGTGAAATAATAAGTTCTATAGCATTTATTTGGGATGCACGATGGAGATACAGATAATATACCGTACGTGCAACTAACAGAGACACCTGTACAGTTATTTTCCAATCAGGTGTCAAAACTTTAGACGTGTCCAAAGGTTCGAGTCAAACATTTATCCACTGCATTTTTTCCAATATTAACTAACCTAATTACATTTTCACACATTGGATTGATATAGTTTGTTTTTGGGTGGGGTTTTTTTTCTTAAGATTTGCAGTATTATAACTGTTAACCTATATAAAATTAATAAAAAGACTTCGAACAAAAAAAACAACTACGGTCTATAAAAATGACAGAGAATTTGTGGAAAAATAATATGTACTAGAAACTGTGGGGGGAAAAAACTCGGTTTACATAATGTTCAAATTAGCTGATGTGGCACTAACAAACATGTCACAATCACAGGGAGCAGACTTGTTCCTGTTTTGATGAATGATGTCATCTTATTTTTATCCAACCGTGCAGTTAAGGGGTTTAAGGGCCTTGTTAAGGGGTCCAGCAGTGGCAGCTTGGTGCTGCTGGAAATTGTTCCCCCAACACCATAATTAGTAAGCTACCAATCACCGAAGCTCTTGATCTGTATCTGCATGTTTGTTTTAATGCGCCGCATGGATAGCTGATTGCATAATCGCATTAAAAGCAGGTGTTGCTTATGAACTGGACGGCGCATGTTTGCCACTAGTTAAAGCGTTGTGAGGCTGAATGAAAATCAGCGTACTAACTCTATGTTGGAAATTCTGTTTAGTCGTGCTCACGATGCTTTATATATATATATTTTTTTTTTTTTTTACATACTGAAATATAATCAGTCTAAAATGCAGAGTAGCTATGACGTTTTTGTTCTTTTCGACACTACACCATAATACAGTCTGAAGGGTTAAGGCAGATTGTTCAGTGCAACCATTGTGAATCATTTCCAGTGATCTGTGTTAAGTAGTGGTTCCCTGATCCACACGTGAACATGGCGAGTAGCGCTCCTACAAAACTTCCTGAAGCTGTGTGACGTTTTTTGTTTCCTGGTGAGGATGCACATAACGCTGCTAGTTCAAGTGCAGAACTTGCTTCATAAACTCATAAGTGGTGAAGGCAACGGCTTGCGAAGGTATACAGCGGATGTAGTTGAGAGACAGGCCACGGTACAGTCCCTTTTTAATCCCGTACTGATTATACACATGCTTGAGGGTCTTTGTAAGAGAGCTAGGCAAAAAAAAACAAAAATAAGTTAACTAATTAATTGCCTCATTTAACACAGATAATTATTTACAGCCACTTTTAAATTTAGATTCAGACTTTGTTATTAGTGTGCAGAGTATATGTACTATGGAAGTATATTGTGGACAATTATTCTGTTTTTTGTGGATGTGACATAATCCAAACGCAATAGCAAATCTTTTGCATTTCTGTTTCATGAATGCGCCGTAAGTGCTAAAACTCAAATGTAATCACAAACCACTTTTGCTTTTGTATTTCCTAATCCTTAAACCGAAACCTGTCAATCGGTTTCAGGGGCAGAACTAGACTATTGAGTGTGTTTGTATTTGGGAATGACGTCACTCACAATTGATGGCCATTAATATTACTGACATTATTTTGAATCTATATGTACGGCATTACTAAATAAGTCAACCACTGTTGCAGCCTTGTGCTGCCATCTGGTGGTCTGTTCTGAAACTTTTTGATAATCCAGCGTGTATATATATATAATGTAAGACATAAAAAAAATACGCTACTAAGAAAATGGCAGGGGATAATTAAATTACAAATCAGCACTTACAAATATTTGTCAGCATCAGGAAGTGCCGCTCCCAGCTGCATTCTTCTCCGGGCAACATCCAGAGGATATCTACACACACATCAAGAGAAACAATCAAATTAGATGTACAGTATAATGGGTACCTTTTTATTTTATACCTACTTATTACAAGGCCACATCTAGCATGTCAACAGAATGATGACCTCTTTTCAAACTCTAGACAGAAATCTAAATATAGATCAGCACTGGGCTACAGACTGAGCTGAGCAGAGCAGAACAGAACAGTTTCAACCAAAACAAACCACTACTAGTGTGAATGGAGCCCGCACTTAATTAGATTAATTCTTTAGATTTGTCCAACAATAGATTAGATTAGATTAGATTAGATTCAACTTTATTGTCATTGTGCAAGAGTCAATGAAATGCAGTTAGCATCTAACCAGAAGTGCATAAGTGGCTTATTTACAATAAATATCAGTATAATAAATAGGGGTTGATAGTTACAGAGGTGGGGGTAAATAATGTACAGAGGTATAGGATAGAGTATAGAGGTGTAACAATAGATAGTTATAGATTGTGCAAGATGCATAATGATAGGTAGTGCAAAGTACTGTATAGATTGATATAGCTATATATAGTATAGATTGTATAGATTGTGCAAAGATGCATAATGATAAAGTAGTGCAAAGTACAGAAGTGGCAGTGCAGTAGTAATTAATATAGGGGGCTTAAAGAAATTTGCATGCCGTAATTCCTTATTTTTTCTTACTTTTACCTTTGATATGCAGAATTATGTTCAAGATTCAGAAGCTGCCTGCTAGCTATCAACTGTAAAGCATCTCAAAAACTCACAGTGCATCAATAGTTTTCTAATTCAGGATTACAAATGATTTTCTAACTGGATAATTGCTTTAAAAAAAGCATTTTTAACAGTACTAACTCTGTTTAATATCATGTAAAGTGTATCATGTATCAGTGTAATATCATGTAATATCATGTACGTGTGAAGTCCTAGGCATAACTTACGATATGGTCTGAGCGATGGCTCCTGCTATTCCTCCACACAACAGATTAACGTACGTCTTCAGAACCAGAACGTTAGGGTTGTCAAGTGACGGTTTTCCAAGGAGCTCGGGGAATTGGGCCAGTCCCAGACTCTTCAGTGTTTCAAAAGTGAAAAAGGAAAACCCTGGAGAAAATCAAAAACACAGCATTTTTTGTAACATGTTTTTGGATAAGAAAAATACACTTACAAATAATGAATATGTATAAAAAAAACCAATACAATAGAATGTACTGCAATCGACTGGTTTTATTAAGTATATTGTACAGCATTTACCTTGGAGATCAGACAACTCCACTTGCTAACGCACTTGCTAACACACATGTCTGACTAGCTATCGAGTGAGACACGGAATGTTGGCCGGATGTTTTGCTATTCACTGCGGCATTCGCTACACCAACTATTAGTGGGGTGTCTGAAGCTGGCTTGTAACCTGAATTTTATCTTGCAATTCAAAGCAAAAAGAACCTCAGAGAAACGGCTCGTATCTTGGAAAACTCGTTAGTTGGGACACTCATAAGACATGGTACCACTGTACTGTAAATAAAAAGTAGCGTCATAATTAAAAGGGACAATGAGTACTTGATTTGATAAAAATAAACAAAAGTGCAAAATTTTACATCATTGCGGGATCGTCTATGCTGATTCACTGATAATGGCCTATGGGATACGCAATATCTAGTACAATATCTTCTGTGTGTTTACATAATTAATTATTGTAGCGCTATTAAAATGTCTGAGTTTTTCTTCGCAGCTTTCAGAATGTTAAGGTCATTATTTAGTTTAGATTTTTTTCCACGACTTTCCGAATGGGTCTATTGGCTATGCACAAAGCTTATGCAAAGACAATTACAGAACATATTTATTTTTTTACAGCTTTAAAATAGTTTGCTTTTCTTCCTCTTAGCATCCTCTTTAGATCAGAAAGTTTACCCACAATGCACTCACTGTCCCGGGGGAGACCCAGGTGAACAATAAGATGATTTAAACAGCATATAAAAAGTGTCGTCGTTTAAATAAAATGCAGTTTTCAGAGACGAAACTCGACGTTGCAAGCAGATAAATGTTCAATTAAATAATCTAACATGGCACATCAGGGTAAAATTAAACACGTTAGTCACATGTCCTAATGGAAAAGTGGGTGTGTTTAAACAGAATGTGCCATGTCATCGAAAGTATACAGTGGTGCCTTGACTTACGAGTTGAATTCATTCCGCAACGTAACTCAAATTACTTGCATGTCAAATTAATTTTCCCTATTGAAATAACTGAGATGCCATTAATACGTTTCGGTTCACTGTGGCATTCTTCTTCTTCTTCTTCTTGTGTCGCTTATTGACGGTTGACCAGCCAACTTATGGTGTATTACCGCCACCAACTTGGCTGGAGTGTAAAGCATAGACGGGACAAGAGAAATGCACAGAAATACACTGTAGCGTTCGCCTCGCCAAATAGCCGTTAGGTGTCTGAAGCTGACTCAAATTTTAGCTCGCAACTTAAAGCAAAGAACGGCTGAAAGACGGCTCGTATCTCGAAAAACTTGTTAGTTAGGACACTCATAATTTAAGGTACCAGTGTATGGGGGAAAAAGCTGATCCAGAATTTTCTGACAATACAAATAGAATCTACACTTCCTCTTTCCAAGAGTCCTATTGACCTAGACTATCTTTCAGTATTACCTGAAACTTCATGGCACAACTGGTTATTTACATGTTGTTAGCTTTACTACTTTGCATGTAACATCAACAAACCCACTGACTGCCTCAATGTATGTAGTATTTGTTCTATACACACACTAAAGTTATTGTTTAAATAACCTCATGTACAAAACTGTTTAAAATGACAAGCAATTTAAAAAAAAAAATCCTTACCTGCATAGGGAGCCATGCCAATAATGGTTGGAATTAAACCCCGGTAGAATCCAGGAATTCCCCCCTCCTTTGAAGAGAAAAATCACAATAAAAAAAGAATATTACCAAAAAAACCATGCCATTCCAACCTCTTTTTTTATACCTTTAGGTAGATTGTCTGGAAGGCGTTTCCTATGCCAGTGTAGCGATGCTCACCGGTCACCTGAAACGCCAGGCGAGCGCGGATCACATCAAGAGGATATGTACAAATGACTGCAGTCATTCCTACAGAAGGAGTGTAAACACAGAGCAACACATTCAGTGTCATTATCATTATCAGAATTTGAAAAACCTCATTACATTACAAAAGACTAGGAAAAAAATATCCTTCACACCTGCCATAGAGCCGGCCAGTAGTCGATGAACATGCCCAGATATACCAAGTTTTGTAGTAAGGAACTAAAAATTAAAAAAGTAGTATTAAACCCACTTACACAGTTTAATAGACACACTACAACTTATATATAACTGTAGACATTATACCCACAAAGTACCTTTTTATAATTGTCAAAGGCCATGAATTGAATGGCTCCATATGGAAAGATCCGGACCATCATGGCTCCATTCCCTTTGTACAGCCCCAGGAGTCCCTCTTTTTTTGGTACAGCCCTGAGTGTAGCAAACACTCCTACAACATGCACAAACACAGATTGTACACACTATATATAGGCAAACATATTAGACACCTGACCAGAGGGCTGGGCGATATGAATCAAAATTAAATGTTGGAGTCTTATTAGTGGATTAACGTTTATGTTGGGTAGAAGAGGTATTTGGTAGGTAAAGTTTGCATAGGAAGCTTCTACTCCAACCTTTGGTAAACCATGTTGTGATGGAGATTAGGATTTGGGCATATTCTGGAACAGGGTTCGGGTCTCATAGCTCTAGTTCAAAAATAACAATGCTATAACATAAAAAGACAATCTACGCAAAAGTATACTTCCAACTTTGTGGTAATACATAATTATGCGTGTGTACTGGTAGGGTTTTACAAACCTGTGGCCATATACTGTATCTCGCTATTCTCATGGTTCTAATTAGCAATACTTACCTAAGTGTTTATAATGAGGGTTATGAGCCTGAAGTAAAATTTTCACTCTGTCTAGAGGTGCAATAGTGGTCTTGGCACAGCATCCTGCTACACCTATATAAGCAAAATAAAGAAAAAGAATAAAATGTGACACTGCATATTTCAATGATGGGCAATAAATCCTTTCACCTGCCTGGCTTACAATAGCAGCCAGTGACAAAATGAGCTTCTGTGAAGGAATTATAAAGGAAGCAGCTGCATAACACTCCGTCAAAGCATGGATCACATACTAGCGCAAAAACAAAAGTCACTCCTAACAAGAGCTAAGCCTATAAAATTATCAACTCTACAGCCTGGAACATATATAATAACATATATAATAGAGAACCTTAACCAGAATTTCCAACATCTGCACATTGTAATTCATACAAACATTTTCAATGTTTTATTTTTTTTATATGTCTAAATGTCAGTTTTTCTCTATGAATATTTACACTTTTTATATTTCTTTTTTTCTATTTATGCTCACAGTTATTTCTTCCTACTATTTAGCACTACCACACCAGGAATAATTCCTACATGTAAACCCACGTAAATTCTTTTTGCACCAGATGTTACAGATGTGTGTGGTTGCCTGCGTAAGCGTTTAAATGATTAACATTATTCACGTCATCTAGCGACCTTCCGCAGTTTTATTTAATGCAATGTCATATCTTAAAATATTTTATGATGCAAATTATATTGTTATCACAATTCCAACATGACAGAGAAGTAAAAACACTTGACAGTTTCTCTATCCATCCATTCATTTTCTTTACCCGCTTATTCCCTAATTCGGGGTCATGGGGATATGCTATCCCAGCCGCCTTTGAAAGTGCGAAAGGCAGGAGGGGTACCCCCTGGACAGGTCGCCAGTCCATCACAGAGCCACTCACACACTCACTCCCATAGGCAATTTAGAATCACCAATCAACCTAATATTCATGTTTTTGGACTGTGGGAGGAAACCGGAGAACCCGGAGTAAACTCACGCAAGCACGGGGAGAACATACAAATTCCACACAGCAAGACCCTGCCTGGGAATCCAACCCATGCTAACCACTATATATATTAATCAAGTTTACCTCCTGCTACAAAGGAGCGGAGGAAGTAGTAGTAGTCCCTTTGCACAGTGTTTCCTCCTGCAATCGGTGACCGACCCGCGGAGGAGACAGACGCCTCGGTTGCCATTTTGTAGGGATTAACAATCAAGCACCTTCATCACTTTAGCATCTGAAACATCTGAAACAAAAAAAAAAAACAGTGAATAACAATAATCTAAGCCTCAACCCTCATAACAACAAACTGCTGGCTGACTGTCTGATGCATGTAACACACAAAAGTAGAAACACTTTTAGAATGTTTAAAGTCTATACAACTGAGCAATTGAGGTTAAGGGCCTTGATCTGGGGCCCATTAGTGGTAGCTTAGTGGTGCAGGGAATCCAACCCACAATCTTCGGGTTAGCAGTCCAACACTACATACAATGGTGTATTACTTTATTTATTAGAGCTTTAGCGATTTAATTATCTAAACTATTCCCCTAAATACACATCAAACATTTTTGTCATCATAATTTGAAGGCTACTTGTTTTTTAATTGTTAGGATTTGGATAAAACCCATTCAATTAAGACAAATTAATAGATGTATTATATAAGGTCAAATGTTTGTGTGCAACTAAAAAATAGATGGATGTGATGGTCAGATCTTAATGGTTTATTTTATATAGTGTATAATAAGTTTATCAATGCTGGGTTGGGTTTTCATCAAGTGTAAGGAGATTATAAAATGACTGCTCGCCAGGATACGTCTCAGTGACCTCCACTGATCTCTCTAGCCAAAAAGTTGCTAGTTACCCAGGTGATCATAGACTAGTTGAATAAAATAAAGGATCACTGCTGTGACCGGATCTTCAGTGTCATTTAGCGCTGCCAAGAATAGATTCGCTATTTCATACGCAGGAAACACGTGTTGTGTTTAATGACAGAAAGCCCACGGATAAAAAAAATGATCCTACCCGACCACAACGTCATCTGTCACTAGAGGTATTTGCTCCTAGCGGTGTTTCCTCTCTGGACTTTGCGCCGATCCCGTGAGATCGTGTGATCTTCGTCACACGCAGCAGTTCCGGATCACAGATGCTCCACGTGAAATCTGCGTTACTTCATTTCAACCCTAACCGAATGATTAGCTAACCTGGCTAATGATATTACCAGATCGGGAATCTGGTGCAGTGATGTTAATCGGTTTAAATGTTTTTCATTGTAGATCGTATCGACCGGGTCAAACCATCATGATGACCGTGGGTTTGTTATTAGCCGAATTCAGGACGTCAGGGACAAACATCCCACATGTCAATTTTACTGACTATCCCTTTAGGGTGTACCGAGTGCGTCTCAATCCGATTTGTAGTTTTACAACCTAGCGATGGATTTAGGGGAGGATTAACATCTAGTTTTTACAAGATCACACTTAAAACAGCCATATTAGCTCAGATCAACTGATTCACATGTTCAGGCTAGGATCTAGGAGTGCACATCTTAGGATGCGATGTTATCTCATGTGTTTAAGGTTGGATTTTGTCCAGAAATGTAGGTATATATATTTTCTAATAAATAAATATGACGTTTACCAAATGTGCACTATAATCTTTTGACTTTTTTCCCATAAAGTATTATATATTAATCGGTTCAAAGTGTTCCATTTAGGTTTTAGACATAAGAAACCCCTGAAAAGTCTTTTCAATGTCATTAATCTGAGTTCATGCCCTACAAGAAACACTCCGATTTGAGACACACCCGTTACGATCTGGTGTGTCGCATATGAATTACGTCATTAGTAAGCGGCAACGGAACGTCAGTGAAAGAGGTTTTAACTATTTAATTTTAACGATAAAAATGCAGCCTAATAATAAAATTGTAAGCTTATAAATATATATTAAAATAGTAGTATTAATACATATATTAAATTATTCAATGATTATTATTTTTCCTTTTTATTTTAATTTTTCATTTTAAATTGATAGAGATTTATTTGTCGTCCTTTGCTAATAAAATCTGTTAACGAAAAAATATTTCATATTATTTTGTTATTTTCTTGATTATAAAATATTATAATATTATTATTCAAGCGTCTGACATTTCTATTGTGGTTTAATGAGGCGTTTATTTATAATTTTTCCTGCGATCGAATCGTTTATTATTCGCAACAATCGACTAATTAACTAATTCACGATTTTTTGTGAGATTCGGAATCACGACCCGGATAAAACGTTTCGGGATGTCTTTCCTTTTTTTTTTGTAATAAAGCATTTACTTTCCTAATCCTGACACAATAGACAATTTTAACCACCAAACCGTAGATAGAATCATCTCGCCTTTACGCCCTTAATTCCTTATAACATTTACCCCACTTGGCAGACGCCCTTATTCCTAACACAGTACACAAAATGCTATCAATATTATATATCAATAAACAGCTCAATACTGGTTCACTAAATCCAAACAAAGTGTAAAATAACCTCAAAACTTAAATAAAGGGGACATTTTGTCAGGTGCCAATTTAGAAAGGAGCTGAGTTGCGTTAAAAACCCTTTAGAAACGATATAAACAACTCATATTTCATAACAAGAAAGCCAATAACGTCGTTAATACAAAAAAAAGGTTTCACATTTAGTATTTTAAATAAATAATAGCCAAATACATTTGCTAATGCTTATATAAAGAAGCAAACTTTCCCCACACAAACTCTACACTTCTCTCACTGTCTCGAACACTCTCTAGCGTCTGGATGCGCATCTTTAATACTAACACACTTATTACATTAAAATGACTTATTATAGAGTAAACAATCCATAAACATTCTGCAGCTTACACACGGAAAAGTAATTGGTTTGCGTAACTTAACGTACCTTGGCTGAGTTGGTTATATTTTATAACATTCTGACGTAGATTTTTTTAAGTTGAAAAAATTAAAATGTTCTCCTCAGAGAGCTTTCTACACCAGGAAAAAAAAATCATGACAACATAAAGAAAAAAAATTAAATTATTTACGAAAATAAACAATGAAGGTATAATTTGAACGCTGAAAGCAGCTGTTATTCATAAGAGGCTGTTATTCATAAGAGGCGATTTGTAAAAAGGAACGTACGTCATAGGTGTTTTGTGATTGGTTGCTCAGTCTTTCTTCTCAGTACAAAAATATCGCTACAAATAACTAACTTGATATACAAACTTTTAACTTTAATCTGTATGACCAGTGGTGTGGTGTGCAGTCAGGGCCAGCAAGGCCTTTTCTACTGGCCTAAACACAATCAGAAGCTGACCTACATTTACAACCTAAATGTCAACAGTATTTTCTCTTTATTTTGTAGTGTTTTCTCCTTTTTCCTGCTGCACTGCTTCTAGTATGTGTATATGGATGTTAGTTTTTTTATCCAATCAGATTTCAGTTTCTATATGCTGCCATGGTAATGTAATCTGTCCAGGGCCTTCAGAATCAGTAGTGCTGCCCATGTATCTTAAATTATATTAGCAGTGGCAGATTGATAAGTGGTTAAAGACTGGCCCCCAATGACGTTAACCTTTTTCCGTCCTCTGATTGGTCGATCAGAGTAAAACTGTTACAACCAAGTTCGACTAGTGAAATGCGTCTGTAAATCTGAATTTGAGTTTTTTTACGCCCACAATGGCTGACAGGGGAGGAGAAATTAACTTGGTCTCGGAGATACTTAAAAATCCGTTTTGAAGGCTGACTTTTCCAGAAAAGCTGTACATCATGAGGAGAGTTCGGCTAACCTCAACGCTAACTAGCTTGTCTCAGTCCGAGAAAGAGTTTGTTCGTCACTTCTAGACCAGTACCGACTAACGGTAATTCTGGCTTAGAGTCTTTAAATATATTATGTATTTTTTATCTACATTTTTTTATGTTTTTGTCATGTAATTAGATAAATATTGATTCTGAACTACTCCAGATGATGTATTTGGCACAGTTATGGTTGTAGTGTAGAGGACTGAAGTTGTCTTAATAGGGTTTCTTGCTTTAGTAAAAATGGTTTTCACCCTCAATGCATAAAATGTCTCTCTGTCTGTAATGCCACGTGTTATTTTGCATTTTTATATAGTATTAATGGTTTCTATTATTGCGATGTGATAGTGATGCTATTAAGAGGTGTATCAGTCAGGTAAGTCCTCACTAAAGGCCCAGGTACCAAATGCACGGCCCACCAGTGGTATGTATATATGTATATATTTATGTGTGTATGTATTTATGTGTGTATAACTTTTATTAAAGTCATGTGTAGTTAGCTTTCCTTTTGTAAAAAACTGTGTTTAAAAATTCCTACACTGTCTCAGTGAATTCGCACATTTGTCCGCTGATACATGTCATTTTTAACAATTTGTGTTTTTTGTTTATTCACAATCGTCAAAAAGGATTTATAGAAAAAATTTTTAAAAAACCGAAAATGTTTGTATTCCCAGCAGGGTCCTTCTGTGTGGAGTACATGTTCTCTCTTTGCTTCCATGGGTTTACTCCAGATACTCCGGTTTCCTCCCACAATCTAAAAACATGTATGTTGGGTTGATTGCTGATTCCAAATTGCTTGTGAGTGTATGTGGCCCTGCAATGGACTGGTGATCTGTCCAGGGTGACCCCTACCCTTTACCCAATGACACTAATGACACTAGTAGGTAACATAACATCTATAATAGGTAACATTTGATTACATGCAGCGGGTTTCCTCAATCACTCTTAACAAATATCTGAAGAATAAGACAAATAATAATAATTCTTACACTACTCATAACATTATTAATATTATAATTATAATTATTGATGTTGTTTTTGTTGTTGTTATCTAGATAATAAACACTGTAATGAATGTAGTGGGGTTTTTTTTTAAATTATTGGTTTACGTTAATTAGCTAGTTATATTTTTAACATTACCCAGCTGACAAATATTTTAAGAATGCTTTCCCAAATGTTCTATTGTGGTTTTGTGAACATGATTTAAAATGTTACAAAAAAACAAAAAATAATATTCAGTTGGCTTATTGCTTAGAACATAGTTTTTTTGTAGGTTTTTATAGTTATATTTTATGGTGTTGTTCCAAGAACGTTTCTGCTAAACATTTTGAAAACATTTATCAAGTATGAATAAAGTCATAAGGATGTTCCAAGAACATTTTCTCTCAACATCACAAGAACGTATAATAACTACCAGTAATGTTATTAGAAGTCCACATAAAAATGATAAGAAACGTCCTAACATATAGACAACATTTGAGGAATGCAAAAAGGGGGGGAAATTAGCTGGGTAGTTATTTATTAACAGTGACTTGAAAACATTTATAGCAATAAGCATTTCTAGGTCAATCATTTAAAAAAAATAAAGAACAGAAAAGACCATTTAATAAAGTGCATCAAGAAGATGTGGGACATAATAAGTGACATCCTCTGAATCCCGGGATATTTCTTTACTCCAGAATAAAGGAAAGTCTTGATGCAAAGCATCCATGTACCCTGAGAGTTAATGGGACGAGCAGAGCAGTGCTGGAGGATCTGCAGAAGCGTGGTCAGGAGTAATAAATACTTTAAGGTAAGTGGATGCTGGTCTGTTTTCGGATTTGTATGCAGGTATCAGTGTTTTAAATCGAATGTAATCAGCACTTGAAGCCAGTAGAGGGCACAGCACAGGAATCAACTGCATTCAGGATCTGTTGCAGAGGTTAAATGGCACTCTGAGGCAAAATGACAGGACACTGCACAGGCATATAAGTCTGTCCAGCTGATGTTTTATAAAAGAAATCAGGCTTGCACTGTAACAGGTCAAGGAGTGTAGATTGGTTTCCCCAAGGTCACATGTAGTGATCAAGTGATATATGAGTGTTGTCCCGAAAGATCACAAGATCCTTTGGTGGCTTAGTGGTTAAGGTGTTGGACTGGTGTTGGACTGATACCAGAAAGACCAGGGTTTAATTCCCACCACCACCAAGCCACCACTGCTGGGCCCCTGAGCAAGGCCCTTAACCCCCGATTGCTCTGTAAGTTGCTCTGGATAAGGGTGTCGGCCCTTGTAAATGTAACCCAACCTGATTTATGGGAATGAATCAGTTGAAATAAACAGCATTTTAGTGTTGCTGGGATTAAACTAAATTCATGCAATGCATGAACAAATGATCTAACGCATGTATATACAGTTTATAACCAAAACATGATTCCATAACTCCCATATGAGTTTGTAGAACATTGCATTCTAGATGAAGTCCATTTTGCTGTTCTAATAGTTGTGAAAGCCAAGATAATTCAGCTCATTTTACGAGCGCATTAGTGATCTCAAGCACTGCTGTATGAGGAGGTCTGGAGCACAGTGTGTGTTTCAGTTCATCCCAAAAGTGTTTAGTAAAAGGTTTAGGTCAGGGCTCTGTGCAAGACACTTAAGATACACTACATCATTTGGGTTAGTTACGGTGAAGCAAATTGATAATCCTAAAGTACACAAAAATGAAAAAAAAACCCAAAACAACAACTATCCAATTGTGCGCTTTTTAAGACACACACATGAGTGTGTTAGTGAGGTGTCCACATGCCATGTCGTGTAAGTGAAGCGAGAGAGTTTAAGAGAGAAAGTGTGTGTGTGTGTACCCTGTAATGTGTTGGCACCCTGCTTGTGTTGCTCCCCCTCCTTGTGTGCCGAGTCTCCCGCAAGTTCCCTGCGAGCCCCTGTGGGGTAAACAGCACAGAAAATGGATAGATGGATGGATGGATGGTTGAATGCATGGATGATTGGATGGGTGGATGCACGGATGAATGGATGGATGGATAAACAGTTAAAAGAGTTTACAGAACTAGTCCACTCCGCGTTTTGTCAGCAGCCTGAGGCCGGAGGGAGTGGAGCTGTACTTCTACAAGTGCCGTTTATTACGGTGTTTTACACCGAGACAGCATGGCAGTGTTATGAATAAAAGTTGATAGTGAAGGTAATAATATTATTAAAGTAACTTAACCGACTTTGTTGAGTGAAAATGCTAAAGGACCAGGCGTCTTCTACAGGCGTGGAGTATTATTAGCAGGTCAGACGCCTCAACTGTCTCCGGTATGTAAAGTATTTAAACTGGTTTTAATGTGTCCAAACTACTGTAACAGTATTTTACAGCTGATCCTGGATTCTGGTTAGTGTTTTTTTTGTTGTTGTTTGGTACAGAGAATCGATTTGGCACAGTTTAAAGTGACACAGACTCTGGAGCGAACTTTCATAGCGACTGTATCGAATCAGAACGTGGCTAGTTGGCTAAGGCTAAGTTTAGTCAAGTTAGGAAATGTTCAACTGTACTTCAGTTCAGCTCGGAAGTCTGCGTTAATAACTTGTCATCGTTAGCGAAGTATTGGAAACACACAATATAATACTAATCGATACAAATCATCGATTAAAAGTCATGATCGAAGGGAAAAATCGAAAGGGAAAGTTTGTTCACTTGTGTGTATTGCGCCGCATTTGGGCGTTAGCGATCGGTTGTATTTTAATATCTTCGCAAATCAAAAGTAACACAACTTGGGCTAAGTGTTTTATTGTAATTAAAAGTTCTTTTCTTTTTAAATCGGTAAAAAAAAAAACCAACCCCTTTTTGTCTAAGTGTTAGAAAGGTTGCTGTGTTACATTGTAACTAAGAGACTAAGGAACTGGACACGATGTATAACTTTACAACACTAAAGTGCAACACAAATACTACAAACTTCATAGATAATACAAAGCTTTTAAAAGTGATAATATCAAATAAAAACACATAAAAAATAAAATTGATCAATACTTTATAAACTTTTAACAACAATGACTATCTATCCTTTACTCTTTTCTGCATCAGTTTCATTGTAGTTACTAATTGTTTATTACTATTAGTAGTTTACTATAGTTACTAACACATTTTACGATCAATGACATGTTGACTAATACAAGTTATAGTAAATGTATATCTTTTCCACAGACATGGACGGAATTGATTGGACTGCACACTAAGTACAGACAAATCCGAATTCCTTATCTGAAGTATTTGCACTCTAAAAGTATAACAGCTTCTATTTCCCATGTGTGCAGACTCGTCTTTTAACCCTCTTATTCTCATGAAGCTCAGCTATGCCTCATACTGTCAAACGACCAAGGAAAGTGCACCCATCAATAAGAGAACATGTTAAAAAGTCCAAATTATTGACTGATAAAAGGCCAACAGTGAATTCAAGCAATCCCAGGAAGGCAACCAGGCGTGAACGGCAACCAGTAACCAGGAAGCCCAAAGCAGAGAAACAAGCAACCAGGGTAGTCCAGGGAAGTGCCATCACCAAGGTCAACAATAAAGCCATCTTAGGAAAAACGAGAAAAAACAGTAATACCTTTAATGTTACAGGATCTATTAGCTGCACACGCAACTCTCGGGTTCAACATGGTCTGTTTTCAGACCTGGCTGGGAGGAGGAGGTCATTTCGAGGCAGGCGGTTATCCCAGAATTTCCTGCAGGAACTAAAGTCTTCCAGGAGGGTGGTCACAAAAAAGACCAACAAAGGCCAGGGGACCAAGGAACAGGAACCTTGTGACCTCAAAAGTGATGTTCAACAAAACAAGGCACTCGTTCCCAAAACAGAGCATTCCCTCTTCAACGCAGGCACGGAAGAAGCAACAGTGGAAAAGAACAGAGAACTGGTTGTTCTCAGTGCTGCTAAGGTGGAAGAGGAAAGGGCAGAGGTCACCCCTGACACGGTTGAAAGTGAAAACAACTCTGGGCCTATTCAGGAAGCTGACAAACCAAACACCAAGTTCAGTGATTCGCTTGTGAACTCATGTGACACCACTGTTAAAGTGGACTTTATGTGTACACTCAATACCTCAGACCTGACCGCATCCATGCTTTCACAATCATGTGATATTGATCCCCGAATAACTCTGAAAGGGTCTTCTCAACCAGATGAGTTTGTGGTGCTCCCTGTAGATAAATTAATTAAAGAATCAGCAGCACTTCAGCACATGCCAGATGCTACCCAAGTAGCAGATGGAGAGCATCAATGCACCTTAGACCTGAAAACCAAAGATTTAAATGACGTCGATGGAAAAACCAAAGATGCAACTGACAACGATGACGAGATGTACAACAAGAATGAAGGCGCGCTGTCACTTCTGTCATTAAGCACAGGTTTTTACTGCAGCCCTCTGTATGGCCTGGACTGTGAGTCTCAAATCGTCAACTATTTCCCAACTAAACTATTGAGCAGCTCAGAAAGCACCCAGTCCTCTTTTGACACCGAGTCCGAGGCTGGAGGTTTAGGACCTGAGAAAGAAGCAGGTGCATTTTCCCTTTTCGAGGCAGATTTAACACAGGATTTACCCCACATTAATGAGAGAAGAGAAATAAAGAAAAGAAGGAGATGTGGGGCATGTGTGCCTTGTCTACGCAAGATCAACTGTGGACAGTGCAGCTGCTGCTTAAACCGAAAGACAGGACATCAGATCTGTAAGCTCAGGAAATGTGTGGAGCTGAAGAAACGACCCTGTGTGTTCTCAGCTGCTGAGGTAGGCAACTTCACTTTATTCGCTTAATGTTGTGGTAAAACTGAAAAAATAGATCCTGACTTAAACGGTTCATAGGGCAACAAAAGTTATAAAGTGTTTTCGTTATTTGCAAATGTTATTTCTTGCTCTTTAGCAATGTGGTACTGTCGGTATAACACAAGATCAAAAAGCGATATTTAGTGTAAAAAGCGGAAATTGATATGAGGGGATATGACTCACACAAGCTTTAATAGAGTTTTAGGCACTATCTCAGCACTGCTAAGGAATGCCAGCAGCCACATTTTCTGTTTTAGACGTCTGCTTCCTCTGGTGTGACACGAATAGGAGTAACCGACCACATGAGCCGCTGTCAGCACAGCACATGGTGTGAGTGTCTGTTTGTGTGTGTTATGGAATGATAGCCTTCCGTATGCTAAACTGGCATGATGACGTGTCTCCTTCCTCAGCACTGAAAGCTGTAGCATGCTGTGACCAAACCAATGTTTTTCAAAGTGTGGGGCACGACCCACTGGTGGGGCACGACCCACTGGTGGGGAACAGAGACATGACAAGTTAGGCGTGAGAAACAGGAGAAAATTTGGTCATTTCTATTCCCATCTTTATTAATTCCAGGGAATTAAAAAAAACAATGACCAATTGAAATGTAAGCCTTACTTAAAACAACATCAGACTGCAAAGAGAATGTCAGGTGGAACCATAGTAGCCTTTAAGAATAATTTAACATTGAAACAAAAACTTTATTCTTAAAAGGCGGTAGCGGAAATAAAAGTTAGCAATGGATTCGTTTATGACGTAATGAAAAGTAAAATGGAGATTTGGCACCAGCAGAGAAACCCAGGACTGACAGGGGATTTATCAACCAAAAGACCGTGCTGAAAAGACAATATGATAAGGCATATCTTGATCTTGGGTTTACATTGGGCGTAGTGGGGTTAGGTATAAGAGTTTAAATGCCGTTATTTGATTTTATGTTTGTAAAATGTGATGTTAATGAAGTAAATGTTCATCATTTTTAACAGTTAAATTTAAAGCCTGGTTTATTACTATCATTTTTTGGGGTGATTAGGGACCAGGTTGGGCTCGGAACCATTCTCTGCCTTCAAAATGAGGAAAAGTTTGAGAAACACTGGCCTAAACACATGTCGAGTCACGCAGTCACACAGAGAAAGGTGCCAAAAGGCAAATATGTGAACGCGTCCTCCTTTTCAAGGTACAAAGTTAAGGACAGGATAGCAGTAAAAAACAGTGTTGGTCTGATGGTCTTGTTGTTAGTATGAATGTTACACTTTTATTAATATTACATATTTGCTTTGGGATTATGTAAATGTATTTTGCATCAGTGTAAATGCCACACACACACATTCCTCTTGTCCTCAGGTCACATTTGACCTGTTTTCCTGTTTTTAAAGGTTTTGATGAAAGAAATATGCTTTTATTTTTAATGTTATCGGTTGGAATAGACATTTTTAGACATTTCAGGATTGGGTGGTGATAGTCTATTTTATGCTTTAGAAATAGTTCAATCAAAAGGACTAACAGCTAGATCAGGTGGACAAATGTTTCATGGTTGACAGGAAGACAGTACAGGGGTTGAAAACAAATCCAGATAAGGAATATTTTATTCGTCGATGTAATTCATTACATCCAGGCTCGATAAATCAGGGCCATTTTTTCTTTGGGTCATCAAAAAGGTTTATTGTCGTGTATTTATTGTGTAATAGCATTTGGAGGTCAATAACTTATTTTGATTAGCAGGCCTTCATTGCAGCTCATGCTTAACTAAACGTCTTTTCCTGAGAAGAACCACTTCATAAACAGAAAAGGAAAAAGGAAACTGTTTACTGTTACATGTTCTGGATGCCAAGACAAAACATGGAAATAATTTAGGGAGTGTTTTGTAATACACAATGGATACAGTTGAGAAGAATATATTTTTACCTTATATTGTGCGGTGATTTATTATAAAGCATGTTTTGTGTGTGGGAGCAGTGTGACTAAAGAGTTGTTAAGAGATTTTAAACATTAAACTTGGGGATTTGCTTTGCAAGGTTGGCATCAGGACCAGCATCATTATTGACACACCATCGTTATGATTAAGTCAATTCTAAACATACCAGTGCTTTTGTATTAAAGATTCTTGAACAGCAAGTCATTGAAACCATGTAAAAAAATCCGAACGTGTCATTGAAAGCATGTAAAAAAAACTGAACGTGTGGGAGAGAAGGGAAATGAGAGTTATCACTTTAAGACCACTGAAGACCAGGGTCAAATGCATTATGGGTAGTGTAGTTCGGGAAGGTACGCTTATGTGTGACTTGTGCTTTCGCTGTACTGTCAGTCCACTCAGGAGTTGCACTGTGCACTGTAATTCTGAAGAGTAGGAGGAGTAAAATGGCATCGAGAAATTTTGTCCGTCTAACCGTTACGCAAACATTAACTAACGAGCTGTTACGCTGTCGCTGGGAAAAAGCGGAAAAAGTAACATGAGCAACAGTTCATTACAGATCAACAGCAGAAGTCAAATTTGATTCATCACGTGAGATATTCATTATGTAAATAGAAGTTAACGGCACTACTATTATTAACGGTGTTGTCACGCGTCAATTAACCAGTGAAAAAAATCTCCTTACCGTCACATCCCTAATGTCAGCTGTGCTGAGTTTCAGGGTTGTGTGAAGTCAGAATCATAAACACTACATTCAGTCAGCCGGACATCCAGTTATAGCTCCCAAGTGGTACAGTGGAAAAGTAATTTGCTCAAGTGTTGGGAAAATCGCAGGTCAGATCCTGAAATTACCACAGCCATTGGTGGCCAAGATTCATATTAACATTGCTCACACCCTTCGGGTTGAGACAGATGGCATTATTCATCTTTTCTCTGTCAATCGAAGCAATAAATTGTGTGTCCATGAGCTCATGTACACAGAAGTTGGCAAAACTTTTCTTAAATGGTGTTATGCTGTGACACAGCAGTTCAGCAAGCTGTAGAGAGTGGGCCTTACATATCGCATTGTTGAGTTTAGCGTCATCACATAACTCCTTTTCCTGAAAAAGCATCTTATGCTACCAATGGATTGACATTGCGTTTCTAAGATAGTAAAACTAAGATAGTGATTACAGCACTATGTATGAGGTGTGGTTTTTTTTTTTGTAAAACTTTGGAGTAGGTGTGTGAGATGAAGTTAGTGACATGCTGGGGGATCAGGATCAGCCTGTCTTTACACTTATACCAGTTCAAACAGTTGCCTGTTGTTAACTGACAAACAGTCCGTTCAGGTAACCAAACAGGTTAAGGCTCGGCCCGAGGACTGATTGTCTGTAAACCAAATGTGTAACAAAGCTGAACACGAGGCTGTGGATCTTATGGAGTTAAGCAGTTTGACTGAGAGTATATAGCAGCATAAACACTATCTATCCAAAATACAAAGTTAATTTAGGCCTTATAACCTTATAACCTAATTTGTACCTTATAACCAAAGTATGTGGACAAGCCTTTTGTAACCTTTACCATCAGGAAAAGAATGCCCACAAAAATCTCATTTTACTTTTACTTTTGAATTAACCGTATTTGGATATTTGGCAACAAGCGAAAAAACTCACTTCTAATAAGCACAGATCTTTTATTTCACATAATGAGAATCTGATATAATAAATAAAATTGGACTCCTACTGCTGATCGGTGATGTGACTGTCGCTTGGCATGCTGTGGCAAAAGAGGACGACAAGGGGCGGTGCCGCCATGGGCAAAGTGACATAACCAGTGTTGCGGTAACACTGACTATCGCAGCTAGCGTAATGTGGTGGTTACTTTTAATAATATGAATTAGAATGTCAGACGATTTGTAGTCTAACTGTAAATAACGATTTTTTATGGAGGTATTACCTCATACAACAGCTTTTGGCCCTAAATTGTTTTCTGATTTTTATTAGATGCCTTTCTTATTTTACTTCATTACTCCATTGAGCTAAATGACTGGTGTGACTTGTAATAGCTATAATTCCGCTTTACTTACATTGCATCACCTACAATTTTGTTATGAAGTCATAGTAAACACAGCATGTCTGTTTCCCCCCCTTACTTTAAAAGCAAGTTTACGCTCATGCAGGTGCCTGAAGAGGTTTCTTCTAGAAGTCAAACACAACTTCAAAACTTGAGATTGGTTATTTATTAATCTCCAGGTCAGCAGCACTACGATTATGTGGCGCATGTTTTTCATCCTTTGGTTTATTTATCAATAATGGGTAAGTTGTGTTCAAGTGGCTCTACAGCTAGCCAACTCAACCCGTCTGGCATTGCGGTGCTTGCTAGTTTAAATAGAGTTTAAACGTGCCGCAGTGCCAGAGATCCCGTAGTTTGCATTGTAAATTTGACAAGGCTTTGCTTAGGCGTGTAGAGGAGGGAGAGGAGGTCAGGTGACGTGGAAGGTCTAGGAAACAGATCAGGACTGGTTACAGACTGACATCAGAGCTGATGTGTCCTACTGGATACGTAATTGTAGATGTATTCGTTGTAAGTTTCCAGGTAAGACACTTCTAAAACAGAATAAATATATAAATCCTATGTCACAACCTTGGATTCTTCGTTAAAGTGAAATTTTCCAGCTGAATTATGTGCTGCATCTGGCCTGAAGCCAAAAAAAAGTTTAGATCTATCACCACACATTCTTTTGCAATGAATTCTGTAGCTACAGGTTTAAATCTTGTGCCTCATCAGACTGGGGACAAAATCTGCGACCCTGACCATGACCCAGTGTCAGTGCTAGTTTAAGTACTTCAGGTGCCTCTCTACTACACTTACTGCTCTATTCTGTCCACAATTTCAGGTCATAAACCTATTAGTTTATAATGTGATAATGTTCAGATGGCTTCAGTTATGCTGTGATGCAGATATAGTTTGTGGTTCGGTTTTATAGCCCTTAAACAAAAAACGATTAAACTTAGTGGTGCAGCTTATCTGATTGTTTGCGTATCTTAGAGGCATTATTAATGCTCTGTGACAGTTTTTAGAACCACTGATCCTTCGGTGATCTTAGTTCAGTGCACACAACAGGCATACGTTTAAGCTTTTGTGTAACAGTGTGTCAAGCCAACATATCGTCACAGGACTACATCTCCCCGCAGCCACTGCACACCAAACGCTTCCAAAACCTTGTAGACACACATTCACATTCGATTAGCAGTATCACATATGTGCGCACGTACACCCACACACCTTATGACCTTTTATTGACATACGCATTCAGCTAACACAGCTAAATTTATCCCAACCTTTAAACTCATTGACCATGAGCTCCTCTTCCTTTCCTAAATGTTGGTTATGTTAAAAAAAAAAAAGAAAGTTGTTTTCTTTGGGACTAACCAGCCTAAAAAATGTTAGAATTTTCTATTTTGTTGTGACATTTAGGCCCCTGTACACACACACACACACACACTACTACTACTTTAACCCTTTATGATACTGCTATTATACAGTCATTGAAGGGAGTAGGGATGTCACCAGAACTGATACTACAGTGCCAAGGTAGTAGATATATGTTAAAATCCTGCTAGTACTTTAGTACCCTAAGTACCGATGGTGCCGGAATTAGCAACTAGCGAAGCTGCAATTCCTCCAGAACAGATGGGGCAGTATTTTAGCCAGTCTTTAAATGGTAAAAACTCCTCCACTTAGTTAAAAGCAACGAGTTCATCTCCTCCTCCACTCATAGATGAGAAATGTGTCAAAAGAGTCAAATACGAAATTATTTTGCATTCAAGGGCGATGAGCACGGCATTCTAATTGATGCTCCTGAACCACTATTCAAACGATGCGTTCACACATTTCAAACCAACAAAGGTATGATAAGACCTCAAAATTGGCGAAGCACCTAAAAGTCAGGCCCCCTGAAGTTTTTAAAATATTCAAGGTGAGTTTCAAGTTATAATAACATCATTTACAAAAAAGAAGCTTTTAAATAATAACGATTGTGTGAGACTTAAAGGCGAGCGCTCCTGCTTTCATGCTTTCAGAGCTGCAGGCTCTCATTTAAATCTCCCACAGTCATCATTATATACACAAAGTAACTAAGCGTCTGACAGCTTACAGCTCGTTCATTCATTGTGTATCTGTCTGCGGATTATACTTATTAAGATAATTAGCTAATATTACTGGTTTAAATAACTGTTGTTGATGTTAGTGGGTTTTAAAAAATCTTGTCGGTTTGCCAGTGTGGCAGTTAATTTGCATTCAGTGTATAGGGGTGTGTGTGTGTATGTACGAGTGGGTGAGTGTGTGCGTGTGTGTTTGTGTGTATATGAATGCACTTTAGGACCTGTCGCCTCCACTGTTTTATTAGTCACTGTCAGACAGTGTGTTTGATAACAGTATCAGCCAGAGGAGGATGCCCACCGGATGCAGGGGCAGAGTCAGAAAACATTACCACAGGCTACCTTAACAGAAGCTTTTATGTTTATATATTTATTTAATTTCCCATGCTTGTTCTTTTAGTTTTAAGAACAGCATTGTCTAATTTACTTCAAGGCTATGTGCCATTGTTCATCAGGAAGCCATGACTTTAATTGTTTTAACTGTTTAGGTTATTTTTTTTATTTGAAGGCCAAGTGCCAGTAAAGTTGTGTTTTTGTAATGTTAAAACGTTAAAATAAATGAGTTAATGCTTAAGTATTATTTTTGACTATTCTGTATTTTCCGTTAGCGATCAATAAATATTTGGCATTGTGACATCGCTAGAATGGAGTCTTGTATAAAGTGGGTCTGTATGAGCTTCCATCCTGCTGCTCCAGCAGATGGAAATGCATGACATTTAGGACTATCATCAGGTTTAGAACAGCTTTTTCTTTAGCACATATAACAAATAAGTATAATAATGTTTTTAAATATGACAGAGAAAAAAGTTTTCCCTCAGAAAAAAAAAGATTGTGTGGGTTGTTCCTAGTGCAAGTGTGTGTCAGATTGTAAAGTGTGGGCATGGCCGCTAGGAGGCCACGATAAAAAGATTATTGTGAGTCGTGAGGCGTAAAATCGTGAGGAGGCAGCACTGACTGACAAAACGATTGAAACATGTTTTCTCCTGTCTGCCTACCACTGCACTTACCAACCTCCACACCCAGGAGCTACCCACATAGAAAAACACCACACGCATCATGTTTTACATTGAATATAACAACACTGTGAATCATTTTAGCCCTGTAGGTTTTTCTTCCGGTTTTAAGTTTAAGTATAAATATGAACACAGTTTTGCACCCAAACTGGAACTCAAAACTCTTTAAGAGCAGCGTAAATAAAACAGAGCAACTGTTAACAATGTGTGTGTTTCTCTCACACACAGAAATATAATGTATACCTAGTGTGATTTGTTTTATTTAAAAATAGCTCATTTTAGATATGATCATTATATTGATTCTGTGTTGGTCTGACTTTTTCTGGACAAACTGATTTCTGTCTTTTACACAGGTTTAGTATTATCTGGGAAACTCTGGTAATTTGTAGTAATTGCAGAGGTAGTTTGTAATCTTAATCCTCTGTGAAGTAACCATGTCTGTATTTTGTAAAGTAATGTCTTACTGTATTTCGTGAACACAGAGTTTCTGTAATAATATTACTCCTGTGCGATTCAGCATCTCTGTGACTTGGCCAGGTTTTGGCGGAATTGTGTATTACTTATTATGTTTTTAGTGTTGATTATCGCTACACACCATACACACACACACACACAGCGATAAAATTTACAGAAATCAAAAGCTGCACACCACAAGAAAAACAAAAACTGATAAATGACATGTTTAATTGCACAACTTTTGTTTTCTACATACCAAACAACATACCAAATAATAGCCTATCCATCACTTAGACATTATTACCTGGGGGATGTCAGTACATTCAAGTAAAATCACAGGCTTTAATTGTGCCAAGCAAAATTCAGATGGGACGGGGGCTTTGGTGCTTGTTGGATTTTCTCTTTTTTTCCCCTACTTTTCTTTACTTGTAAATAGCTAATAATTGTCCGTGCGCATTTTACTTTCACTTTTAAATTAGGGACAACTGGCAATTTGGCAACACAATAGAAAAGAAGACAAACTCGCTCATATTAAGGACAGAACTTTTATTAACAAACTGTCTTATGTTATCAATGACATTTAAATCCTGCTTTTAATCTGTGACATGTAACCGTTGCTTGGCAGGCTGGGTCAAAATGACTATCACAGCAAGCCTAAAGCCCTGTCCACACTAACATAGGTATTTCTTAAAACCGTAGCCTTGTCTGTGAGGTTTGGCTGTACATCCACACACAAATGTCTCTGAAAACTGAACCTTTTTAAAAACCCCTGCAGGAGTGAAAATTTTCAGAAATGCAGTGTTTAGTGTTAGAGATTTCCTTTGTTTGACGTCGATTGTGTGCTGCGATCTCTTTTGTTTACACGATGCACGTTTGTGCAGTGGCAGATGTAGACAAAATGCTGCTGCTAATAACTTTGCTAACAAACTTAAAAAATGCATAGTTATTCCACTTTATTACAAAACAGAGGCATCAGAATAATTAAACTTTATTAAACGTTCACTTATGACTCTACCTTTACTCTGTGTGTCATGTGGAACTGGTAATAACCCTGTTTGAGGCTTCTGCTTGGCCAACATGACTTTACGGCTAGATTATAACGCCATCTGTTGGCTTGGCATGCTTTTCGAGTTTTTATGGGGAAAAAGGTTGTTTTTTAATGAAGGGGAAAAAATCTTTATAAACTCCTTATAAACTGTTTATAAAAGTAGCCGTCTACATGTGGACATATATATATATATATATCCACTGTGGCGAGTAGTTGACAACCCAAGGCGCGGTTTATTTAAAAATTAAACACTAGACAAAACAACAACCATAAACTAAACTAGGCTTGACTGGACTCAACTTGACAAAACGCTAACATTAAAATAGACAGACTCACCACAGCGGTACATGGGCAATCACTCACAAACATACAAGCAACAAGAGGGCTATATATACACTAGACTAACCAATGGGAACATGACACATGGAAAAGGGGATCGCGTGACAGGAAAACACAGAACAAGACAAAAAGAAAACATGAACATGAGCATGAACAGAACAGACATAAACTCCAACTATCTCACTTTATATCATGCTTACCCGGTGACCCAATGGTTCGATACACTCACTGAGCATTTTATTAAGAGTAAGTACACCTACTCTTTTGGAGAGGGATTTTTGGCACACGGTTACGTGTGGCCTGTTACGATTTCTTTATTGTTTTTTTGTTTTTTTTATACCATCTACATACCTTTTACATCCAGCATGATGATGCCCTTTGTCACAAACCTTAGTTACATGTTCCTACTAATTGACAGTGAGTGTACACACTGTGTATGCAACTATAATGTCACTACTAAGAATGTTTGCACATTACAGATGCCCCACTTCCCTTGAGTATTAACATTATCTTTGACTTATGTGCATATACTTAAGTCTATCTTGCCAGCTGTAACAAGACATCGGAGTGTGTTTCATGAAGCTTTTTTACATATTCCTACAAACCTTAATTCCAGTGAAGTTGGGACAGTGTGAAAAAACATAAATAAAAACAGAATACAATGACCTGCAAATCTTTGTTGAACCTTTCGGTTGTAACACGGCAGAAATGTGGCATAGCATTGTTTGCTAAAACAAATAGGGACGTCTCTGAAAAAGACGTTGCTGGGATATTAGCATATTTTGCTACAAACTTTTTGCTTCAATGTGCAGTTCAGCATCAATGGTGCCTTCACAGATGCTGGCTAATGAACTAGCAATCTGGAAGATCCACAGACCACGGCATACTTTTCCACTTTGTATCAGTCTCAGATGAGCTCAGGCCCAGAAAAGCCAGTGGCATTGATGTATGGCTTGCACTTTGCCTGGCCTCTATTTTTAATGCTGTGCCGTCTGAGGGATCGAAGGTCACGGACATTCAGCCATTCAATGTTGGTTTTTTTGACCTTGCAGCTTACGTGCACAAATTTCTCTGAATTCTCGGAATATTCTGATGATATTATGCTCTGTAGATGAGGAAATACATAAATTCCTTGTAAATGTACATTAAGTAACTAAGTTTGCTCTATATAAACTGCGAGGTAAACTGCACCCCATCCTTGCTTGCGAATGAATTGTTTACCCGTGAAACGCTCCAAACAGGTGTTTTTGGAGCATTCCCCAACTTTCCTAGTCTTTTGTTGCCACTTAAACAGCTCTTTTAGAACATTTTGCAGGCATCAAATTAGAAATGAGTAAATATATATTTGTGTTTATAATGGAATATTGGTCAACAACTTCCCAACTTCATTGAAATTGGGGTTTGGATTAAATGTTTTTTTTAAGGTCTTTTTCAGATAACTGCCCTTAGTTTTAATATTGTGTGTTCCAATAGGCTATCATAAGGGTTTGATTGGTGGAAATGTGCAGGATTTCTGGGGGATGCGTGTGTCACGTTGTTTACGGTCCGCCAGGAGCAGCTTTCTTCCTACAAGAAAGCTGTTGTGTTAGCATTGATGGCAGTGAGCATTAATTAAGATTTAATGCTGGAATCCTAAATGTATATAAGGTTCATACTATAGACCTTTTAAAAGACCTTCAAGAGTTTTTCTTGAGGTGTCACTAAGTAAGCGACAATACAGGGGGCACAACCTTTTGCTTCCAGCTGAGCCTTGTGCTGCCATCTGATGGCATTTCTGAAAACTTTTTCAAACCCCTTTTGTACTTTGAACTTTTTAAAGTGAGTCCAGAATGCCCAATGAAAAGAGTGCACCCTTGATAGGAAGTAGGGCATAGTAATAATAATGACAGTAACTTAATGCAGACCTTCTATCCTGTAGAATTTATTGGGCTATTAAATAAAAGGCTGGTATAAATCTTTTAGACTCTGGTAAGTTAGCGTGTAACAACACAAATATTGTACAGGGATTATATTAACATTACCTAAATATACAAGCCAAAACTGAAACCAATGTGTATGTGTAATTGCTAAAATCCATTTGTGTCAGTGTAAACACCAGCAGTAATTACATTAGAGATTGTTCTATTGTTTATGTGTAACTACACCGACAAGCTAAGATACTTAGCTTAAGTACACTTAGCTTGTTGTGCCACACACAGAAACACACACATGAAGCAAACAGCTATTTACACACTACTTCTTCACCTCTTAGGGACCTTGTGGGCTGGATAAATGCGGTCTGTTTTTGTCATCAGTGATAGTAAAAGCTGCTTTTGGGCTCCAAACTCAGCATCTTGTCTGTTTTAGTAGAAAGTTAAGCAAACCAAGAAGCCAAATCAATGACAGAAAGGTTGCACTTTCCTTTTTTCTGCATGTCCAGACTGTTTTACGGCCTATTAAGTTAATCATATTGATTTGGCATACTGGTCTTACTGTCTTGGGGCTTATTCATCAAGAAGATTCATGCATGAAGTCATGCTTCCCAAAACTGTCACCATGTATGCAAGCATTGGAACTTTCCTTTTTTTTTAATTCCCACTAGCACCTGAATATTCTGTGATAGGGCGTGGTGTAGAGGGACGTGGGTGAGCAACTCGAACCATCATCACCAGTCATTAATTAGTTGTTAGTCAAGGACAGTTTGCCAACACACTGAAAGGAGCATGATTAATGCTGCCAATTGTGACTAATGATGGTTGGCCAGCTTGTTAAAGTTCAGCATATGGGACATGTTAAGACTGAGCCAATAAGAGTACCTAAGTCAAGTGAGGTAGAAAAGTCATCATCCTTAAAATAATCCTATGCTTCCCCTGATGTGAACTAAATGTTTAGTTCAGTCACATGACAAATGTATGAGCTTTGTGTTTAATACCCATTGACACAGAATCGATATCACCATGGTAATCTTTGTACGATTGAGATTCTGTGGTAAAATGTAGCAAAAGATCATTTACCCACAATAATTGCAACATTTTTTCACACAAATAGCATCAGTCTGTTTTTTGTTTTTTTTTGCGGTCAGAAATTACCTCATCACGTTCATGCTGCTGTCCTCTTATCTAAAAGGATCTCACGAGCTGTATTATTCGGCTACTGTGACGTGAAGCCTGTGTCTTACTGAGGGCTGCTGATTCACTGCACGACCCAGAGTTCTGCTAACAACCGCGCTCGTCATCGCTGAACGCACGATGACAAAAGCTCGGGCGAGGGATGGGGCAAAGGGGAGGGGGGCTCACAGATCGTGAGCGAATAGAAAGTTTAAGTAAAAGACTCTTTGCAGTTCTTTTTTGAACATCCTGTTCCAGATTTAGTCTCAGCCGTACTCCTAGAATAACCTCCACTCTTTTTCTAAAAATAACTTTGCAACAGATTTCAGCTGTGGGAATTTTCCCATTCACCCACACAAGTATTAAAATGATTCATTCATTCCATCCCAAAGATGTTCAGAGATATTAAGGTCCGAGCTTTAGGCAGTATTTTTACAACAACCTTTGCGAACCATCTCTTAATGGATCTGGCAGTGTGTTCATCTTTGTCAAACAGTGTTTGGGTGTCTTAGGGTGTGTTGGCAATTATAGTTCTGTTTATTTGGTTTGTTTGGTCTGGACCAAAAAGGAAAATGATAAATTTGGTCTTGGTCCACTTACTGTTCGTTATTTAGGGAAACTAAAAATACTAAGCCTAATGCACCGTGTTATGTTTACAACCTGACTGATTTGCTTTTGTGATATCATATTATATATAGCATATTTTATGACTAAACTTTCCACCTGAACAGACGTTGTGTACTGGATGAAATGCGCTCATCGTGTGGATGTGTATATAGTTTTATTTTTACCAGCTGAGAACTAACAAAGAGCTCCTAAAATATTCAGACAGCACCAGGATTTCCTCTGTTGTATACAAAAACAAGGAGGTATTTCCCATGACTTTTACGGCTAATAAGCAACATAAGTTTTTAGATGAAAACATTTTACGACCACAGAATACTCATTTTTGTACCTGGTGATATTTTTCTGAAAAAACGTTTGCAATCTTTCATGCATGGATTGTCATCATTAATTTAATCATCCACATTAATTTCCGCACCGCTGAGCCTGTCGTTGTGTTGCTTCTGCTGGGAACTTTGTGCGCTGAAAATTCTGGCAATGACATCACAAGAGGTGTCGGTCTTTGGTGTTGGAGGTGTTTTTATGAGCTCAGTATTGGGCCCAATACTGATAGCAGTATTGTTATTAGTACATCCCTCATTCTAACTTTATAGCCCATAAATTAAAAAAAAAAAATAGGGTTTTGATTTTGTAATTTTTCTTATAGATATGTGATAGTTTAATGCTATGGTAGCTAGACTGCAGACCAATAATGCAGATGTAAATCTGTGTCTGGCTTCTTTTAGCCCTGTATAGAACAACCTGTTCCTACTCGAAAGCATAGCTCCAGTCCAGCACTGCAGTTGTCCACCCCACAGCTTGTCTCCTGCCCTTGTGCGTACTTGTAGAGTAAGAGCCCACATAGGAGATCCTTTGTTTAGGAGGGTCTAGGCATGGTTGATGATTTACAAGCTGCTAAAGTCTCCACACGATTGGTTGCCTGTGCTGTGTGCGCGTCGGTCAGAAGCGTGCGTCAGGCGTCTGCGGCAGTGTGTAGCTGTTTCGCTCAGTGCTGATCATGCAAACCCGGGCAGCTCACTGCTTCTCGACCATTACAGCCACTTATTCTTCTAAATCCAAGGGAGGCAAGATGGCTACCTTTTAGGATTATGTTGCCTAAAATCGAGGGCTTGCCCCTGAGGAGCGACAAGGTTTTTTTTTGTTTATTTTGTTTTTTTGTTACAGCTATTGTCTTAAGGAGACAGCGGTTTTCTGGCTGTGGCTCTGCTCATTTGCTTTGTGTATCTGACAGTGTTTTGTTCTTATTCCGGTACCAGAAACATCTGATGCTTTATGTTTCGATTCTTTCTTTTCAGGTGAGGTGCAAAAACCTTTCCAAACCACAGAAAACCGACAGAGTCTCTAAGGTAACAAACACCTACTTTTTGTATTTTAGTTATACGAATAGTTTTTTTCCCCCATTATTTTAGTTAAGTTTGTTTGCATCCGCTGTCCTTTTTATTAAAGAATGCTAGATTTGTAGTCGGAATATACTTCCACTCATGCTGAGCAGGCTTAAGATTTTCATCTGCACTCTGTTTAGTCTGTTTTCTATTGAGTTAAGTGAAGTTGTAAGACAGGAAAGGAGTGCTGTATGAATGGAACCACCACAAGCAGCTTCAGAGAAACTAGGAAGGAAGCATGTTTTTAGAAGTTACGCTGCCGTAAAAGCTCCTTTCTCTGAATACTCGTGTGCTGTTTTTTACACTTTAATAGGTTTACAGAAGGCTAAAAGAGCATCATGATACTTGTTAGTCATGTCAAGTTTAAAGCAACTCCCTTTTTTTACCTTATAATAGCAAGTCTAAACCACAAGTGTAAATCTGTGACCTGTTTGTTGTGACTTTGGTTTTCCAAATGTTTGTTGTGAACCTTTATTGTGTTGACAAAAGAAATAGAACGAAAATAAGAGTGTGCTATTTTGTTTGTGTTAGCTTCAAACATATTTCTTTTGTAAATAGGGGATTTCGTCAGCGTGTGTAGTTAGTGAAATGCAAAAGATGTAGTGTGTCCTCTGTTGTTTGGGTTGGACACGCCCACTCTGCCCTAACTTTCCCTGGTAACGCTTCCTTAGGGAGGCTTCTTAGAATTCTGTAGGCAATACGTGCTCTGTTGCTAGGGGTGTGCATAGGGGTGTGTGTGTGTGTCGTTTTCTTGTCTACAGTCTGTGTGTGTGTGTGTGTGTGTGTGTCTGTGGGTGTGTTTATAACCTGAAAAGGAGTAAAGTGTGACTTTTTTTAGGGCTTCAGACACAACAAACGAGAAAGAATAAAGTCTGAAAGCGTGACGTGCTAAGAATAAGCAAGGTATCACTTTAATTAGTGATCTGAGCAAACACTATTTGTGTTTTTTTACAGCAAACAAGAACATTTGCTTAAAATAGAAGTGTTAGTTGCAATCCTGTTCTATTTCTATGTTATAATTAGCAGGATAATAATTTACTATAGACATGTTTAAAGTAAATAAACATAAAGCATGGACCTTAATGATTATTGCCCTTGTAAGTGCAATTGTCCTTTTTGTAGGTCAAAAACTGGACTAGGGTCAAGTTCATTACATTTTTGCAGTTACACATTTTGTGCATAATACCAATGTGCAAGTGATGAGGCAGTTATATTTTCTGTCACCGTTACTCCCTTTTATTGTTGGATTCAAGCTATAGATTGAGTTCGGAGAAATGCGTGTGAATAAGCTTCACTGCAGATTTGCAAAGTTCACGAGATGCAGAATTATTTACAGTTCAGTAGTGTTCAAGCTTAACTGTATACTCATAAAAAGCAAATCTGTACATGCCAAGTAGGACAAATAGGCCAATACACACATCTGTTTTCTTATTGCTGCAAAAATCAGTAGACTGTTGGTGAACATAGAGCACACTGAAACTTTTATGAAAGTTTGAGAATCTAAATAGGACAAGGAACAAAGACAGTTCTACCTTTACACAGACCGGTGTGTATGGACTGGGTGTTTGATTTTTATGTTACATTCTTATTGGTTACAGGAATCATCTTTAAATATAAATGTATTATTCCATCTTTACGAGAAGACTGTGGTTGTTTCTGTTGCTATAAAGCAGTTCAGCGCTATTTATTAAAACTGAAAAATGGTGAGACTTCAGCCTACACTGACTACTCGCATATGTTTCTGTTTATTTTTTGGGCTATTTTGCCCATTATTTATAGGACAGACAGAGAGATTAAACAGGGGAGATAGAGAGAGAGGGGTGGGACCGGAAAGGACCCGAGCCGGAATCGAACCTAAGCGAAACTGTGCATGCGCCTCAATCCACTACGCCACGGTGCCGGCCAATACAGTTTTCTTTTTGGATATCAGTTCCTAGTTACATATTTCAGTTGTTCAAATGGAAATGATTCTGAGTAACAAATGCGAGTTAGCAGTAGCAAAGGCTTTCTTATCAACCCGGGTCAGGTGGTGGCAATACTGCCAATTGTTTCCAGACCATTTTTTTTTTTGTCATTTAAGACCTGTGCAGAAGCTAATATACTAGAATGTTGTATGGTATTTGGCAAAAATATAATATAAAATGAGATAAGGGTAGCTGTAGCTACTGTGTGTTTGTAGGATAAAGAGTGTGTGCTTGTGTTAGGGTAAGGGTGTATTCACTCTTGTCATGTTCGGTATGATTAAAACGGCTTCTGATGTCATTTCTCAATTAGTACGGTTAATTTAAGCAAGTAGCACATGAACTATTCCTTCAGGTTTAGTATCTTTGGGTTTGCTGTCAAAAAGTGGACAAGGACCAAATGTATAATTTTCCTTTTTGGTCCAGACCAAATAAACCAAACGACCCGAACTGCAAGTGTGAACACACTCGATAGGCTCATTCTTTTCAGTCAGTGTCAGTTAACACTGTAATTGGCTCTACTGAGACTTATATATTTTGGCAAATTTGCCCAAAGGTGTGAACTGCATTCAGCTAATCTGTGTCTGCCCAGATAAATCAACTTAAGCATCAGCGAGTCTGAACACAGGAAACTTTCCCAGAATAAATTTTAATGTTATAACATTTGATTTCATGTTGCCAAATAAGTGTGAATGCATCTGTGTGGCTTGGAAACTTATTAACTTATTACCTGTTTGTGTTGTGGTGCTATTATTTTCTCTAAAACACTCTAAAAATCAGTATTCTTAGACCTGAGTTCCATGTACAGCATATGGAGTAGAATAAACAGACTAAAGCTCTGACAGTGAGATATATACATTAAGTATAAGTATATTCAATTCATTGTGCAAGGTACATGTACAGAGCCAATGAAATGCATTTTTCGCATATCCCATTTTAGTAAGTTTTGGGGTCAGAGCGCGGGGTCAGCTATGATACAGCGCCCCTGGAGCAGGAGGGGTTAAGGGTCTTGCTCAAGGACCCAACAGTGGTTGACTTGCCGGAGGTGGGGCTTGAACCCAGGTGTTTCTGGTCTTCAGATTAACAACTCAGCACCTTAACCATTTGAGCCACCCTGCCCCCTCATTAAAAATGTACAGCAAAATCTGATGATTTACATGTGCCGTCTTATCAGTTCCTGGACATTTTCTAAAGCTGTTTATAAAAAATAGTTTCTGATTAGGGGTGAGAACCTTTAGGTACTATATGATTCGATTCCGATTCCGATTCTGGGAGATTCCAAATAGATTTGTACTTATTTTTTATTTGAATTATTCTGTGTAAATACATGTTTACATCTTTAAATTTTAACCAGAATTGGAGTTTCTATGTTTTTTGTTTACAGTTGGAATTTTTCTTTGACATCCTTCTTTAAAAAGATTTCATAAATTCTCTTTTTATTAACAAAGTTGTGTTCAGGATGAACAAGCTCTGAATTAAACATGGAAACTTAAATAACGCTGTAAGCACACACTGTAACTTGGCAGAAGCACCTCAACAGTATGGGGAAACCCTGGGTTAGCCACAACGAAGAACCTTTGCACTAAAACCCACCACTGACCGAGTAATTCGCTTTGCCTTTTTTTTAAGAATCTGGTGGAAGCATTGCAAAGTGTTGCCACACAGTCGATTATAAATTTAATGTTGATTTTCTATTTTTTTGTTCAAATTAACAAATTCGCCAGCATACAAGCGTCAGTTAGTGCTTATGGAACAGACTAAATGGTTTATTAAGTTTAGACATGGTAATTTTGTGGCAGTACTCATTGCGTGTGTTTTTCCTGCTGTAATTTGGTGAGAGTGCATGCACACAGGGGTGTGAGACAGAAAAAAAAAGGTGCGAACACATGTCTGTATCTAATAAACCAGTTCAGTACATTTTGGACTGCTTTCGTTCCTTATTTTAATAAATTTAAGTGTTTAGATGAATTTATGATAAACTTACACTTATACCTTTTCTGTTTTATGCATGCGCAGGCCTGCACCATTGCGATCTTATTTGAATTTAGACTCGATTGTGAACATTGAGAATCGATTCAGGAATCGTTAGAGAATCGCGATGCATCAATGAACCGATTTTTTTCCCTATCTCTATTTCTAATGCTGTCCGCTGTCTTTTTTTCCCACTTTTGGATATGGTGGCGAAGACGACAAATCACCGCCTCCAGCAGTATCAGGTGCAGGTGCTGTTGGTATACATGGATATGTGTACTTGTATATGGATTTATGCAAGAACGGATAAATTAAATTAAAGCCACACTATTAAATTGAAGCATGTATAGCACTTTTTAAGACACATCATTCTGATATCAATATAAATCACTGGGATTGAGGGTCATAAATATCCAAAATCCAATTAAAAACTGATTGTTTTACAACAGCATACTGTGTATAAATTTAATTCTTTTATGAGAAAGCATAGAACACGGGCGAGCAATGCAGTTATGCAAGAAAGCTATCGCAACTCAGAGAAAGCGGGACAAATTTGTAGGTATGCAAATAAAAGAAAATCCAACCTGAGCATTCTGTACATCAAACTTTTTGATTAGCATCCTATCTTTCATAGTATTATTAATTAAAAATAGCTTTTACTTAAAATTTCAGGGCTGCCATTTCTAGTTTAAGCTTTATTCATTATTCATTTGTGGATTTTTATCCTTGTGGTTAACAGTTTCTAACAGGACCTAAAAATAAGCACCGTCTATTTTAAGAGCTAACAGGAAAACCTTCTTATTGTCTTGTCTGTGCCTTAGCCAAGCCCATTTATGACAGCATGGCACACAATTACTAACTTGAAAAAGGCTTAGTGAAAATGCAGAACGATCCAGTAAATTACATCCCAAATTTTGCAATAGGTGGATCTTTCCTTTAAAATTAACAAGGTATATTTGGATAAGGTTTCAGATCAGAGCATGTCCATATAAATATTTATTTAAGTTTAATCTGTAGTTTTGCTGTGGCCCCAAAAGATTGGTATTTTTATGGCCAGTAACAATATGTGCAACATCATTCCTATGCCAAGACCTGTTTAGTCATCATTCTGTTTTTTTTCCCACCCAGGTTGAGTCACAGGGCATCTCAGTAAATGGCACTAGTTCAGAGCAGATGGAGGAGGAGGTGCCAGAGGATGAGGCAAGTAATGTATCTACAGAACACTCTGCTCCACCTGACCCGCCCACGCCTCTCCAGAACGGACCTGCACCAACGCCAGCTGAGAGCGAGCTTCGACCGGCTGTCAGCCACCACGCATTTCCCACTTACCATGACTCTCATAATGGTGCTAAATACGTAAAACCAAACACTGAAAAACATACTGATTCCACCAAAACACAGCCTGAGACCCAAAAGACTTTGAACATGCTCACCAGCATTCAACCACCTGAGGCACTTCCTAAAAGCATGGAAAATGGAAAGATCAAAATGGAAGAGCAAAGCATGGCAGCAGATAAACAAGTTACAGCCCACTTAGGTAGTAGTGTCTACTTCGAAGATGCTTTGTCCACACTAGCAACTGTAGTATGTTCCTCTATTACTGATAGGAAAGCTTTGGAGGAGAGGTTTTTTGGTCCACGAACCTCAGATTTCTGTTCTTTTAAGAGTGAAAGAGAAGAACCATATCAGAGTCATACTCTCCAAGAACAGACTATCACGAGTGCAGGTGTGGGTGATAACCCACATCCTAAAGACTCAATTGCACTGGCTTTACCTAATATCCAGTCTTTAGTTAAGCATAGAAGCATAAGCATTGATCAGGCCATAGCTATTGAGGCTCTAACCCAGTTGGCAGCTAGCCCAGAAAAAGTGCCCATTAAACCAGATCATCAGGGTGAAAACCCTCAAAATCAAAGCACATTGTCCACAAACATTGTATCCAGCAAGCCTATACCCCTTCAAGAAGCCACGTCTATATCAGAGGTTGTTTCCAATAAGGTTCCTGTAATTAGTTTAACATTGCATCAGGCATCTGTTATTTGCAGTCCTGTCAACAAGCAAGAAAATTCCAGTCACTGCAACACACCCGCCCCCCACAAACTCTCTTTACACGATCTCTTAAAGGCAAGCTCAGAAAGTGAAAAAATCTTGCACACCCAGGAGAATGGAAGATTCAGCCAAGCACTTTGTAAAACAGATCGAATAGATGGCACTTATAAAAAGATTAAACATGTTGATAGAACACACAGTTCCAGGAGAAAAGATGAAGAGGAGGTTGCTGCCCAGTTGGTGCAGCTCGCCTTCATGATTGAATCACGACACAAGCCAATATCTTCTGAAAACAGTCCACCCAATGGGATGCCAGTCCAGGCCATAAAATACAATCATCACAACAATGGGCAACATGTAAAAAGGCAAAGCAACAAAAAAACAACCTCCTCACGTCCAAGGATATCAAAAAAGAGAGCCACTGGGACTGAGGGAGGCAATCACAGGAAACCACTAGCTAAGAGATTGCCCAATGGCAAAGGACCTCTCAAGATGAAGGGTAAAAGGGAGGCCTTGCAGCAAAAGGCAAAATTGCACTCTAAAAGGAATCCTTTTCTGCCCCAAGCACAAATAGACTTGAAAAAATACCTAGACTATGCGAATAGCGAAAATAGGCGACTTTTTCATTTTAGCAACTCCCACAAGAGAGAGCACTTAGACCTGCAGACTCTCAAGAGCTCGGGGAACCAGAACACTCACCATGCAGCTCTGGGTCACTGCAATGGCAACCAATGTCAACCAAATGGACATTGTCATAGTTTTACAAATGGCCATCTAGGTGCTATCCCAAACCAGAGGCAAGAATGTGAAGAACATTTTATTTCTCAGGTATCGAAAAACAACAGTGTACTGAATCATGGTGCTAAAACACATGCCCCTTGTGCCATACCTAATGGCCAAAGGCCAGACCTATCAACCTGTCCAGGGAGGCAACATAAGGCAAACGGACTCCACAGTGAGTCACATCAAACTTTTGCTGATCAGAACGGGTTTTACAAAGTTGAGACAGATGGCGCTCTGACCGTCCTGTCTGTGTCAGCTCAGCAAATGGAAAACGGTGCTGTAGAATGTAAAAGAGCACACACTCCCACCAAGCAAACTCTCGAAAGCTTTTTGGAATCTCCATTTAAGTTTATAGACACCCCAACCAGGAATCTGATCAACACGCCCTCAAAAACCACATTGGACCTCCCCTCCTGTGATTGTATGGGTAAGATGTAAAATATCACTGATTAATTATATTATAAATTATATAAAAAAACATAATTTTAGTAAACCTGTTGTGCTTTACTATTCATAGAACAAATCACTGAAAAGGAGGAGGGCCCGTTCTACACACACCTTGGATCGGGGCCAACTGTAGCGGCTGTGCGGGAGATAATGGAGAACAGGTGTCATACTTCAATCTTAATCTCTTTAACACGTAAATGTCAAAATATCTTTTGATCTAAGTGAAAATGTGTGACAAAAGAAAGATAGATTTAAAGATTAAATACAAAGATGATATGGCCTGTGTCAATGCAACATGGCATAGTACAGTAAACCATTTTTTTTTTTTAATTCCCTGAAATTAGAAGGGTAAGCCGACTTTACTTTACTGAATTGTTGCTTTGCACAATGCAACAGGAAATAAATACGATTAAATGTTTAAATAATTACACTTTACAGTTGAGTAAGTTATCAACTACGATAAATGTTGTCTAGTTTCTTTTATTTATATAACAATTTAAATCTTCATAAATCTACACACAGAAACACAAGTATGTACAAGCAGAAAAGCCAAACCTGGTTCTTATGTACTAGTGAAGTTATAACAGGAAGCCACTTTGCTGTGCTGAAAGGGGCCCAGTAGAGTGAATTTTACCACACTATAGGTTTACTGATGACCTGCTGCAGGTTTATGTCTGTCATGCATTTTAGCGCAGTGTGTAAAAGAGCCCCTTTTTTAAAACCACATTTATTCCCTTGTAGGTATGGGGAGAAAGGTAAAGCCGTACGTATAGAAGTTGTGGTATATACAGGAAGGGAAGGACGGAGCTCACAGGGCTGTCCAATAGCCAAGTGGGTAAGTGGCCTGTAAAAAAACATCTTAATACTGAATACAGATTAAAATGATTATTGTGTCCTTGTTAGTGGATGTAGGTGCAACTTTTTGGTTTGCATCTTATGCTCGGGACTAAAAGTTGCAGTGACTAAATCATTTTTTCAAAGAAGCCTTTTTTACTACCTAATATACTGCCACCTCAAAAGTAATTATACAATATATTTGCCTCAAATGCCATGTCTCTAAAAATAAATAATTTATTTATTGTTAATAAGTCTTACTTCAGCTTTGAAGGGATTAACAGGACGATTAACATAAAAATCATCATATACAACCAGCGCCGTGGTGTGGTGGGTTAAGGCACGTGTGCCGTTGTGCTTCCGTGACCCGGGTCCTTTCTGGTTCCACCTCTCTGTCGCCCCCATTTCTTCCCATCTCTGTCCTGTCAGTTTAATAAAGGCAAAATGCCCAAAAATATAACTTTTAAATAAATAAGAAATCATCATATATGTAAAACTCATGTGTCGGATATTCAACACCAGCATTGACACATACTACATAATAGTGTCAACACTGAAAATGGTCCAGTGGGATGTTGTGCTGCTAGAGTCTTATAGTCGGTAAACTCATGGCCGACAGGTTGCAGCTTGGTTAGCTGCAAACTTGTCTTTATTCAATTCCTGACAGCAATACGGCTAGTTACATTTTTTTTGGTTAATAGACACTGTCAACCTAGCTGCATGACAGTGAACGTCCATCAATTGCATCTACACCTGCACCACACACCATGTTAGTGTCAGCGATTAAATCAGAATGAACCATCACCCAAACATGTGGCCCTTTTCCATTGATAAATAATCTAACAATTTTGTTAATTTAAGAACATTTATTTTATCAAAATAGCATATCAAATAACAATATCTGCCTCCACCACACACCCAACGGTAATCCAAGACCATTATATGCCTCTTATTTCCTTTTCAGCGAGGCCTTTAGGTTGATTAGTTTCACTGTCTGTATTGGGGTTCTTTGCTGGTGCCAAATCTCTAGTTAGCTTTTCATACCATTTCACATACCTATCCAAACCTTTCATAACTGCTACTGTATACTGTTTTTGTTCCTCATAATGCCTTAGAATTAAAATTCTTGCCATTCGATCATTTTTATAGGCTACTATGGTTTCACCTGACATTTTTTGCTGTCTGATGTTGTTTTGCGTAAAGCTTACAATCAAATTTATTGTTGTATTATGTTGAGTGTCTGATCAATAAATAAATAAAAAAATAGAAATGGGCACATAATTGACTAGCCCCACCTGTCATGTCTCTATTCACTACCATTTCCCTTTTTGAAATGCCGGTTCATTTCATAGCAACAGGTGAGTTACACTCTTGACGATTGTACTGCACTGCTTACAGGATTTTCTACAGCTACAAAAAACAAACCTCAACTTGGGCAAAAAGAAGCGGCAGAAATATTAACATGCACTAAAAAAGGAAATCATATTGGAGCAGGTTTAGCAGCATCTCAGTAAATGCTGCATTCCTTTGAAAATATTATAAAATTTTATTACTAGTATTGACCATCTTTACTTTAAAACGTCCCTGAATTACTGATCTTGAAGTGCCAGCATTTTCTATGAATTATATATTGTTTTGATGCTTCGAGAATTTGGAATAGATTGCCCTAAAATTTTTGTCCAGCTCTCTAATTCTAGTCAGAACATATGTATATACTTTAGCTTATAATTACATTATCTAAGCGCTTAGGTGAAAGTAAGTCAAAGTAAGTAGGGCATAAACATGTAGTCGTTTGAAGATGTGAAACCTTTTAATAAGATGGATTATGAATTTCCATGAGACTTGCATCATGATGCTGGACATGACGGTAGGAAGTGTTAACAATCGGAAAAATAAACGCTTACGAGAATCTGCTAAACACAGGATTTTATAATAAATGATGTAACATTAACAATGTAGACTTATTAATCCTGTCTCAGCCTTCTGCTTTCAGTTTGAAAGTCCAGCTAAGTAAGACTAAGGTTTTGAGCAAAGGTTTATGTCCTGTTATGTGTGTATATGAAAATTAGAAGTCCATAAAAACTCTAACAACCGAAATGTGTAATGAACACATGTAAAGTAGTTGTTTAGTACTCAGTAGGGAATCCTCTGCAAGTGTGGAGCTTCGGGCTTTTTTTACCCAGTTATATAAACTAGTAGGGGTGAAGTTAAATAAAAACAGTGTAGAGGTGTCACATATGGTCAAATTTACCAGTGCTGGTTCTGTCTATCAGGTTATCCGTAGGGGCAGTAAAGAGGAGAAGCTACTGTGCCTGGTGCGTCAACGTGTGGGTCACTGCTGCCAGAATGCTGTGGTGGTCATCCTTATCTTAGCCTGGGAAGGCATCCCACGCAATATGGCCGACAGACTGTACCATGATCTTACCAACACTCTATATAAATACGGATCACCCACCAACCGCCGCTGTGCCCTCAACGAGGAGTGAGTTAAAACCTGCAAACAGCACAGAATAGCCATTTTATACACACACACACACACACACACACACACACAAATAAACCACAGAGAAAAGCGCACCGATGAATAAAGAATGTAGTAAAAAGTGTTAGTAAGTAATTCATTTCTTTTTCAGTCGTACCTGTGCTTGTCAGGGTCTGGACCCAGAGACTTGTGGCGCCTCGTTTTCTTTTGGCTGCTCATGGAGCATGTACTACAATGGCTGCAAGTTTGCACGCAGCAAAGTGCCCAGAAAGTTCCGACTGCAGGGAGACTACCCTGAGGAAGTAAGAGCAGTACGCCTTTTCGAAATGGACATCATAGTTTAAGACCTGCTATTTATTTTTTGATCATTTTGTCATGGTTTTATGGTTATATATGTGTAACATGGACAAAACAAACATTATATTCTTTAGTGCAAACCAGGAAGTACAATGTAACTGATTTTTTTATATAACATTTTTTAATTCTATGACAAAAGCAACAATTGTATACAGAACATGGCAGCAGTGATGTACTTACTTTTAACCTATGAGCATTTTAGCAATTTTATACGCATATAAGCTTTTTTTAAGCAGTGTTTCAGATAAGAAATATGAGCGTGTTTTTGTTGTATGAGTAGTTAAGGTGTTATAGCAAAGCCGTACACTGTGTATATGAATACAACAAAAAAAGTTTCATTAACCCACATGGAGTACTGTATGTCAATTTCAGCTGTAGTGCTAACAAAAACACTACATCAGTATATATATATATATATATATATATATATATATATATATATATATATATATATATATAGTCGTTTACTGGAATCTCTTATTACAGCAGACTATGCATAGAAGTTAAATCAGCATCTTCGTTTACAAACTGCATTTCCATACTAGGATTTATGTTGAGTGCTCAGGTGTAAAAATAGTACGATTTTGTTTTTTTAACAGGAGGAGAGGCTTGAAGATAGTCTACAAAACCTGGCAACAGATGTGGCTCCTGTGTATAAGAGACTTGCGCCTGAGGCTTATCAAAACCAGGTATAACCTTAATGACAGTCAAATAATTAGATTTTATCTCAAATGTATTTATGTAAACTCTTGGAATGGAGTTTTTTTCGAGCCTGTCTAAGCAAATAGGGTAAATGCTGAACTCTGCAAGTGCTAATTAAATATTTGTGGAAGAATCTATACATGTGTCTATATCAGCAGTATCCTGTTGTACAATAAGAGTGTTGAGTTGATTATGTTCTTTTTAGGTAGGCCAGGAGGCGTTGGGGCAAGACTGTCGCCTGGGCACAAGAGAAGGTCGTCCATTCTCTGGTGTGACAGCGTGTGTAGACTTTTGTGCCCATGCTCACAGAGACACACACAACATGACCAACGGTAGTACTGTGGTAGGCATTGCACATTATTTACCCTATATAGACAAAAGTGGGTCACCTGACTATCACAGCTATATGTGATTTCTGAACTGCCTATTCCAGATTTAGTCCCACCCTAAATATGTTGGGTGAGAATGCAGACAGGGTTCCAGTCAGTCTTGAGGGTGTTTATTAGAGTTGAGGTGCTGGACACCAAATTATAACACACCATGTCTTCATGGAGCTCTAATCTCTTTTTTTCAATCTATGCATATGTTGTCTGTCTGCGTCCTGTTAGTTGTGCTTTGCTGTAAGGGTGGTTGTCCATGCATGGCATGATGGAGTGGTTTTTAATGAAAAGAGAAAAAAAACCAACACAGCATCAAATATTCCCACTATCACAAAAAACCCTAGACATCAGATTCCACTGTAAAAAAAATTCAGCTATGCAGACACCAACCAGAGCACAAAAAAAAACAAAAAAAAAAAATTAGACTCAGATTCCACTGTAAAAGGATTTAGTGTTGGGTTGTGGACATAAACAGGCTAGGTACAAAAATGCTTTCTAAAATTACAAGAAAACTGTATATTAAGAAACCTTTCACAGAACATTAAGATCAAGCTATCTACGCTATCTACTACTAATATCAACTAAATTATGCAAATTGTCCTGTTATCGAAAAAATTTCTGACCCTGGGCTGTATCGTTGCTACTTGCAGGTGTGCACTTTAACTAAAGAAGATAACCGTGCTGTGAGAAACATTCCAGAGGATGAGCAACTTCATGTCCTGCCCCTCTATAAGATCTCTGAGACTGATGAGTTTGGGCAGGTTGCTGGCCAAAGGGCAAAAATGGAGACTGGAGCCCTGCAGGCGCTTTCTTCCTTCCCGAGAGAAGTACGTCTGCTAGCTGAACCAGTCAAGTCTGCACGCAAGAGAAGACTGGAGGCAAAGAGAGAGCGAGAAAAACAGAAAAGCCAGGAAAAGAAGCAGGCTGCCGCAGCAACAGTGAAAAACGAAGCCCCCAAAGGTATTGTCAATCAAATTTAGTGTAATAGTTGTTTTTTTAAAGGAGAAAAAAAAACTTTGCTGGCACAGAATTGTTCTTCTTTGCTTTTTTTTTATGAATTCTGTATTCTTAGTAATACATTTTTTAAATTTGTATAATGGAGTATCATTAATCTAATATTTGGTTAGCTTGGTTAATATGTAAATATAACTTTTTACTACATTTGTATTGCTTATCTGTTTTTTTTTTCCTTTTAAAGGTTTTAAAATTACTTCACCCTGTTTTAAAATGGAGCCACAGAATCACTGTCCACCACTGGGAGATGTGGAGACACGCTTTTTAAATTTATTAGCTTCATCCAGCCCTTACAGCAACACTGACTGTACTCCTCAAAGTGGCCCTAGAGAAAACACTGCAGCACCTTCTCCCTACTCTAATTGCAACTTGCCTTCCCCTTCCCAGTTTGCAGCACATAAGCCCTTTAAAAACCAGCAGCATATACCCAGCTCCGTAGACACCACGTTCCAAGGTGTCAATAACTATCATTTTCAAGTAAAGACAGAACCCAAGGAGCTGCATTGCTTCCAGGGCGGAGCTTCTCCCAGACTTCTTTCCCCGGCTCAGGCCGAGGGTCTTCACAGCCAACTGAATCAAGCACAACCAAGCCTGAATAACAACTACCACCAGGAACCATCTACAACCTTGCGACCCCTGACGCCAGAAGAGGTTAAAGCTGAGGAGGTGTGGTCAGACAGCGAACACAACTTTCTGGATGGGGACATTGGCGGGGTTGCAGTGGCACCGTCTCATGGTTCAGTCCTCATTGAATGTGCTCGGCACGAGCTTCACGCCACCACCCCCGTCCTGCGGCCAAACCGCAGGCACCCGACTCGCATCTCTCTCGTCTTTTACCAACACAAGAGCCTCAATGCACCAGGCCATGGCTTGCTCCAGTATGAGGCCAAGATGGCCGAAAAGGCCAGGGAAAGAGAGGAGGAGGCGGAGAAGCTGGAAGCCGAGGCTGCAAACATGGGAAGATCAAAGGCAGTTAAGAGAGATTTGGAAGGTGAAGAGGAAGATGTGTGGCACGATGAAAGGGAGGAGCTAAAGATCCCCACTCGCCAATCACTAACAGCTACGCAGAACAACCTCGTCACATCTTCCCCTTACGCGCTTACTCATGTCACTGGGCCTTATAACCGCTGGACATGACCGTGGCCATGCCACTTTTAGCTAATGCCTTACCTCAGTCCGATCGCTCTGTTTTTAAAACGTGCTTCTTTTCTTTTAGCATTTCACTCTACATCTCAGCTTTTCGAATACTGCTGACTACATTCGTCAGTTTTTAACTGTGAGATTTGGTGTCTATTTTTTAAGAGATGGTGCTCACAGCAAATTTTTAAAAGCTGGTTTCATGCAAAGAGATGGAATTAGTGAAATAGTGTGACTATTTATTCAGATTTTTTTTTTGTGTTTGTTGGTTTTTTTTCTTGTAACAGTTTTTTTAATTTAATTTCTGGTCCAAGCCTGTTTACTGCAAAATCACTGTCAACCTGAAAAATGATGTGTGTAGTAAACACTCAGAATTGACATTGTCCAATGTGAATTCTCTAGTTTTTGCCTCAGCTTGGGTGCTTTTGTCAAAAAATTCGATAGTTGCTGTTTTATGGTGCCAATGTAGCAGTAACTTGGAATAACCAGTATTGTGATACAGTTGGTTGATGGATAGATTTGAACATGTAGCATTGGTTTTTATCATGTAATGAAGGTACTTAGATGCTAAATTATTCCCAGTAAACATTGCATTGTTTAAAAGAAAAAAAAAAAGAAAAAAGCACTTTGAAACGACTTGACTTTTGAAATGTCCTATATGCACAGTTTTTGTTGATAATTAAGCAAACTCCTTCAACCAGTATCTGTAAATATTCTTTGGTAAGTTGGTTTAAAACCCATTTAGGATTTTATTTTATTTTTTTTTCCAGAAACCATGCTTTATGAAAGCAATAATCATGGAAGGTTATATGCTGCATTTTGATAATGTGCAAAATCGAAACCATTTTATTACTGGAATTTGCATAAATTATAATCATACAATATTACCAGTTTTTCGATTGTTTCGTTTTTTTCAGCTCCCACAGAGTTTGGAACAAGACTTGAAAAAAAAAAAAAACATTTTATATAATCTGACGTAATATTTTTAGTCAGATATGTGTGCTAAAATGCATCAAGCTTTTTACTGTATGTTTCTCCATGGTGCTTTTTTTTTTTTGAAGACCTACTATACATCCAACCGAACATAGATTATTTTTTAATTGATTTATGGTGTTTTTTATTTTAAATAAATCATGCCATGGTTTACATTTTACATTCTTTATAAATGTCTGTTTTGTTTTTTGTTTTTTTCCTAAAACCCATATATATATATATATATATGTGTGTGTGTGTGTGTGCGTGTGTGTTGGATGGCTACTCCATTGCATGAGATGGAGTATGGTACTTCACTATTATGTTCACTGTAAAAATGCTTTTAACTTAAGTTTTATATTAGGCATTTGTTATGGCAGTTTATGGCAATTTTTTCAGTCTGTTTTACTTAAGGTGCTTAAAGTTTACTGTGTAAATGTACAGTAGGATATTATGATGTACTTCCAAAACTTTTATATTGAAAGCATTTGTGTCTAGAAAAAAAAAACCATTTTTATCATGCCAGTTGTGTAAAATGACCATTTATAGTTCTTTTCCTTACGGCAAAGCCAGAAAAAGTTCTTACAAATACTCAGTAGGACAAAAAGTGGCATGAATATATTCATTTTAGTGTACATTTTCAATTAAAGCTACTTTTGCTGAACGTGGAAATTGTTGCATTTGTGAGAAACTTTTATAAACATGTCGCATACTGTTGTATAGAAGTGTCTTCAGTGACTAGTTAACTTTTATAATATGGTTATATGCTGACTATGTAAAAGCTTCATCACTGAGTCAATTAAAGCCTTTTGGGATAATCAAAAGTGCAGATTAATTTTAAAGTACAATTTAGGTGTGCACTCTGACCTGTATGAAGTAAAGACCGCGGTGGTTGTGCAATACTCTAAATATGACTTCAAATATGTGACAGGCAAATTTTATTGCATCATAAAATATATTTTATTCAATTTTGTTCTTTTATAGTACTTATACTAGTAGACTTTCAAAATGTGGCTGCAGCGAAGATAGGAATTCCAACTGCACCTCTAATGAGCAAGCCAGATGTGAAAGTGGACATCAAGGCCACATTAGGATGAAATTTTAAAATGAAGTGGGGATAGTGGAGGTTTTTTCTTTTATCCCAATTAACACTGTGAAAAGAGAGAAAATGCTAAATCTGTTTAATGGCTGGAGTGTATAAATTCCAGTGGCGGGCGTTGCATGCCGACTAATACACCTCTTAATACCACCACTATCACGTCGCAATTATAGAAACCATCGATACTATACAAAAGCACAATATAACACACCGTGGCATTACAGAGTAAGAGACATTTCACATATTGAGGATGAAAACCATTTTTATTAAAGCAAGGGACCCTGTTAAGACTCCAAACCTCTACACTACAACTGCAACTGTGCCACATACATCATCTGAAGCAGTTCAGAATCAATATTTATCTTAATATAACACAGAAACATGAAAAAATAATACAATATATAATAAATTTAGGGCAGCACAGTGGCTTAGTGTCTAGCACTGGTGCCTTACAGAAAGAAAGCCTGGGTTCGATTCCCAGGCAGGGGTCTTTCTGTGTGGATTTTGCATGTTCTCCACGTGCTTGTGTGGGTTTACTCCGGGTACTCCGGTTTCCTCCCACAGTCCAAAAACATGTATGTTAGATTTATTGGTGATTGTAAATTGCTCATAGGAGTGAGTGTAAGTCTGTGTGTAGCCCTGTGATGGACGTCCTGTCCAGGGTTTACCCCTCCTGCCTTTCGCCTTTCAGAGACAGTTGGGAACTTACAACCAAATACGTAATAATATAATGACATAAATCATATTAAATTAATTATAGCCATTTTAATGTTAACAGAAACAGTCATGCCACCATGCAACTTCATAGACATATATAAATTAAAGATACAATTTTTACATCTAGAAATCTATCAGGTGCAAGCCTTCACAAATGTAAAAGTGGCAAGAAAAAATCTTTGGGACGATATTATAAATAAAGCTTGAGAGGAAACAACCACTTACCTTTGGCAAGAATGTTCAATACAAGAACAGTTTCTTTCCCACTGCAGTGAGCCAAAGCAAACTGTATATGTTATTTTTTGCCTCTTATCTCGTATTTTTCTTTACCAGACAACAAGCCAAATATCTGGTGCTGTGAAGTGCCCTTTACTGTACCTCAAAAAAAACCTTTATTGTCAGTTTAATTCTGATTTAGATTTGGGTGCCACCAGAGAGTACAATAAGAAATCATTTTATTTTTTTAACTTTGTGCTATATGCAAACGTGATTCCAAACATGCCCTGCTTCGGTCATGCAGAAAGATATCATTACAGCTCAGTAAAAATGATTCATCACCATGAGTCAAAAATCTTTAAAGATAGCATCCCGAGTAACAAAAGTCAAGCCAACCTTTTTTTTTTTTTTTTTGCTATTTATGATTTTTTCATACTTTATTTACAAGAGGTGTTGGGTGTGTTTATTATAGGCTACATTATAAAACACATTTTCATGTTTTTCTAATTTTTTAAGGTTTTCTTTTTAATAAGCCATGTATAAAAAACTCCAGTTGATATCCACAATTAATTAATGTACAGAGTGGTAGCTCAGTGGTTGTGGGTTCGATTCCCAGTAACACCATGCTGGGCCCCTGAGCAAGGCTCCTAATCCCCAATGTAAATAGCCCTAAATAAGGGTGTCTGCCAAATGCTACACATTTATGTCTATTTAAATGAATCATAATTGTATATTAAAGGAAAGCAAAGACATCCATTTAAAAACCACTAAACAACAAAATAAAAGGAGCTGATAAATAACATAATGTAGCTTTAGAGACATTAGATTCCAGTATGCTGAAACATTAAAGACATGCACACATATTTTTATAATCAGCCAATCATATGGCAGCAGTACTGCTACACTCACCCTATCAGATTCAGGGAAAACTAGGTTCTCTGTGATTTTGACTGTGGAAAAACCTGTTAGTGCACCGACAGTTTTGCACCGGCGGTCTGATCACCTGCAATTTTAACACACAACAGTCTCTTATGGTAATTGTGAAATAAAATAACCACCTTCCATGAGTGTTATTGCCGCAGACAGAAAACCTTTGTTCATAAGAGGTGAATAAAGAGTGGCCAGACTGGACCGCAGGGAACAGAAAAGTTACAGTGACTCAGATAAGCACTTTGTACAAATGCAGTAAACAGGAAAGGGAAATTTTGGTGTAAATTAAAAGCAGGAGGGCAGCAACGGTGGCTTAGTGGCCTGAGTTCTTCCTGTGCTTTCATGGGTTTACTCCGGGTACTCCGGTTTCCTTCCACAGTCCAAAAACATGTATGTTAGATTGATTGGTGGTTCTAAATTGCCCATAGGAGTGAGTGTGAGTGTGTGTGTGTGTGGCCCTGTAATGGACTAATGACCTGTCCTGGGTGTACCCCTCCTGCCTTTTGCCCATCCAGAGACAGCTGGGATAGACTCCAGCAGATCCCTGTGACCCCAAATTAGAAAATAAGCGAGTATAAAAGCTGAATGAATAAATAAAAGCAAGAGATCACATCGGGTTTCTCTTTTGTGGGTCGAGAACAGAAACCTGAGGCTGCAGTGAGTCTTGTGTCAACAGTCCAGGCTGGTGGAGGTGCTGTAAAAGCACATTGGAAGTGTTCTAAAATGGTCCTCTGAGTCATGTGAATAATTTTGGAGAAATTGTGTGATATAATCATGTAAACACATCTCAAACGAATGTTTCTAATATATTGTGGAATCCAGGCATTAAGAATGATTTAAGAGCAAAATAAAGTCTTACCTCTAATTAGTAAACTGTGCTTAATGACATACCAAAAGAAACTGAACCCACTTATCACCAGTCAAACGAATAGCTTGATGGAATTACCTAATTGAGAAGCATTTCAGTCATCTTTATTTCTATAGCGCTTTCAACAGTCAGCGCTTTCAACAGTCATTTATAGATATCAATTTGACTGATATCTATAAATTAGGAGTCCCCAACTAAGCAAGCCAGAGGCGACTGCAGCAAGGAACCAAAACTCAGAATTTCTATCACTGTATCTAAAATTAAAACAGATTATATACTCCGTGTCTTTGTTCTGTTCAACCATCTGCCAAAACACAGGCTGAGCTGGTCAAACTGGTAGATTATCTTTGTTAGCTGGTAAAAAATGTAACCGGTTGAAAAAAAAAAAACACGCTCAATTATTTATTGTTTATTCTACACAATAACCAGGAGGGAAAAACAGTTCTTAGCTCACAAAGATGTTCTAAAAAGAGGACCAACTTGGCCTGCCTTTTTAGTAGCTAAACGAAACATGCTGCTTTTTGTATGTTTGGGGATTTTTTTTAGCTCTTGAATATGTCTGTGTGAGTTTCATTAATATTCCTGTCTGACTGGTACAAATGACTGGTACAAATTTGGAATTGACATGAAATATTTTAAATACAATCACTATTCGCAAAAGTTAACAATACTAAATGATAAAAAGTTTAATCTCTTTTGTATGTCCCTCTGATTAAGATATCTGCTGAATGTAAAAGTAAATGTAATAGGAAAACCACCAAGAGTTAGAAACAATGAACTAGGACTTACAGGGGTTACAGTTTATAGAGCCACATTTTTAGCTCAAATAAATATTTTGATAGTGAAGCATGTCAGGATAGTGTAAAGTCTAAAAGATGTTATATAATGTGCCCACATAATATATTTTAAAATGATTTCTGGTAACGTTTTAGAATATATTTAGAAAATGTCGGTATTTCTCAGATTCACTTTAAAAAGTCTAGTCTCTGTACCTGTAGAGGGTTTCAACCCAACTGGAATACACATTTAAAATATTATGAGTTTAATCACATATTGTTCAGACTTTTTCTAGTCATTTTAACTTTATTCTCAAATCATTATGATTTAATCTCGTATTGTGATGACTTTAATCTTATAATCTTGACTTTACTTTTGAAATATTAAGACTTTATTGTCGTAATTTTCACAAAGTATTACAACTTCATTCTTGTAATTTTATCTTAATATTATAATATTACCTTATCTACTAACTTTTTACTTTTTTTCAAAAAATACTACAACTTTATTTTATTTTATTATTATTATTATTTTTTTTTTAAAATATGATTTAACTCACGTAAACTGAAGGCTGAAGCGTGAGTTCGAGCACAAAACGAGTCATTTATTAACAGTGACGCGGTGTAGACCGCATGACTTCATCGGGTCGCCGTAGGTTCCGGTTTGTCCGTGTGACGTAACGAAGTGCCAGAAGAATTTTACAGGCAAGATGGCGACTTCGGAGCCGGTAAGAGAGAAAGGGGTTCATTAAGCTACGCGTTCTTGCGTTTCTAAAACGACAAAGCCAATGCTTCTACATGTTTCTGGGTTGTTTCAGCTCGGATCGTCTAAACAGTGGCGGATCCGCGGTTCCGGTATTCGTGTGAAATGATGGGGTGCGCCGTCTGCTTCTCAACTTGGGGTGGATGAGCATGGATGCTAAGCTAACGCTAGATAAATTGGCTTGGTCCGGGGGGCATTGCGCTGACTCGTGTCGTCCGCCAGAGAAACACATATGTTGACGGTTTAGATCCTAATTTTTCCATTAGTTAAGATCCTCGTGTTGGTTGTTTTTTAAATTTATGCGCTTAGTGTGTGTGATTTTTTTTTTTCTTTTTACCGGCTCGGCGGTATTTTCTGGCCAGTTGGACACGTGTGTTGGCTACAGCTTTTGCTAGTTCTCTTTCATAGGAGAACAGTGCTGACACCGACACACACACCCTATAGGTTGGTTTTACAATCTTGCGTTTAGGAATGCATTTCTGAAATATTTTTAAAAAAAAAAATCGTAATACTTTGTTCTGCGTTGTTGTAGTTTTGAATGAAGTAACATGAGCTATCAGGCTAACAGAGGGATGAGCTGGATTCGTGATGAGCTGCGGGTGGTTTCGCCGGTAGAGGGTGTGTTGGGTGGACTGATGTATTTACTGCTTCCAGTTGATTAGAAACGATGTTAAGCAGAAAGAGTGTTTTATTAGCATTATATCCACAGTGATGAATGGTTTTTGTTCTAAATCTCCTCGTTGATGATTAATAAGTCGCAAATTCCGCATACATTTACATTTGCTGCTGCTTTTATCCAGCCTTACATTTATTTTCATTATACAACCGAGCAATAAGGGGTTAACAGCTTTGCTTAGGGTCCCAGCAGTGTTGACTTGGTGGTACTGGGAATCGAACCCACAGTCTTCTGGTTAGCAGTCGAACACAGTAACCACTGAGCTATTATATTCGTCCTCCTTGTTATGTTTTGATTGATTTAAAGTTAAAACTGTTATACATTTATGTTGGAGAATACTGAATCTAAAAAAACAATTGTTATTCCTTCAGCGAGGACCTGAAAGTGAAGAGGTGTCAAACGATAGTCCCACAGCTGTCCCTGCCAGTCCTGATCAGTACATTAAACACCCTTTGCAAAACAGGTATTCGTTTCATTATTTAGTATTTATTTATTTATTTTTTGTTATTTCTCATTCTTATCATGGCAGTAAATTAACCTATATAAAACCTCCTGAAAGTCTGTATGAGACTAAGATGGAAGGAGTACTGCAAATTCTTAAGTAAAATTATTTAAGGAATAATTCGCTTGAGTACAAGTAGAAGTACTGAAAAATTATGACTCGAGTAAGAGTAAATGAGTATTATGTTAAAAACTACTTAAATTATTGTGTGGGAAAGTATTTTGGTGTGTAAAATGTGTTTAAACCAAGTCTAGTTGGTTTTAGTGTTTTCTGCTTTGGTATTTTTGGTAAAACCAAGTTCCTCATCAAAATAATCTTTTAACTGATAATTAATTTTCATGGTATTCACCTCTAACAGAATAAATATGTCTGATATCTAAAGTTTTTTTTCTGCCTAATTGATCAACAGAATCGCTATCATTCAAACTATACCTCAGTGTCGGACAGTAAAAAACCTGAACGGCTAAAACAACAAAAGCTCTCGAAGAAGCATTAGCTCAGTATTTAACCTATTAAAATGACATTATAGAATCCTGCAATAAATGTGTCACACCCTGATTGCTGTTTTTATTTAGTAGTTTTAAAAAAGAAAATGAAATATATATATATATATAATATTTTTAATTATAAATAAGATGAAAGGATGCTTTTACACTTCCTGTTTCTGAATCTGAATAGCAGAGAAAGATGAGACCATTAATGCTTATCATATATATAATTATTACAGGGTCTGTTGGTGTCCTTTTAGGCTTTGCAGCTTTGCTGCATCTTCCCTGACGCAAAGTGGCGCCAGAGAACATTGTTGAACATTCATTATTATTACTTTATTTATTATAAAGTCACACCTCATGGCTTATGAATCTTACAAATAAATGTACTACATTTTTTTTCTTTGCACCTTTATGGAAAACAAATGTAGCAAAGTTGATTTATTTTCTAACAACTCGAGGAAAATGAATAGTACCACAATTTAATTATATTAAGCAGTAACAGTAATTGAATAACTTAATTACTGGAACAAAAGTATTTCGTAATTAGTTACTTTTAAGCACTGAATAAAACACAAAGCTTTGTGGCGTCGGATTCATATTCATATTGAGTTTCGTTTGTTTCACTGTGTTCTCTGCAGATGGGCTCTCTGGTACTTTAAAAATGATAAGAGCAAAAGCTGGACGGAAAATCTGCGCCTGATCTCCAAATTTGACACAGTGGAAGATTTCTGGGCGTAAGTGTCTCTTTGTGACGCGTAACAGTTAAGACTGTAGCAGTAACACTGTTTTGATGACACACTCTCCTCAGTCTGCATACAAATTATCTGTATCTGTTCCGTTTAAATCTTGCAGGCTATATAACCACATACAACAACCTAGTAAGCTTGGCTATGGCTGCGATTACTGTTTATTTAAGGTAAGGTTCGAAAGACATCAGTTCTATCGTGACCAGAAAATGTCTTCACAGAGTGTCTTGCGTTAGCGAATCTTATATTGTAAGTTGTCTCCGCTCTGTGTCTCAGGATGGAATCAAGCCCATGTGGGAGGATGACAGGAATAAACTTGGAGGGAGGTGGTTAATGACGCTCAGCAAACAGCAGCGACACAATGACCTCGATCGCTACTGGATGGAGACAGTAATTACTTTGCTGCGAAAGTAAAGAAAGCTGTGTATCTTCATTATTAATGCATTGTTTTAATGTCGCTGTATCGATGTGTATTGCAGCTGTTGTGTTTAATTGGCGAGTCTTTCGACGAAGCCAGTGAAGATGTTTGCGGAGCGGTAGTCAATGTTCGTCCAAAGGGGGACAAAATATCTATCTGGACAGGCAACTGCCAAAACAGGGACGCTATTATGACGATAGGGTAAGTTGGATTATTTTTTTTAGTTGCACTAAAAGTGTTAAAAAAATCAATGGAGGCAGCTATGAATTGCTGATTTATAATTAAGTATCCGTGTGTATAAAACGTCTCTATCACATTCAGTAAGAATTCAAATGAAATAACACATTTTTCAAATTTTCTTTTGACCTGTGAGTTTGTACATGTATAGAATTGTACTGATCTCAGTACATTTTATGTAGTTATTCAGTTAGCCGGTCCTGTGGCATTACAATGGGTAAAATTATAGGTAGCTGATACACATCGTCAACTTTAGCTCTTGTGCACATCAACCATCGGAAATCAAAGAAAGGCCTAATCTCTTATTTGTGACATGACTGTTTGTGCCAGACACATTATTTCTATTACTTTTGAGGTTTTTTTTTTTTCTTTTTTGTACACACAGCAGTCTTTAGAGTTTAATTATAATTATGGATAAATAAGTGACGGTTCTGTTTGTGGAAAGACCCTGCTTATATAAGAGAGAAAAAAAAACCCCAACTAAAATAATCACGCTTCACCAAGAAAGCACAATGCATCAAACCTCAGGCAACGGTGGGCATAAACTTGCCCCAACAGGGTGAACCTCTGCCACTGTAGTATCATATTCCTGCTAATGTGATGTGCTGCTGCTGCTTTAGCCCAAATCTAGGTTGGCTGGTTTGTGTTCTGTGATGCTTTTCTGCTTGCCACACTTGTAAAGAGTGTTTTTTGTTGTTTTTGGTTTTTTTAAAATTTTTTTATTAATGCTACTGTATATATCCGATTGGCTTAAACCAAATTATTTACCCTCTCTTAACAAGGCATCCTCACCAATACATTTGTCACTTAAGTCATGTGTTTTTCTTTATACCACTTTTGTTTAATGTTTAATCAAAACCCTTAGTGTGCATTATCTGTGGGTGACGATTTTCTTTTCTCTGACTCATTCAATAGAAATGCTACTTTATTTGTAAATGTTTTGTGTATAACTTTAATTCCCATCTTTGGATGAAAAACACAGCTATGGACTATATATTTAATAATTTTATTATATATTTGTTCATATCCCATATTCCATGCTACACCTGTAAATGTTTCCAGTAATTTCTCTGTTTATATATAATTCTGTTTGTTTTTTTGTTTTTTTTGTCTTCAAGGCAACAATACAAAGAACGCTTGAATCTCCCCGTCAAAAATATAATCGGCTACCAGTCCCACGATGACACCTCTAGCAAAAGTGGCTCTACGACAAAGAACATGTATTCGGTTTGAAGAAGACTTTCCAGTTGTAGGTTTATTACAATTACAAAATTTGCATCACATTATTGTTTGAGTTGTCAACTGCTGTAGTGTCCTTCCTTTTAAACAAAAAAACCCCATAGAACATGTTAAACATGTGCGTTTGTAGTCCTCCATTCTAAACGAAGCAAGACTAGCGGCTGGTTTCGAGCTGTGAGAGGAACTGCATCAGCTGAAGCTATGCGAATCATGCTAGATGATCTTTTAGAATTCAGACATTATGCTAAGTAAGAGAAGTGCCCTAGCTGAAGAGGCTTACAGTTTAGACTGAAAAGACACTGTTCCTTTCCTTTAACCTTTTTTTTTTAATTATTCATGCTTCCTGATTATGGTCTAAAAAACATGTGAAGAGCTGACAGCTTGATTTACACGTTTTATGGGCCACAAGTATTTTAACATGCTTTGGTTCGAGGTGTTTGGCATGAAACCCCATTGCAGAGGCGCCTGTGGAGAGTATTAGAAGCGCCGCTTGTTCTCCAGATTTATAACACGGACAAACGGCTAATTATCTTTTCAGCTATGCTGAAATGTGTGCTGGAATCTTGCTTGTGGACCTACGTTTAACTTTTGTGTTCGCACCATCTATTTATGACCTACGCATGGCAGTTGAGTAAGAGGGATAAATAAAACCCGTTTCTGTTCTACATTGTTTATTATTTTTTTTTCTCTTTCCTTGTTTTTTGAAGTTGTTAATGTGAACTACTGCTTAATATAGGACATTTTTACAGTGAATTATATTATAAACACAACCGTGCTTTTAGGTGTGCTTTTCACCCTCTTCCTCTTACAATAAGCATCGGAAACATCGAATTTGCATCATTTTTGGGGTGAATTAAAATAAAGACAGTACTCATTGTGAAATGATTTTGTTCATAATGTATCTATCTGTAATTCCAGGATGTATATTACCTTCTTTCAAAGTAAAAATCACATGCTTTGCATTAACAGAATTATTTGTGTGATTTCTTTACTGTCAAAATCACTGATAATTAGGTTAACAAAGTACCTCACAGTCTTTAACTCACTTTTATTATAGAAATGCGATATGGTAAATGGTAGCTACTTTTTGTACAAAAACATTGTAGCAGTAATTTTTTTTTTCATGAACTGCATCATCAATAAGTTTCACTTTTTGCTTTACTGTCCACCGGCCTAATTTTGATATTTTCCCCTGGATGGTGTAAAGTTATGCTAATTGCATCACAAGGTTCTTCCATGATCAGTCCAGACCAATAAAGGAGACGTGTTGATCAGTCTGGAAATAACTGTAGAACAGCTGAAGCAAAAGTAAAACGAGCAATTTCCAGTTATAACAAATCTTACATGCATCTCGATGACGTTATAATGTCAAATATTTCTCATTTTCTCAAAATGTCAACTAAAGTTTTACTTTGAAGATTCTTAATTAATCTTCTTAAGAAAGAACGATACTTAAACACTACAGACTTCCTGATCATTGGACTTTGCAATATGACAGCTTATTGGATATGCAGTTTTCAGATTATCAGTAGTAATTTTAAAATAAAATGATATGCATGTATAATAACGTAAATCATTAAAAAAACAATACTTAATACATCAGACCTTTACTCACCATCACTGCTTATTATACTCAATTCCATGCATAACGGAATTTCTATCGCAGTTACTCTGTCTGCAAAAAAAAGTAAACAAAGTCCACGTGCTCCGTCATGACTGACGTACTGTAAATGCAGCAAACAACGACAGCCGCAAATATCCAGCTTGATAAAATCCTTTATGTTGTGTACAAAGTTTAATATTTGTGCTGTTCTTTAATATTGTGTTATTATTATTTCTTTTGGTCTTAAAGTTCAATTATTAATTTAATCAATACCCCTTGCCACACAATAACAACAGCATTTTTCTGTCCTCTGATTGGTTGATCCGAGTAAACTGTTACAGCCAAGTTTGACTAGCAAAACACGTCTGTATTTTGTTATTATTCTTCCTTTTTGTCTTGAATTATCAAGTTAATTATTACCCCTGGCTACTGTTTACAACTGTATTCATGTTGTCAGTTACTGTTTTTCTGCTTTTTTGTATGTTTAAGAGAACTGAATAAACTTTACCTAAGTAAAAAAAAAAATGTCCGACTTGAAGGCAGCAAATTTCGCCGATCAGACTATGCAGTGTACGCTGCGTGAAGTCGAACGCACCCAGAGGGATGCAGGTCACATAATGTAGCCAATGAGATTTGCTTTATATCTCCGGTTTAATAAATCAGCTGTCCTAAATCCTTACTTTCCTTCCTGTACAATAATAACTTATTGGAGGATGATTTTATAATACTACCCAGATTGGTCATGGATTAGATGTTCTGTCTTCCTAGAATCTTGTAGAATCCACACCTAAGAGCTCAAGAAAAATATATTGACAAATAGTTAGCTTTTTCAGAGGCAATCGTTTCTTGATCAATTAATCTTGTCCTAATTGGATTTGTAAAATTGGTGCATTTGGGGTAAAAACTGACCACACTTCATATTCAGGATCTGGTAACAGAACCCCGGAATTGCACTGTTTGTTCTCTGTGTGACTGTGGATATACTAAAATATAGTAAAACCTATTAAGAATTACATAAGGACAGTTTGTGTCAGTTTAATCTTGCTCATGTACCACCCCTAATCACACAAAAGAATCCACGTACTGAATGTTGGCAAACACGCAGTGAAACATTACAGCTGTTTTGACCTGTGGAACGGGCTGAATTATCTGAAGTTGTTTGTTGTTTATTCATTTATTTATTCAGTCATCTTTAGTTACTTCTATAGAATGGAAAGACTTTCTGGAGCCTGATGGTCACACCTGAGGACCGCTAACTATCGCTAACTCGATTCCCTTCCTAACCTGTTTACATATACCGGTAAAATTGATCTATAAAACAATAATTTATTTTATTAAAAAAAATTATAGCGTACAAAGATCAGTGGGTGAAGCAGCATTTTTCAGTACCTTAACCAAGAACACAGAAATATCACCATAATTGGATTAAAGAAAGTACGTCTAGTGACTTCTGTACCATATACAGCCCGTGTATATTTAACATCTACAGAAAACTGCAAAGATGAAATTCCAACCAAGGCTTGTATTTGTGCAAAAAATATGCTTACATGTTTACAGGTTCTGTTCTTAGCATGAACACAAGCGATTCAAAAATACAGATTTGTTGCTAAATAACTTAATGAAGAAGATCAACTTCAGCCATCAGGACAAAATGATAATGCTCTCCTCGTTCCTGTTTGAGAGGAGGACTGAAAGCATGGCGGACGAGAAGAAATAAAACTCCACAGCATAGCTGAGTTCGAAGAGCTCCAGGTTTATGCTGAGCGTCCACTCAAAAATGGCCGAGATGTGCAAGTAGTAGAAATCCCTTTGGGTAAAGAAAATGCAGTCTGACATGCAGAGGTTAAGGAATAGATCAGGACTGAAAGGTGCAGTAGGACATCCTGGAGAAACTGTAACAACTGTAGCCTGATAGCACTGAAAGTGTACGTCCCACTCCCACGTCGCCGTTCAAACCCACGCCTACTGAACACATGACAAAACGACTAGAGACATCATTACTACATTATATAGTGTCATTCGCAGGTAAGAAAACTTTATAGCACACAAACTACATAAGGTACGCATTACTTTCAAAACACACCAAAATATTCTTACTCAAAAACTAATTCTTATTCAAAAAGACACACAATATTCTTACTTGTCCAAAGGAAATACTGCAAACATGATGTCAGACCCTTTAACTCCTGAAGTCAACTTCAGCATGGAAATGCAATACTGATATTAATTCGGGATTTTTTTCCAGCCTTTTTTTTTTTTTTGCAAAATGTAAGCGCTCTGAGAGGTGAGTAGTAACGCTTTACATTTATTTAGTTACATTTACTTCAGAATAAAAATGAACTTTTAATAATAGGTTTAACTGGTCTTACTTTTAGTTTCAATCAAGTTAATTTCTACTCGCAGGGACTTTTACTTCACTACATTTGATGGCGGTTCTCCATTACTATTAAATGTTAATTATAAAAAATGTAGTTTTACGTAATTTGTTTACGTATAATGCAATGTAATTGCGTGTTTTCTGATGGGCTCAGTTCGTATAATAGCGTAAGATTAAGAATAAGTGAGCTTATACAGGCCAAGTTCCAGAGCACATTAACGGAGCACATTAACCTTACCGTTAATTACTATAAAATCTCGCACATTTACTTCTTTTTTGTCTTTTTTTAATACACATTTTATGTAGTCCATTGTTAGTATTTTGTTTCTGTATTCAGGATTTTCTCTTCATTTAATCAGATGTATTCAGTAACTCGCTACTTATTCTCATTATTTGATACTTTATAATTCTTACTCAAATAACATTAAACATGAATACTTTCACTTGAGAAGTAGTTGTGCTTAAGTAAATTTTTTGGCTCCTCCGCTGATGGTATCCTGTCTATGCGAACAGGTTGCACAGTGGTATGCGAATAAATATGCTGACAGGCAGGTAGAGGAATGTGTTCTGAAAATGTCCTATAAGAAATACATTTAGACTCCTTAAGTTGATGACTGCTATCCCGATGTAGTCTACTGCATATACTTGGAAAGGATACAAAGAATGGTCAGTGTGACCTGGATGCTGGAGAATATGATGCGTAATGGGTAGAGGAAGCACTCTAGTCCAGTTAGCGTGCAACCCCTGGTTAGATGTGTGAGCAGCACCGTGTAGAAGCAGATGCACACAAAGCTCAAAGCAGCACCTAGGTTATGTAGAAACATTAGCTCACCTGGCTACAAAAAAGAAAAACAAAACACAAGAGAAGAGAAGAGAAGACATCAAGCAATGTTCTTTAATAGGTTTTGTAATTCAGTCAGTAAATCAGGAATCAGGAACATTAAGGTACTAAATCCTCGGCTTATTGTTCTACTTTTAATAATGCACTGCGATTTACACACACTTGTGATGTTTTAACAGGGATTTAATATTGCTGTACATATGTTGGCTTCTAACGTAATAGTGTTTTTAGCTTTAAACCTGCAGCTCTACATTCCCACTGAATTACACAGCAGGCACCACTTCAAGCTTTCAGTAGGCAAAAGGTTTTAAACATTAAACAATATTTTTTATTATATAATCAAACTGGTTATTTATGAATTACTATAGCACAAATCTATAACACAGAATCACACAAAAAAAAATCGCACAAGTTATAAATGAATCGATAAATAAACAATGCTCAATCATTTTATACTTACATTACAGTTTCCAGCTACAAAGGCACCAACTCCGGCGAGACAACCGAATACCACGGCACACTTACTGATAAATGGGTGCACATTGCTTTTAAGGATATGTGCATGATGGAAAATACTGAAAACCACAACTGGACAAAAAAAGAAAAACACACAGCATCATTCATTCATTCATTCATCCATTCATTATCATATTCATAACTGCTTAAATCAGGTTTGATTCACATTGTATTAAGAATATTTGTTGGAATAGCTAAGAGACTCACATAAAAATGATGCGCCATTGATTGTAGCACTAAAAAGAGAATTTTCTGGAAAGTTGGTTCCACTTCCGCTAAAATGTAAGACAGAAATACATGTGTTAAAAATGCTATGAGCAATCGAGTGGCAGAACTCCAGGATGTTTTTCCTTCACAAATATAATGTCTGGCTGACCTTATTGTGGGTACGTTATTTTCTGTGCAGCAGTTTTCAGTATCGTTTGTCAGACACGAGTTGCTGTATTCCCTGAAAAAGAGATCAACTGATAGATAATACTGAAAAAATGTAATTTATTTCCTGTAGCTGTGACAAATTCAGGGTCACAGTGGCTCTATTCTGAATACTGACAGAACTGCACACTGAACAAGACACCAGTACGTCACAGAGATTCACACACTTTAACAATCAAGCCATCAACATAATATTTGGAAATAAAACCAAAACCTGAATGTACACAGGAAGAACAAACAAAACTACACACAGGCAACGTAATAAAGTTCAGGATTTAATCCGACAGCTGTGAGTCAAGCACAACATTTTTCTGCTAAGTTTAAAACGATAATGCTTTGTACGAAGGTAACTGTGACCTTACAGCAGTGTGACGTGACGTGAGTTATGGATCGGAAATTTAAAGCTATGGCATCGGAATCACTAAAGCAAAGTTAGCCTTGTAGTAGTGGCTACATCACTGCATAGATACAAAAGAACTGAAAAACATGATAACGTAGTAAGAATTATTAGGACATACCAATTACTCAGAGAGCAGACGTGGTGAAATCTTAATGCTAACCCATACCTATAAAAAAAATCCAGATATAAAAACAAGAATATGTTGGGGTTTTTTCATAAAAAAGAAGAAAAACATTGTTTAAACACCTTTGATGTATAATGGTTGTTTTCTTTGTCCATGTTTATGACTTATTTACAAAAAAAAAAAAAAAAAAAGCAAGCCCTCATCAGCAGCTTGGGTCCATGGTTAATAAGTAACCCGGAACTGTGTGATAAAAAGTGAATGAGATATACACTTAGAATTAGCAATGTTAGAAGACAAATTACAGGACAAATTCATCTCCGGTCTTGCTGGATACATTTAATTAAACATATAAATCAACAGCTATAAAAAATAGCTAATAGTTTAACTAAAAATGGCAACATGTTAGAGGCTTTGCTTTGGTTTTCCCATTTCTGTAATTAAACTTAGTAATTAATTGGTTTTAGTCTAGGAAATATGTTATATATTTTATATTTTAAAGAATCTGAAGCACATTTTAATTGATGTTCTTAAGGATTACTAGGAAAGTGGTTACAAGACATTAAAAAATACATAAGTTATGGCCATTTGTAGGAAGATTTCTTTTAAATCGAAAGAGAATTATCTATACTGATTTCTCTCTAGGCATTCTTATTGTACTTAAACTGGCTGACAATATTTTTTTCTAACCTAATAAGTCAATTTCACAAGTCATACAAAGAAGAGTGGCCAAAAGCTCTCACGTTATCATTTGTATTTTGATAAATACCACATTATACTGTAAACAAGAGCGTTTGACTTACACCAGCCAGCATCCGATGAATGAGACAGCACTGAGACTGATGGGTAAAATAATCCAGAAACCCATGTCTCTTAAGGTGAGTTATCAAAATGATTGAAGAAATCTGATTCTGAGGTGCCAGCAATTCTCTTCCAAATAGATGTTAACCAGTCAAGTGTCTCAGCTGCATTGTTTTTTTTTTTTCTTTTCTCCGCACCTCAGCAAGAATTCTGCATGGTTCTTCCAGATGAGAAGACCTTACTGGTTTGCCATGTTCCCACCAGCCAAACTACATTCTTCTAAGGCTTCACTTTGACAGATTTAACATACTCTGCTTGCTGGAACCACCCCTTGCATCATATCACCCTGTCAGAGAGCAGGAATGAGAACATTGGGCTGGGTCAACTTAACTTTATCTCACTGTTTGCTCAAGCTTTGTGCTTATTCTTTCAGCTACCATTTTATCACCATGCATAGTGATAGGGAAATATGTTTGTGGCTATGACTGACTAAACAAAAATGTAACTTTGGTTCCAAGATGTGCCACATCAGTGCCACCATGAGCTTATCTCTTTAAAAAAAAAAACCAACAACAACAACAATTAATTAATTAACTAATTCATACATTTATTTGAAAAATTCTTACTTATAGAAAGAGGTTCCACTAAAGACAGGAAATATTTGATTGCTAAACTTCCTTAGCTGACAATGCAATAGGAAACAAAGACAACAACAAGCAATACTATATATTTGCTCATATTAACTGGAATAAAAATGAGTATAGCAGGTATCACGTTTTTGCCATTACAAACAAATACCAAATTAACAAATACCAGCAATTACGCGGGAAAACACCGACTTCCGGATTATTTAAAAAAAGAGAGAGAGAGGAGAGAGAGAGAGAGAGAGAGAGAGAGAGAGAGAGAGAGATTTTATATTAAATTATTTGTATATAGTTTATTTATACTATCATAAATCTTTATTAAGCTAACTAAAAATATTATTTATATATATTTAATATATATATATATTCATATTTATATAAATAATATAAATATTAAAAAATAAAATATCTATCTATCATATACACTGTACATACACAAGTAACGCATTACTTTTGTTTATTTTAATTTATTTATTTTGCAATGTTATTTAAATGTTAGTTATTTAAGTAAAAGTTTTTGTTGGATACTCACTGGTTATTTAGTCTAATAAATGTGGTTAATTTCGTGTTTATGCTTCATGTTTCAAATATACTAAAACTATACAGATGGTGGAGTCGGATCGACTGAGAAGGCGCGCGTTTATCCTCTTTTTTTTTAGCGTAATATCGCCGTGTGTCTTTTATTAAGGACCCGTGAAATAGGTGACCAAATAATTGCCAGAAAAATACAAATAACATTTTTCCCAATAAAATTTAAACGTTTAGTGTTTAGATATTTTAAGTGCTTTGTTTTTTGTAATTCAGATTTAAAATCGTGATCATTCTGGCTACACGGGAGAAATAATAAATCAAAACACAGAGCAGGAAATATGAAAAGTTGTAAACAGTCAACATGGCGGCGTGTTTTAGGAGAGCTCTCGGCAAGTTCGTACTGCTGCAGGAGTCCTCGCGAACAGTAAGGTTTGTAGCCCAAGAGTATAAATTATTCATGATGTTAAACAGTGCTGTTTTATTTTTAAAGCATTCCTTTTTCTAAAGAATGAGGGGTTATAGTCATTTAGCAAAGCCGGGACTTTATATATGAACTTGACTAGCTGCGGACAGTTAGCTTGGTTAAATAAATGAGCTTTGTTACATTAATATTAACTTACGTTTTAGGACAAAGGGTAATAGAAATGTTGAGTTCACCTCAGTTAGTTCATTGGAAAAGAACTAAGGTTTTAGTTTTATTAGTTAGTTTATTGGCTTGGTAAAGTTAGGTCTAAACCTACGTCACAATAAACTGTGTCAGTTACATATTAATGTATCAGTTACAGCTGTAACGTTATAGGGTGTGAGTAGTGTAAACTGTTTTATGTGAGGCAGTTCCCATTTAAGCCCAAGCAAAACAATATAAAACTTTTATTTGTCTCCACATCCTTAAATATCTGTTCAAATAAAAAAACTCCAGCTATAAATTGATAGGAAGTTTAAAGAGCTGTTGGTTTTTTAGCCAAGACATTAGTAGTGTTTGTGGATTGTGGATAGTGTGTAGGACTGCTGGATTGTGGTGTTCTTATGACATTTAGGCTAAGATGTAAATCACAGGATCTTTTCCTAAATATGATCTCTGCTTCCCCAATAATCAGTTCAGTAGAGTTCAGATTGTTTGGATCAACAGAGAATCTTGAGGTGTGCATATAAGTTTGTCAGCACCGGATGCTGAATTTTTTTTCGCCAGCATTGGATGCTGAATTTTTTTTCGCCAGCATTGGATGCTGAATTTTTTTCCCCGCCAGCACTGGATGCTGAATTTTTTTTCGCCAGCACTGGATGCTGAATTTTTTTCGCCAGCACTGGATGCTGATTTTTTTTTTCGCAGCACTGGATGCTGAATTTTTTTTCGCCAGCATTGGATGCTGAATTTTTTTTCGCCAGCATTGGATGCTGAATTTTTTTTGCCAGCACCGATGCCGGATTGTCTTAAAAATATTTGGATAGAAATGTTGTTATTTACTGACAAACAAACAAAAAAATCTCTCTAGGTTTTCTGTACACAATGGAGGTCAGTGCCGCTCCCTGTGGTCAATCCAAAAGCATGGCATACAACTTCGGCAGTCACAAAATAAATCGTTTCCAGGTAATTGGCTTTAAAGCTATGTATTAAAATGTATAAAATGCTGTTTGAATCTTTAAATAACATGTAACTGATCTGATGTAGGTAATCGGTGATCATGTTTCGTTTCAATAATGAAAATAAATGAACTAGATCGACTGTTGAAATAGATCTTGATTGAGCTTTTGTTTAAACGACTGTGTTGTATTTGTAGCTTGATGTTAATGTCTGCTATTATTTTACAGTACGATGGCTGTCAGTTTTAACAGAAGACACACCAAACCCCAGAAGTTTAAAATTCCTGCCTGGGAAGCCTGTACTAGGAGAGGGAACACTTGACTTCCCAACTTCAAGTTCTGCAGATTGTTCTTCATTAGCCAGGTACCTCATTTTTTTTTAAAGAAGTGTAAAACATCAGGTTTTTTGTTGTCTTTGTTGGGGTTTCTTTGCTTTTCTCTTATATTGGTTAGTTGTGTCAGACAGAAAACATATGCAACGCAGACAAAAGTGAAGGACAGCTTATCTGTGTTTAGCACTAAATGTTATGCCTGTTCAATTTGTCCTTGTTCTTTTTGCTCTTTGAGTTCTGAATTAGTCTGTACTTTTTAAACTCGCTTGTATGATATTTTATGCGGCACAGATTACTCACAAACCACTGCCCGAAGTCTATAAGTCGAAATTTTAAAAACTCTCCTTTCCCCCACTGTTTTTGCAGAAAACTTTTTGAGGTTGAAGGTGTGAAAAGTGTATTTTTTGGCCCTGATTTCATCACGCTTACAAAGGTGAATCAAACAAAAAAAAATGTTAAGTGTACTTATGTAGACTTTTGTTGAGCATCAGACGTCAATGAAATTAAAGTAACGTCCTTTATGCTTTTGATCCCAGACAGATGATTGTGTGGAGTGGGCAGACATAAAACGGCGATTGAGATCATTACAATGTTCCTTGAAAGTGGAGAACCTGTAACAACAGGACTAACACATCCAGAAAACAGTAAGTGAAAGACTTAGTGGAATTATGCCAGAACATAGATACAGTGGTTACTGTGAGTTAATGTCAGGCACCGACTTTTCCTGTGTTCTTCAAAACTTAAAAAAAAAGGATTTTTAAGCCCAAATATAGCTGATCAGCCAGTCAAGCCATGTTTGATACATATTTTGGTAGTGTTCATTTTTTTCTTCTTTTCTTTTTAGGTTGCAAAAAAGGCAATCAATATATTTATTATTTTCACATCAGAAATAGTAAACAATATTTTAACCCCCGTGGACAGAACAGAAACAGAAAGCACAATTAACAAAATCAATCATTTTCATTGAATGTTATCATCAGGATCTTTGATATATTCCTAATAAATTTGCCCCAATATTTTAAAACTTTAATGGTTTTTTTTTCCAGATTGAACATTATTTTTTCAACAGGAACATATGTGGAAAGTTCCCTAAGTCATTTCATATAACTTGGTGGTTTTTCCTGATATCCATTGTATAGCTAAACATTTCTTAGCTGCCATCAAAGGCATCCTAACGAAAAGTAAATTCTTTATATGAGCAGTTTGGAGAACTGATTTATCACCTAGTAACATAAATCTTGGATTTCAGAATGCTTGTGATTTGTCGATTAATTTAATAATTAAGTGAAAGTTTAACATTTGCACATTGCTTGTTTAAAACATTTTACGTTTAAAGCATTCAGGTGCAAGTAGCAATAACTTTTGTAGATTAAAAAAAAAAAGATTAGTTTTACTTTATTTATATTGTAAATACTGTGCAGTGTGATTTTATGTTCAATTATTCAATTTCAGAACTACATAAAACACTGTTTATTTAATTTGCATCTTGGCTCTATTGTAATAATCTATGCTTATAATTTATATGTTTATATTTTACGCAGATGTACTCCCTTACAAAATCACCCCAATCATTAAAAAATATATATATATTTTTTTTCAAATAGAGCTGTTCAAGTCATCTGTTTAATCTATTTCAAATTGCAATATATCATCACAGAAAAACAAAATATGGCATTTTTCCCAATATAGTGCAGCTCTAAAATGATGTAAATATTAGAAATTGTGAAAATAATATTAATGATTATTATTATTATTGCTTAGTTCATGTTTGACATGCTGAGACGTTTATCTTTTTTTGTCTTGTTTTTTTCTATTTTGTAGGTGCGACAGAGGAGGATGATGAGATTGTCTTGATGATTAAAGAGCTTTTAGACACTCGCATCAGGTAACTCATGTTAAAAAATATTGTGCATATACAGTAAATGACTGCATTCTGAATTTTTACTTATTCCTTCGTGAAAAAGCATTTCTATGTTTCGTGGTTTAGACCTACCGTACAGGAGGATGGTGGAGATGTGATCTTTAAGGGCTTTGAGAATGGCACAGTGAAGCTAAAGCTCGTTGGCTCTTGCACAGGCTGTCCCAGTTCCACCGTCACTCTGAAGAGTGGCATACAGAACATGCTGCAGTTTTACATTCCAGAGGTGGATGATGTTGAACAGGTGAGCGATCTAGCGACACTACAACATTAGAGATATTAAACAAGAAAAAGATTAAGCATTTTCTTCTGTTAAGACAGCTTGCATAGTAATTGACTGTTTTTTTTTCTTGCGTTTATTAAGGTGGTGGATGAAGTGGATGAAATAAACATAAAGGTGTTTGAGCAACTGGAGAAGAAATTAGAAGAATCATAACTTTGAGGCTTAGACTGTTTTGAGGATTCACAGAGTTTAGGCATGTTTATTGAAGAAGACCACGACCTTAGACCTGCTCTATTGTAGAGAGTTGTAAAAATATTCTGATCTAAATAATTCATCTTGCATTTTTTTCTGCTTATTATAGCAGTGGAGCTAAAGAACAGCTCTGGAAACCCCATATGTAGACATAACATAAAATGCATCAGAAACAAAGAAAAACTCCAAATGTGCTTATTTTTTTTAACAAAGCTATACATTTTTTTCATGAAATTTAGAAATCCTGTAGTTTTTACCCTACATTATATATGATTTGTTATAGTTTTCTAAGATAATCAGAGATAAAAAAAAATTGTAAAGCCATTATCCATATAAAGCAAATGTAATTATGGTGTAGTATAAGATGTGTTTGCAGTCTATTACCAATCAAAAGCCTGTCTGCTGTGCTGATTTAGTGCAATAGTTTTAGTCACCATTAAACTGTAACGTTTAACGTTTAAATCCTGAATACAAGCGAGGCTCTGTTTTCATGTTTCCCTAATGTTCTCCCAATCCCTCCGGTGTGTACTATGACCTCACATTCAGTGTTCTGGATTTAGCATGATCTTGACCAGAGTTAAGTCGATACTAAAGATACCTGAGTAACTCTTTTGGTCTTTTGGTGAAATGTTTAAACTCAGAATTTATAGAGTTTCAATACTGTACCCAAAACAAATGTATGTTCCATTTTTCTGTGAGTTAATGCTAATTAATAATATTAATATATTAATAATATATATTAATAATAATGCAGTCTAGTGTGTGTTTGCTGCTATTTAGGTTATATGAAATGCACCAAAAACATTAACCAGGATTACATTTTTACATTGTAAATTTGTCACACACCCTAGGAATGTTCATTTTAAACCCCACATGTTTATATTTTGCTTTAAAAATTACTGTTTATGGAGAAAGAATAAAAAAGTTCATCCCAATTTCCAGAGACTTGTTTTTTTTTTTTTTTTAACAAATAACATTTTTAACATTTATATATTAAATAATGAAACACAATGTATTTGTCATACAAGAAAACTAATCTCAATAAAATATAGCACTGATTACTTGGGTTCAAGCCGAAAATTTTCGAAATATTTTCACGATTGGAAATGATGTCATAGGATATGGTGCACTCGCATCTAGTGATTATATTTGTACTTGTAGGGAAGGTATCAAACACTTTGTAACTACTACACTCTCAGTCTTTATAGAATTTGTAAGAGCCATGTAATAAATGAATATAAACCTAATTAAGTTGGACCTCAGTATTTCACTCATTATGTGATTGTCTTTGATATGTTGAAAGTTTGTATGTGTCATGATTGTGACTTACTAATATGGCTTAGTGACATCACTATGATCTTCATGATGCAGTTCACCTCAATGTCCGACTGTTTTAATATTGAACTTTGTGACATCATTTTGATGCTTGTAAAAAGTAGGTTTTTAAACAAAATTGAGAACATTTTATAAACTATTTGAATGACTAATTAACAAATAATATTCATATTCTTTGAACGTGTGAAACACCTCGTGATTACAGAGCCATAAATCCATTAGCGCCAACTAGAGGCCAATTTTTTTCCATAAATCTTAGAGACCTATAGGGCCCATGAGTCACTGCAAAAATAAAAAGAAAGTAAAGTCTTTAAGTGTGTGACGACTCGGCCAGAAAGGTCTGAAATTTTCGTTTTTAAAGCTGTAGCGCCCCCCTTTGGTCGATCTGAGTAGCTGTCGAGTAACACGGTCTGGGAAGGTTTCAGGTCAACAGGCCTTACAGTTTGGACTGTCCGATCAGTATTGAGAAAAAATATATATAGTTATATTATAAAATAATTATTAATAATAATATTAGGAAGAAGAGGAAGAAATAGAGATCCATACAATTACAAAAGGATTTCAGCACTACGTGTTTGAACCTGATAAAAAAAAGCCACACAAGTGATCCATGTTCATGTTTGTCTACACAAAATCATGTTTATATCATAATAGTAATATCACAGTGATGCATGACGAGGGCGAACATTTCTACACTTTTTAAATTTTAATTTTATGCCACAAAACAATAGGTTTTTTTAAGCAATTTTATTATTATTATTATATTATTATTATTATTATTATTATTAGTTGCCAAAATTAAAAATAAAAGAAATAAAATTTTCTTAGATCTCCGTCGTTAGCGGTATGACGTCATGTGCTTAAAGCGCATGCGCAGTCTATTCACTCCAGCGCTGTCTCCGTGCGTTTCCAGCGGTAAGCGTGTGCCACAAAAACACTGGCGAATTTAGTAAAATGTCTGTTGTGCTTGTGACATGCAACATACTGGACTGCGGACTTATTTTAATTTGTCGATTTGTGAAGCGTTTCTTATCGACTTCGTGTATAGTAATAGCTTCGAGCTAACCAAGAATGCTAATTACTGGTCCGCAATTAAAGAGCAGCTTAACAAAGTGTCCCAGAGCGCGGCGCACTTCGCAGCGCTAACGTTAGCTCGGCGAGCTAGCCTACTGCAGGCGGTGCAGCGTTTGCTGACCTGACATTTCTAACCACCGTGTGAGTAGATAAAAATGGTTTCCTTCGAGAACAACACATTCAGTTATTTGTTGTTCATGCTGACTGCCGCGTCTTTAGTTTAAACTTTGTTGTTGTTTGCATGCAGACACGCTTAGTCCATGTAGATTTGTGTGGGTTGTCTAAATGCTTTAGCAAGCTATCTGGCGGATCATGTAGCCTGCTCGCTTAGCATGCATAAGAGGAGCAGGGCAGCAGCTAATGCTAGTACCATGGCCTGTTTACACGGTTGAGGTTTATGGTGAAATATACACTATTAGATGGCGATGCCGGAGTTTCTGCAGCACAGACGACCTTCGTTGGGTTTATTTCGTATCTACAACCGAGCAAATAAATAAGATGGTTAATTTGGTCCCGACGGCAGACATGTTTACATTTGCCTTGATTAAGCGATGTGGCTAATGTGGTAGCACAAAAGGTGTTGGACTGCTAATAGGAAGATTGTGGGTTCGATTCACAGCAATAATTAACCCCCAATAAAAAAAAAGTTAAATGAAAGTCGCTCTGGATAAGCGTGTCCAGATAAGGGTGTATCTCTCCGATGTAGGACATGGACACTAATACAGTGTGAGAACTGATCCGGCGACTATAAAGATCGTGCAGTATGAACTCGGTATAATATCGCGATATTACAGTGTAATCAGGCTAACTGGTGTATCAGTGATGTGCCATGGTTAGTTAACAGTATCAGTGTTACAAAGACCAACATTAAAGTACTGATGAATTAACATGTCATCTCTCCATTGTACCACAGGTCAGGTTAATTGCTAAAATTGTTTTAGATCTTTTTTTTTTTTTTTTTTTTAATCAAATTTGAAGCGATTCATGTAATAGATGTAAGCACTCACCAGCAGATCTCATTTGCATGCCTTTGGGAATGCCTGAAATTTTCATTACTGAACTAATATACATTGCTCAAAAGAATAAAGAGAACACTAAAATAACACATCCTAGATCTGAATGAATGAAATATTCTTATTAAATACTTTGAATTGAATGTGCTGACAACAAAATCACACAAAAATTATCAATGAAAATCAAATTTTTTAACCCATGGAGGTCTGGATTTGGAGTCACACTCAAAATTGAAGTGGAAAAACACACTACAGGCTGATCCAACTGCGATGTAATGTCCTTAAAACAAGTCAAAAGGAGGCTCAGTAGTGTGTGTGGCCTCCACGTGCCTTGTATGACCTCCCTACAACGCCTGGGCATGCTCCTGATGAGGTGGCAGATGGTCTCCTAAGGGATCTCCTCCCGGACCTGAACTAAAGCATCCGCCAACTCCTGGACAGTCTGTGGTGCAACGTAGCGTTGGTGGATGGCGCGAGACATGATGTCCCAGATGTGCTCAATTGGATTCAGGTCTGGGGGACGGGCGGGCCAATCCATAGCATCAATGCCTTCGTCTTGCAGGAACTGCTGACACACTCCAGCCACATGAGGTCTAGCATTGTCTTGCATTAGGAGGAACCCAGGGGCAACCGCACCGGCATATGGTCTCACAAGGAGGTCTGATGATCTCATCTCGGTACCTAATGGCAGTCAGGCTACCTCTGGCGAGCACATGGAGGGCTGTGCGGCCCTCCAAAGAAATGCCACCCCACACCATTACTGACCCACTGCCAAACCGGTCATGCTGGAGGATGTTGGCAGGCAGCAGAACGTTCTCCACGGTGTCTCCAGACTCTGTCCACGTCTGTCACATGTGCTCAGTGCGAACCTGCTTTCATCTGTGAAGAGCACAGGGCGCCAGTGGCGAATTTGCCAATCTTGGTGTTCTCTGGCAAATGCCAAACGTCCTGCACGGTGTTGGGCTGTAAGTCCAAACCCCACCTGTGGACGTCGGGCCCTCATACCACCCTCATGGAGTCTATTTCTGACCGTTTGAGCAGACACATGCACATTTGTGGCCTGCTGGAGGTCATTTTGCAGGGCTCTGGCAGTACTCCTCCTGTTCCTCCTTGCACAAAGGCGGCGGTAGCGGTCCTGCTGCTGGGTTGTTGCCCTCCTACGGCCTCCTCCACGTCTCCTGATGTACTGGCCTGTCTCCTGGTAGCCCCTCCATGCTCTGGACACTACGCTGACAGACACAGCAAACCCTCTTGCCACAGCTCGCATTGATGTGCCATCCTGCATGAGCTGCACTACCTGAGCCACTTGTGTGGGTTGTAGACTCCGTCTCATGCTACCACTAGAGTGAAAGCACCGCCAGCATTCAAAAGTGACCTAAACATCAGCCAGAAAGCAGAGGAACTGAGAAGTGGTCTGTGGTCACCACCTGCAGAACCACTCCTTTATTGGGGGTGTCTTGCTATTGCCTATAATTTCCACCTGTTGTCTATTCCATTTGCACAACAGCATGTGAAATTGATTGTCAATCAGTGTTGCTTCCTAAGTGGGCAGTTTGATTTCACAGAAGTGTGATTGACTTGGAGTTACATTGTGTTGTTTAAGTGTTCCCTTTATTTTTTTGAGCAGTGTATTTAGATCTTGGAAAATGCATTCGACATAGATCTCAATACAAGGTCACTTTTTGGGAATTCTTTGGTGGGCAGTAAATGTTTACCTTTCATCAAGGGAGCAAAAGGCTCTAGCTTCTATAACTTTACTAGCAAGTCGTTGAGTTAAATGTAAGTCCCTCTGGATAAGGGCGTCTGCCAAATGCTGTAAATGCATTAAAAATAAAAAAAAAGGTTATTAAGGGAGAGAAGATTCTGTTCCGTTGGATTGGTAATAGTAATAACTAGTAATAGAATCAATGTTGTAATCTATTAAATTGATATTCCATGTAGAGCTAATAAAAAATGTGAATAAATCAAATTTAGCATAATCGTTGACCGCGTCAACTGAGGGTGTCTGTTTAATACAAGCCTAATCTATTTGTTTGCTTTATTTATTTACATTTGAATGTTTTTTGTGAGCGGGCTCTTGAAAATAAAAAAAAAAGCTCTTTGTGTATAGCTAAAATAGTATTAGACGCATTGAAGTGATATGACTCATTTGTGGAGATATGTTATTGTACTTATAATATCAATGTTATACGGGCAACGATTGTTAACTGAGGCAATACTGGTCTAAACAAAATGAAAGATTTAATCCATTATTGTTTTTAAGTTTGTGAGTAATGACACCATTTTCACAGGACGTCGATTGCTGCTGGTGCATCAGTACTGAAAGCCGTCCTCCATGGCTCAGTTTGGGGGACAGAAGAACCCTCCATGGGCAGCTCAGTTTGCTGCAACTGCAGTGTCTCAGCCTGGACATTCTGCCCAGTCACTCGACTTGAACAGTTTGCACTGTGAGGAATACAAAAATGGACAAAAGTGTTTTTTTTTGTGTGTGTTTATTATTCCTAGTGGTCCAATCTATCTATTTCTTGATCTCAGATGTAAAGTTTAAAGTTTTGTTTGTACAATTGTTTGTTTAGTGTTCACTGCTTTGCACTGTATATTATATTTATTCAAGCAGTGTTTGGTGCTGAAAAGTTGAACATAACAGCAGTTGTTTTTGCCGTTTTTCCTGCTACAGCTTTAGGTGTTCAGCAGCCGTCTCTGTTAGGCGCGTCCCCCTCCATGTACTCTCAGCAGTCCGCCTTAGCTGCAGCGTCCCTAAACACACAGTCTGCTGCCAGCTACCAGATTTCCCAGCAGAATGCGGCTCTCCAGCAGCAGGCAGCCGCCGCTGCCGCAGCCGCACTGCAACAGGTGAGTTGCACAAAGTTCAAAGTGCTGAAATTCTAGTGAAGGGAAAGGCGCACGGAAAGAAAGCACACTATTCACATTCAAACAGCAAAGCATTTGCTTTATAAAGATCATAAAGTTGTAACCCTGTTAAGAGTTTACACACAGGGTCGGATTGTACAGGTTGTGGTGAAATGAGTGTCTTTCCGATCAGTATAGCTGCAGGTTTACTCACAGCTGTAATAAATACATGTAAAATATTTGTTCTTCCGTCTGTGTATTTGTTTTTACATCTTTTGTGTTATTTTAGTCTCAGATCAATTCAGCTCTGCAGCAGTACCAGCAGCAACAACAGCAGCAGCAGCCACCTCAAGCTCCTCCACCCCAGCCACCTCCTCAGCAGACGCTCTACAGTGTCCCTCATCAGGTACTCATGCGTATCTGATTTTTAAGCACGAGTTATGTTTTTCACAGCTAATTTCTCTTATTTTATAATTATAACTCTTATTTGATCGCTACATTTAATTGATTTTTTTAGTACTGTACTTTGTGTATGCAGGTGTGATGAACATTGCTAGTTTAAATTACTGTGATTGTTTACCGCTTATTACTGCATTGTTTGGCAAATTTACTTTTGAATGCTGAACTAATGAATTTTTCCGGTGCAGAAAACATTTCTGAATCGCAATAATTAATTAATTAAACCAGCAGCACAAACAGATGGTTTTTCAGCTGTTCACAATAAAGGCGTGAAAAATCCGGATGAATAGCTTTTGTTAGTCATTGATTTTGTCACAGTAATTTTAAAAAAAAAAGAATATCAGAGAATCATCAGAATATCAGAATTTTTTTTTTTTGGCATTTTGATAGGAGACACCTGTATTTGTGACCCCTGTAACCCTGTTTGTCTTTAAAGTAGGGTAACTCTAAAAAGGCTTTTCCTGCTGATAAGGCCAGCATCCAAAAAAAGGCAAATATATTTGCCTGCCAGGTCTGACAAGCAAATTGACTCTCAGCTTAGTTGAACTTTATAGTGTAACTTTAGTGGCCACTCTGCACTTTGTGATCCTGTATAGGCCTCGCCCGATGATTCATTTCATATTGCTATAAACTTTTATGTGGATAACGATGATACGCTCTGGGCATTTTTACACAATATGGATTAAAACATTTAACCTTTTACCGTCCTCCCGGTGGGACACTGCGTTCCATAAGGGAAACCTTGGTGTTGTACAGCACTCAAATAAAAAACACGCAAGATATCTTTGAAAAGATAAGATTCTTGTGACTGAATAATGTAAACCAAGATACAATAGGCACAGACCACCATCCAAAATATACATTAAAATAATAAAACCCTATAAAGCCACTGATCCATAAAGTTCCAACAAAAATCCAAACAATCAAATGTATTAAATATGAAGTCCAGACATATGTGGACATGTACTATGTCAATTAACAAAAAAAAGTGTAGCCAAAGCTAAGCTCAGAATGTGAGTCTGAATCATGACATCTGTGCTGGATGCTGTTTTCAAAATAAAAGTACTTCAATACACCAAAAAACAGCTTTTAGCATAGGTGGTAATATTGTGTTGTTAATTGTAAGTAGTTGTCTTAATTAATGTCTTATTTAATTAATGTCTTAATGTTGATAAACTATACATTTAGACTTAACTAATAAAACCTTTTTTGTTGTTGTTGTTGCTTCAGTCATTGATTAGATACCCTTTTTTTAAAAGCGGGTATCATTAACAATTGACACACACTTTTTTTTTATCGGTGAATATGGAAAAAATGATTAAGATTACATTTTTGCCCAGCTATAATTTTGTAGCAGGACAGGATTTTCTTTCCAGTTCAGTATTTATGTCATGTGGTGCTTTAACAGCAACTTTTAACACAGCCAATAATGGGTCTTTGATCTTTGCTGATAGATTCTTGTTAATTTGACTTAATTGATATCATTAACATATGTTATACCCAACTTCTGACTTTTTGTGAATATACTTATAAAAACAACATTCAACAGATGGGTTTGGTTAACAAGATGGGTATGCAGTAAACATGATGAATACGTCTTGGCAAGTATCATGAGTGCCTTCTTGCCCTGTAGCTAGTTGGCTGCATGCAACGTGATGACTGGTTTGGTTTTTGCTTTGGTAAAAATTGTTACTGCATTTTAACACTGCGTGGAATGACCCTGGCTTATGCCTTAAGCTTCATAAACAGTTTGTAATTTTGTTATTACAGCTCCTTATTACAGTTCTCTTGTTTTGTTGTTGACAGCTTCCACAGCCTCAGCCTGCCCTGCTTTCACAGGTAAACTTGATCATGCAAGTAAACTTGAATAATTATGTTGCTTTGTTAGGATTATGTGTTCAACAATATTTAATTGATTAAAGAGTAACAACTTTACTGTCCCCAAAATGTTAAATTATTTTGTACATATACCCACAGTCAATGGCAATGCTATTTATCTGGGAAATTTTATTTATTAGGTAATTTAGGACTTTTGCACCAGTCATTTTTTTTTTTATAACTAATTATAACTATTTATATAGTTATACATACACACACTTTATAACTAGTGTGTGTATGTATACACACTCATCTATTTCCGTACACTACCAAGAGACATTAGGCTTAATACCCTAGGGCTTTTCACTGTGTGTGTGACATGACACTTGTCTGTAATCGCGACATAAAATTTAGCTGCCAGTTAGAAATGATTACTAATGTTATGGTAATGACATCATCAATGGATCTGGCAAAAGCATAAACATTTTTCTTAAGTTTACATAAATTCAAGCTCTCTGTGTAGATCAGACCTAACTTTAAACATATTGCAATTATATAATATAAAACGCGATTTTCATGTAAAGTGCGTGCCTTTGTGTTAAACCCTGTCGTCATTAATGGAATCTGGTTTGTGTTCCTCAGCCCCCCGTTGCTTTGCCAACCAGTATGAGTTTGTCGAACCCACAGCAAACTGCACAGATCACAGTATCGTACCCAACTCCCCGATCCAGCCATCAGCAACAGACACAGCCACAGAAACAGCGTGTCTTTACTGGCGTTGTCAACAAGCTACATGATACATTTGGGTTTGTGGATGAGGATGTGTTCTTCCAGCTGAGGTAAGAAGTGATTTTGGATGACTTTTAAATAATTTTTTTTAAGGCTGATTAAACTGCAATTTTCTGTTGTGTTTTAAGTGCTGTGAAAGGGAAAACACCCCAAGTGGGTGACCGTGTTCTGGTGGAGGCTGTTTATAATCCCAACATGCCTTTCAAATGGAATGCTCAGCGCATCCAGACTTTACCTCAGTTACCAAACCAAACGGTGGGCAACAAACTGATTCTAAATTACCAAAGTAACTTCTCCTAATTTACTGTTTTCTTCATCCGTCATTGCAGAGATGTTGATTATTGTGCTTTTAATCCTCATATAGCACCAGGCGGCTCAGCCCTTACCTCAGGTTTCCCCACAGCTGTCCAGCTTTTACTCTGACGCAGGAGTACAGCGCTACGCTGACATACACGCAGCGGTGGATTCCAGATCAAATGTAACCTTTGTTTTTTTTTTTTTTTTAAAAGTGTTTCCTATTACACCTTTCCCTAATATTGCACTCATGTTTTGTTGGAAATATGGCAGTTTTCAGTTTGTAAAAGTAACTAATATATTCTTGTGCTTTTAATTTAAAATGAACTGTTGGTCTCCTTTAGTTCATACAAACAGCAAAACAAGCAACTGCAATGGCTAATGGTATAACGTAGTAATCTCTGTGTAATAGTAATAAAGTGTGTAATTGAAACAAGCATGAGCTAGTTTGTGTATGTGACAGTCATTAATTGCAAAAGCAAAAAGGAATACTTGATTAGGTATTCACTCTCCTTGATTATAAAGATTTTCCTTGTTATAACCTTTATATTACGTTTATAACCTTTATATTAGATCATTCAAATCCATGTGCTGAAAGTGAAACAAGTATTGCCTACTTTGTGATAAATTGCTTTAAAAAGTACCATTGCTGTCAACGGACTTGTCCCAAACGGGCTGCTGTAGTTCTTTGCTCCATTTGGTGTTAACTCGTGTTTACTTCATGCTTTAGAGCCAGCCTCCAGCGCCCAACATGATGAAGCCAGGCCCTTCCATGATCCAGTCTTTACCTCCACCCACTACATTCAGCGTCCCAGCACAGGGCCCCCCTCCGTCTCTGCTTCAAGCTCAGCTTTCAGCAGCCTCTCTTGCCCATTACTCCAGAATCCTCCTCAACCTCTTCTTCCTCAACCACCTCCCAAAGGTAGAGTAACTTCAGCCCATGTGACAGCAAGCTCTGAGCTTATGTGAAATGAGAGGTTGTATTTCTGCTCTGCCTTGGTTTAGCAGTTGCCTCTGTCTGTCTTGTAGATTCAGTCTTTTCAGGGGGGTTGCTTCAGCCTCCAGTGCGGATGATGCCCCAGCCTCAGCCTGTGTGAGACGCATGGACCCCTCTCCTCGCTTTCCCAGCCGTAGTGATCGACCAGAACTTATTCTCAGGAAAGATGACAGAAGGTCAGTATTTAGTTTAATTCCTCACAGTTTTTCAGATTCACAATAAGTATCAGTGACGAAAGTTCTTTGTATGCAGTCCTTTTTTTGCTACAAAAAAAAAAGATCATGTTGATGCATTTCATGGCAATTAAAAAGCAGGTTCTGCATTTCATAGACTGCTTCCAGTATAAGGATTTCTTTTATGAATCAAATACCTAATAGAGACCTGCACTGACCTGATTCTGTTATTTTCTCAGTTTAATCTGAAAATAGATTGGCTTTGTGTCCGTGGTAATGTTTATATTAATTAAGTGGTTATTTCTATGCAGTCGGCGGGAGAGAGACAGGGAGCGGAGGCGATCCAGAGAGCGTTCCCCAGCACGCAAGCGCTCAAGGGACCGGTCCCCTCGCAGAGATCGTTCACCTAGACGTCCACGCAGAGTTGTGCCTCGATACACTGTACAGTTTTCCAAGTTCTCCCTGGATGCGTAAGACTTGTTTTTACTGTTTATTATTAAATAGTAATTGAACATGCATGTAAAGTACAAATTTATTTTATGATTGGATTTGCGTGTGTGTATTGTGTGTGTGTGTGTGTGTGTTCATTTTTCACAGATATAATTGTGACATAATGGAGCTAAGACGTAGGTATCAGAGTCTGTACATCCCAAGTGACTTCTTTAATGCTGTGTTCACCTGGGTGGATGCCTTCTCCTTATCACGACCATTCACTTTTGGGAACTACTGTAACTTCCATATCATGCATAAAGAAGTGGACTCTTTAGTGAAGAACACCGCCGTACTGGACCCTCCTGATGCCAATCATACCTATAGTGCTAAGGTATGAAGATGTTTTTCATTGTGTTCTGATTTTTATTTACAATTTTCTTGTATGTGTGTTTTTTGTGTATTCTTGTATGTAACCCCTAACTAATAATGCTGTGGTGTAGGTAATGTTGCTGGCAAACCCAAGTCTTGATGAACTATATCACAAGTCTTGTGCGTTGGCTGATGATCCACAAGAGTTAAGGGACTCTTTTCCAGCACCCAGCCCGCCTCATTAAGGTAAAGCCAGATTACCATCCTTGTACATTATCGTTCACTTCAACCAGCAGCCATCTTACTATTGGATAGTTATTAAATTTTTTTTCTGAATGCTAATGCTGTAGTATTTCAGAGAGGACATCGATTTTAAGCAGACTTATGTTTTTTATTTTTTTTTATTTTCAACCTGTCAGTTTTTTAAAAAAAACACCCAATTGCTTTTTGTTAGGGTTTTTTTTTTAAGTTTCTTTTTACGCTAAATATTAGGTTTTTATCCTGTTGCAGGGATGCTAAATTTATTTAAGTCAGTATTTTAATAAGAGTTGGGTTAACTAATGCCCTGATCAGGTCAGACATACCAAGGGGTCAATTTAAAAACAGTAGACTTTCCTTGTTTGGAATCAGCATTCAGAAGATATCAGTCCAAAATCGCATACAACTACTCACGTATACACTACTAGGGCTGAACGATTAATTGGATCACAATCGCAATTTAAAACACTGCAATTAACTAATAGCAAAAGGCTGCGATGTGGACGCGATATAAAAAGTCCCAGAACAAATGCATAAATGCCCTCTTGAAGAGACAGTCATACCAGCCAATTAAGTGCGCAATACTTTTTGCGGCCAATCAACATTTTGGCCATGTGCGTGCAACACCCACCATTTAAAAAAATAAATAAATTAAAATCAATAAAAAGTGCAATGGCGTGGGATTATGTCTTTCTCTGCAAGTGCCCGCTAGCAGTCTAACAGCAAGCAACAAAGTGAAATTTCAGAATTGTTTGCTGCTGTTACAGCATATAAAAAGATGCTAAAACACAAGGAAATAACGAACGCCATAACCCGCCATAACCCCCTCGACCTACCTCGCTAAAGACATAGTGCCTTTATTGCAGTGACAAAAGGAGAATTAAAAAAACCTCATCCTCACATATGTTAAAACATGGACTGAAACATATTTTATTTTCACTGTGCACTATATTAGTGCTAACTTCGAGCTAAATTAGTGGCTGTTTGCAGACGGCAGACATCTCTGTAGAGCACACGGGATAGACTACTGCGCCTGGACTAAGGGAGTGTTTATCCAAGAGGAAGGACAGACAGAGGCTCTTAACTGCTGATAATGTAGCTAGACCTAGCTTATTTCAAAAAGAGCTTGTTTACAGAAGAAAAGATCATTTTTGTTTTTATTAGAAGTGTGTTTGCACTAGAGGAAATATATATTTTGTTTAATGGATTTTTAAAAAAAATATATGAACACTGAAATGTAAAATTTTTTTTTAAAATGCATTTGGGCAGCACTGACTGCATGAAAAGCTAACCATCTATTTGGTAGAAAGGCACACTGCATCTGCTAGACCACAGAGGAAATAAGGAATGTGTAATGTTTGCTGGACACTTTAAGAAGTGTTAACACTATTAAGAAGATTAAATCGCAATTGCAATATCTGTCAGAAAAATCGCAATTAGATATTTTCCCTAAATCGCACAGCCCTATAGACTACATTTTAAGAAGAATGTTCCTCCCCTCCAGCCGTTTAAGCACATTTTGTATATTCTGGTTACAGGTAGTATGAATGAATTTCGGACAATCATGGCAGCTCGAATTTGGATATTGTTTAACGTGAATGGTGTTAAACTTGTGTAATTTACACAGCAGTGCTTTTTTTTTCTCTTGAATCACTTAAAGCTACTCAAAACACTTGAAAAGTGCTGCGTTGCCACTTCATCTTTTGCCAGGCCTCATGGGATAGTAAAGTGTAGGGCATTCGGAAACTTTTTGTGTGTTGTATGTCGCATACTAAGGATTTGGAGACCAGATAGCAAAATTCTAACCCTAGTCCTATTTAAATCCAGACTCAAAACACATGTTTATTTATTTTAAATAAAGATTTTAAAACTGTTTTTTTGTGTTTTTAAATTTAGGTTTTACTGTTTTAATTTTAATTCCTATTATGTAAAGCACTTTAAAAACTACCACTATGTACAAAATGTGCTATATAAATAAACTTCCCTTGCCTTGTACAGTTCTAATGCTAAATGTTTACCTTTTTTTAAATTCTTTATTTTGTATAGTATTTGATTCTTTTTTTTTATTAATTAATTCCTTCTTAGTTCTTGGTTGGGATGAGGGGCAAAGATGAAGCCATGGCAATTGGTGGACACTGGTCTCCATCTCTGGATGGATCTGACCCAGAAAACGATCCCTCGGTCCTAATAAAAACAGCAATACGTTGTTGTAAGGCCCTGACAGGCATTGATCTGAGTTTATGTACCCAATGGTAAGTACAACTTTTTCCCCAAAGTTAAAATATGTTAAATTTTATTACATGTGCATTTGTCAGTACTAGTCCTAAGCAGTGTTAAACACACTAAAACATCAGCAGTCTGTGACTCACTGCATGGTTTTTATTTTTTACGAAGCTCTTACTTGTCAAGAGCTTATTTGTCTACTTACTTAACTGCAATTTATTTTTTTTTGCTCTTTTATCTTGCGTTGCATTGTCCTTTTTGCTAATGTGTGTACCAGTCATGCCTCTATGTGGTTGAATGCACTTAATCTGTTGCTGGAAAAGCAGAGCCAGAGGAGGAGTCGCCACCATTACATTCTATTTTATGACATTTGATATGTTAAATATCTTATATATTTAACTTGCTTTCACTGTGTCTTATAAATATGTCTTTCTTTCACAATGGTTTATGAGCTATTCCTCACAAGCATCCAGTTCAGACCTTTCAGTTTCTGTGGGGAGGGGTCTGGCAGGAGGGCAAGTGAAAATGTCAGATATGTTGTTGGTTTTTGTTTTTTGTCTGTTGGTTTTCCCAACACATGGCTGCTGTTCATCGTGAGAATCTACTGTGGAAAGCTGAAGACTTTTCATGCCCTATTCTGGGGTCATTTACCACAAAGTGGGGCAGTGGGATTGGAGCTGTGTGTATGAAAGTGTATTGGGTTTAGGCCTTGTGATGTTTGACAGAATGTTTCTTTCCAATACACTTCTTCCTTTGCGACAGGTATCGTTTTGCAGAGATTCGCTATCACCGCCCTGAGGAGACTCACAAAGGGCGGACAGTTCCCGCACATGTGGAGACAGTGGTTTTATTTCTCCCCGGATGTTTGGCATTGTCTTCCTACCCGCTCAGAGTGGGAAGGACTGTCCCGCGGACTCAAGGAGCAGCTGGCAGAGAAACTCTTGGCTGAACGGAAGGAGGCTGATGGAGAACAGGCACTGAATGCTAATCCTTCTTTTCTCATTCCGCTTCTCACAGGCACAGGAATAGACAGACAAATACTCAAATACACAAACAAGCACAGGCACCATACAAATGCCCCTTTTTATTGTCCCTGTTGTGTCCATTCTTTTTCTCCAACCCCATTCTTTTCCTGCTTTTCTCTACTTGCTGTCCCAGCACTGCCCTCGCCACCCCACCCCACCCAGCCTGCAGTCTTACACAGCGGAACAGATTAGGACTTTAATTTATCGAGACTGCATCAACTGGTAAAGCAGATTCTAGCTCTGCCTGATCATAAATTAAATCCGAAACGTATAATAGTGTTGTTTACTGTGAATAGAAATATTTGAATACCACAGTAATATTTGCTAATTGATTTATTTAAAAGTTATTGACGTTATGAAATGGCATGCTGGAATCTGGAGAGCCAGTTGTGATTGTGTGTGTTAGAATGTTTTTCTGTTGTAATTCATTTATATTTTAAATCAGTATCCAATGAACTAAAAGTTCCTTAGGCTTTATTTCTTGTCTGTCCTTATTTTTTTTTCTATATTCTCTGATTGGATTGTACCTAGTCTTGTGGATTTGATATCTCCAGGGAGGTTGGTTGATTCAAGGACAGTCCTCTTTGAGTTAATGTTCAAAATTAGGAAAAACAGCCACTAAAAAACAAATTATAGCTATAGGTAATCATTACACACACACACTGAGTTGGAGACCATCTGAGTGCGTTTCTTGGACCCACTGTCATTGATTTATCTTTTTGTATTCCACAGAACTGGCATTGATTGGCTGATGGGTGGGGTTTGCATCGGTTATAAAAGCTAGAGAGCTCTCATGTATACTAGAATTTGACACATTTGGTTTGGTTTTATTTGTTTGTTTTTGTTCAAAATCGAGACCTAAGTTGGAGGAGAAAATGAGAGACTGTTTTGACCTTCTTGCACGGATCAACTTTTTATTTTAAAAAACGAAAACCATTTCAGTGTTACTAACGTTCTGTTCATCTGTTGTTTACTGTTCTAGGATGAAGAGGACAAAGATGATAATGATTCAAAAGAGCTTTCTACCCCCACTCACTGGTCTAAACTCGATCCGAAGTCTATGAAGGTAAACTGTAAGAGGTTGGTCATTTTGGCACTATTTTCTACTAAGCAGCTGCTTCATTTGTATGCATGTACCTGTAATCAGGTGAACGATCTGCGCAAGGAACTGGAAAACCGAGCTTTAAGTTCCAAAGGACTAAAATCTCAGTTGATAGCACACGACTTACTAAGCAACTGAAGGTGGAGGAGCAAGTGGAGGAATCTAAAGAGCCCGAGAAGGCTGAGCCTGTCAGTGTGGAGGAAGAGGAGCCGCCCTGCAGAACTGAGGAAGATCGTGAGGTGAAAAATCACTTGAATGTTATTACTCTTTTTCACTCTGTACATGAAAAGACAATATGGAAGCAAGTCGAATAACTTATAAGTTAAGAAAAAAATTATTGAATGTTTTTTAAGGAAGAAGAACGTAAGCGGCAAGAGGAGTTGGAGCGCCAGCGTAGGGAAAGGCGTTATGTTCTTCCAGATGAACCCACAATTATTGTTCACCCCAACTGGGGCAGCCAAAAATGGCAAATTTGACTGCAGTATCATGTCTTTGAGTGTGCTGTTGGACTACAGATTAGAGGATAATAAAGAGCACTCCTTTGAGGTAGGGAAACTCAATCCCGTTATGTACTTTAATAGATAAAGCTAGCAAAAGCAGTATATGTTATATCCCTTAGTGTGCATGTTGATAAAAAATAAAGTACAAGATATTCCTTGTACTTTATTTTATTCAAAACCTTCCAATTTTTTGCTGGTTGGTAAATACTTCTGACTAGTTTATTGTCCTCCTATTGTTGATTTTTTAATTTTTGTGCTTTTCTACAGGTCTCCTTATTTGCTGAACTT